>CAUJNA010000053.1:162500-215000 GCA_963377175.1 Effrenium voratum
GTGCCGTGCCGTGCCGTGCCGTGCCGTGCCGTGCCGTGCCGTGCCGTGCCGTGCCGTGCCGTGCCGTGCCGTGCCGTGCCGTGCCGTGCCGTGCCGTGCCGTGCCGTGCCGTGCCGTGCCGTGCCGTGCCGTGTGTGTGTGTGTGTGTGTCAAGGGGTGCGTGCGTCGCGGGCGTGCATGTGTGTGTGCGCGGGTGCGTGCGTGCGTGCGCGGGTGCGTGCGTGCCTGCCTGCCTGCCTGCCTGCGTGCCTGCGTGGGTGGCTGGGTGGGTGTGGGTGGGTGGGCGGGTGGGTGCCTGGGTGCCTGGGTGCCTGGGTGCATGGGTGCATGGGTGCATGGGTGCATGGGTGCATGGGTGCATGGGTGCATGGGTGCGTGGGTGCGTGGGTGCGTGGGGTAGGTGGGTGAGGCGCAACGCTGTACAAACGGCCGCCAACTATGGGTAGTTAGTTGGCCAAAGGAACGGTCTGATAGGCTGAAAGGGGTGGGAGAAGTTGTTCGGGCATCCCGACGCCTCAGATCAAGTTTTCGGAGCTCATGGACGTGATCTTTTCGCGGGATCACGGAGCTTTGCCATTGTACGTGTTAATTATGCTTTAGCTAATCTAGAGGCTGACGCGCGCATTCAAATGTGCTGTGTTTCCCTTTTGGCAACCGACGGGGCGAAGTTTGGGGGCAGGCTAAACCATGGGACCTCAATTTGGAAGGGATCATGATGCGCAGTACTGCTTGCTCGAGCCGGAATCACGCTGTTGTTTGTTGGAGTTAATCAAACAGTCGTTTGCAACGAGAGTTGTCTTTGGCAACCTTCGTGCATCGCTCAAAAGATTTGCGACAGTGTGGCTTGCTCTCGAATGACCTGTGTCCCTCTTCTTTTCCAAGAGTTGCGGTGGAAGTACTTTGGCATGCATTATGTGCAAGATGTCACGAAGGCCGTCCGCAAGCCCTGGTTCCAACAGCAGCATCCGCGAAGCCGGGGCATTCAATTCGCAGAGGCAGCCCTTTTCAAGATGTTGGAAACTGAATTGACCGAGTCCCTTACCTCTCCATTTGTCCATTGTCGTTCCTCAAGTCTAACTAGCTATAGCGCCCGACAACTGCCGCAGGGCGCCTTCTGATGGCAGAGTTTCGCCGCCGCGCCATGGAGAGACGCCCGAAGGGACAGAGGACGTATAGAGTTTGGGAACCCAGACATTGGGCCTGCCTTGGGGCGGCAATGGAATTGACAAGTCTTCAACACCAAGTGTTTCACTGCTTGATATGGAAGGGCTTAAATTTGCTGAATTCGCACAGGATGCTTTCAGGTCGCCAGATGGCAAGTCTTTTTACTCCCTGCCAGGTTTTGATGGCCTATGTTGCAATGAGAATAAAGTTTCAGTCTGATCCACGCTTGCCTCCAAGGCTCCTGGAGACCGTTCAGATGATTCACCCAGGCAGAGCAATGCCGAGGGTTTCCTTCAATCAGGACGGGTGATGGGCTGCGCACACGCTTGCACAGGCACGCGCGCACGTAAGTAGTTTCATTCTTGCCCAACTACGTGGGCGCGCCCTGACGCACGCTTCCCTAATGCTGCCGAAGCGCCCAATTCGCGGAGCACGGTGGAAGACGTGAAGCACGGTGGCACGCGCGGAAAGCGGTGGTTGCGCGGGAAGCGTGTCGCCGCTCAGCCCCTGTTTCGGCGTGCATTCTCCATTCTGCGCGCGCGGCGGACTTTTTTTTTGAACGAAAAGTGCTTCAAGAACGGAGGTTTGCGTGACTCGGCAAAGTGCCGCGCCTGCGCATCAAAGGCGCCACCCGACCCATTCCCATACAAGTAACATGTACCGCGCACTTTACTTCTTTTCGGACGCGTGGAACAAACAGGAGCCGGCGACGTAGAACGGCTGGACATGGGGAACGCGTCCGTTACGCGCATGTGCGGCGCACTGCAGCACGCCCGCACGCGGGGCGCGCGGCTGCCGCGGTGTGGAGCACGGACATACGCGCGGAGCTTGGCCGTACGCTCGGGGAAGGCTGGTGTACGCACGGCGAGGAGACCTCTGGCGCACGGTGTTTTGAAGTCAGGAAGTGCACATGTAAATCCATGAGCATCAGCTCAGCTCCTGAAGCTGGGCGCCATGAACCAAAGTTTTGGTCAGGTTGAGTTCACTGTGGATTTGTGGAGTTTGAGCGCAAAAACAATGTCCCAAAGCAGTTTTGTTTAGTGAGAACGGTGTGACCCATGGTATTGGATTGTTGTTGCAGGATGGGGGATCACTCATTAGAAGTGTTTGTTTGGCGTGTTTGCTTGGTGTCATTTCAGCTGGTCTTGAGGAAGCAGGCGGCTGCGCGTGTGGTGGGACAGGAGCACCGAGGCGGGCTCACCTACAGGGAAGATGATATGTCACCAAATGTGTTGCTGTAGTTTGGCATGTGCCCCATGTGAAGTATGTGAGAATTTTCAAAGCACGTTGCCAAGTTACTCGGCTCACGAGGGCAAATGTTGAGGCGGAATTTCTTTGTGAAGATGCACGGCGGCAGCAGAGGCACTACATTTTCGCAGTTTTTGGCTTCGTTGCCCTCTACAAGATATCAACCATGCTGGCGTCTGTAATGACATGGCAGATGTGGCTGCTCCACCATGGTGTGGCAGCGCTGATTTTGATCATCTCGCGCGTTGCAGCGAGTCAACCTGCAGCTATGTGGGTGGATTTTGTTTTTGCAATTTTCTCATTTTTCATGATCCTTTACACTAGCCGGGTGTACGAAAACCTCATTTCGCAGAAGCTGCTGCCAACTGACGCCACGGAGGTCGACTTATTGTGCGCATTCGTCTTTAATTCCCAGGTCATGGTAAGTATGGGAAACCATCCTGCCGTGCACGTTGCATGGATCCTGGCTGCGCTGTCCGCATGCTGGACGACCACCAACCCACACCTTCAGGTGGACATCAAGATTGTTCTCGTCGTGGGTTTTTCCATGCATGCCTTTACACATCACTCCCAGATGCGTCTGAGGGAGAGACGCTTGGAATGGGAGGGCGAGCTCAGACGCATTCGAAAGCGAGAGGCCAGGGCCCTGTTTCGTTTCCAGCTTGCAACGATTGGCAAACACTAAAAAACTGCTCAGCTTGACGCGTCGATTTGTTCAGTTGTAGTTTGATTTGAGTTGGGGCTGGTGAGACGCGTCAAACCCGCCTGCAGGAGCACCAGCAAACGCAGAAGCTGGAGGCAGTTCGCCGGAGGGAGCAGATGGAGCGGACGGTGGCTCTCGTTTTCAACCAAGTCAAGGCTCCGTGCAAAAAGGGAACCCAGCAATTCAGTTTCAGCCCGCCACAACAGCCTGGTGTGAATATATTTTGTTGTTCCTTGGTGCGTCCAGAGTTCGCAACGCGTTTGCAAGGCGCCTTTGCTACTCGCCAAGTCAGAACTGAGTCGTCCTGGCGACGCAAAGGACATCCTCGCTTGCGCCCAGGCAGGAGCTAAAAGCAAACTGGGTGAGGTTGTGTGTGGACTTGACTGCTGTTGCGCAAGTTTCTTCACATGAGTCTGGCCTGCGCACGCTTGCGCAGGGTCGAATTCAGCAGTTGTGGTCTTTGCTTAGCGGAGTGCAGAGCGAAATGCAGAAGGAGTTCGATGTTGGGGCTACAGAAGGCACGCGGAAGACACGCATGATAGAGACGATGCGGGGGACCAGGAGCGAGCCAGACACATGGCCCAGCGAGCCAGCAGCTTCTCACACGAGCCAAAGTTCTGGCTCAGAAGCTCGACCTCCAAGGCGTTCAAGGCAGCCAGAGAACCAGAACCATTCTTCCCGACGGAGGGCGTTTGATTCAAAGTGGACAGAGTCATGCGCCGCATTGATGGAAGCCTCCTGCATACAGCTCGGAGTGGATGTTCACGCTCCTTGGAAGCTACGATGGGTCAGGACAGGATTTCGCCTGCCATCGCCATACGATACAGCTGTCAGTGATCGCCATAGTCCTTAATTGAATTTCATTAGCTTTTTTGTTTTGGTACATCGAGCGACTAAGTTGCAAAACCCTCACGCCGCTCGTCACAGCAAGCACACTGTCGGACCACAGCACAGCAGCTTGTGATCCCTCATGTCCAAACCAACACCCATCGAAGAAATCTCACCAGACCCAACTGCCACTGAAACCAAAACCCCTCAAATTATCAAGAGGCCAGCGGAGCACGTTTCTTGGCGACGCTCGCAGGATTGAGCTGGACAACAGGCAAAGTTCATGCCTTAGCAGCTTGCTGACGCCAACCGTGCTTTGTCATCAGAGCATTGTGTTTTTTGATAGTTCTGTCACGTGTTTTTTGCGGTTCCTTGCGTGTGGGTATGTGTGGGTGCTGAATAGCTCGGTTCGCGCAAGCCAGCTGCAAGTCCACCCCTCATCCCATCCCTCGCCACGCTCCGAAATCGAGTCCCTGAAGCCGAGGACATGTTTCATTTCCGCCGATGGCTGGAGCCCCAGATCAACCGCTCTTCGGGGCAAGCTGGTGAGGTTCAGCAAGACTTCAACTTCCCATATTTGGGCAGCCAGCTCAGAGCCGGAGGCTTGGCTGGTGAAGGAGTTCACAAAACACTGGATTCAACCTTGAGCAAAGCTTTCAGTGGATAGTTAAATATGTCCTGCCGCACGCACACGCACACACACATTAGACCATGCGCCACTCACCACTCACCACTCAGACACGGCGCAGACCGCACTGCACAGTTCGGATTGATCCATCTTTGGATGGTGATGGACGAGCGAACATCCAAGGTAGCTTTTGTTTGAACGCTTTAACAACGGGGTTCATTTATTTTTTGAACCCCAACCGGACTTTTCCACAAACAGCATCGCACTGTGGACTTTCTATGACTTTCTGCTGAGGAAGAATGCAGCTTGTCTCCATCGAAGACCTGGCTGTGGTTCAGCTGTCGCAGCTGTTGGTTTCATTGCCGCCAAATGTTTGCGACACTGACATCAGCGGCTTGGAAAAACGCCACCAGTTGTTTGGACATTGCAGAGTGTTTATGATATTGAATACAGAGAATTAGGTTAGTTCAATTATAACAATTATTTAAACATAAATTATATATTTAAATTAGAAAATACTATTGAATTGAAATTTGAATGAATTAAATCGGATTTTTGCAAACAATACATTATTATAAGGAAATTTATAATAATTCAATCTTAGAATAATATATTAATTTAAAGATAATATATAATTGATTTAAATTAAAAATAATTGATTAAATTATGAAGATTTGATATATATATATATATATTTTAAAAAATTATATATTTTAATTTTAATTGGGTTATTAAATTGAAAAATATATTTTGGATTGTGGATGTTGAATAAAAGAATTGATTATTATTTAAATTGTATTGATTTGCTTTATATACAAATATGATTTTTTATTATGAATAATAAAAAATGATGATGGGGTGTTTTTTCTATTTTTTTTTATAAATGTTTATAATATAGTATTAATTATATTTTTTATAGAGTATTTTTTTATATGGTTATGGTTTTTAAATTATATTGTATGTTGTTGTTTATATATGCAAAAAGGCGATTTTATGAGTGGTATAAATAAAATGGAATAACTAAAATAAAAATACAATTTTATAAATATTATATTATTTTTCTTTAATTTTAAATAAATTTGAATATAATAGAATATAAAATATTAAATTATATATATTTATAATAAATGAAATAATAGATGTTAACAAAATGAATTATAAAGACAATAATACAATTGTTTGAATTCTTGTATTTAATATATGTTTAATCTTTAATTATATAATTATAATTGTGTTTTTTTGGAATTATTCGTTTGTTATTTTTTATAATTATGCATTTTAAATTTAGTACAAAAATATATAATAATATATTATAAAATTGATATATTTAAAATTATTTATATATATATTAAATATATAATTTATGATTAATATTATATATATAATTACGACCAACCACTTTACAGATTAATCTTGTGCCGAATTACGCATGTAGTTTGAGAAAAAATATATTGTAATTACTAATATTTAAATAATTAATTTAGTTAATATGAAAATTAATTCTAATAATGAAATGTATATTACTTAATTGGAATAATATTAATATTAATGTATTTTTTGGTAATGATATGTTGTAGGTCGTATCGTTGATAAAATGTTTTTATATTTTTTTAGATATGTTCTTTTTAAAAAATCTTAGGAATTTATTGGATTGATGAAATTGACAATTTCTAATATACAATTATGGATTCAATCAACATATTATTGAATATATAGAAAAATATAGATAGATAAAAAAATCGATATATAGATAAATAAATAGATAGAAAGAAAGATAGAGATAATAGATAGATAGATAGAGAAAACAGATAAATCATAGATAGAAAAATATAAATATAAATAAAGAGAGAGATAAATAGACTCAGACTAAATAAAATATTTCGAAAAACATAGCACAATATATGCCGTAATTAGCATTATGGAATAATCTGGTATAATCTATTCCATAATTAATTTTATATAATAAAAATATATATTCTATTCCCACGAAAAAATTAACATAATATAATTCGTAATTAAGAAAGGACTAAATAGGAAAAAACAAGAATTTAAATATTTTAAATAATAAAAATATAATAATATTAATTCACAAATTAATTATAGATATATAAATAAAAAATTATATAATTCAATTAATAAAGAAATAAAAGAGAAATAAATAAATTCATAAACAATATATATATAAGATGTTAATCCAATACAATATTAAAATACATTTAATATATTATTATTCAATATTTCATATGTTTATTTATTATTATTTATTTATATTTCTTTATTTCCTTTATTTCTTCCCTCTAAGTTGTTGTTTCTTCTTTTCTTTATGTAATTATTTTTCTCTAGTCGTTTCTTTTTTTTGTTTCCCCAATTAAATATTATATTAATTGAAGTAATAATATTATATTTATGAATAAAAATCAATTATAAAATTAATAATAATGGAATTATTCCGATCGAGAACCATTCTCTTATTTGGGGATATTATATATATTTCTATATATATTGTAGATTTAGAAAATGATATAAGAATTTATTTATAGGAATTACAATCTTAATATCTTTATTAATTGATATAAATATAGTTAATTGGGTTTTTATATATCTCTCCAATCCATCTTTATTATTCCTTAGAATTATTTTCTGTTTGTTCTTCTTTTTTTTCTCTTTTTATTAATATTTATTATAGGTGGGTTAATAGGAATGATTCTAGGAAATATTATAATGAATTGAGGATTATATAATATATATTATATTGTAATATATGTTCATTTTGTTTTTTCTTTAGGAACTATAATTCTTATTTTCTTTGGAATGATTTTCAATGGAGAAAATATTATTGATATTAAGAATTTATTATCTTTATCCTCATACATATTTTTTCTTTATTCTTATAATTTATTATTTATTAGATTGTTTAGGATTTAATATTATATTAAGAAGAATCCTATCCTTTCCAGATTCTTTCCATTCTTGGAATTACCCATCATCTATTGGATCAGGAATAATTATCCTATATTTTTATTCTCTTTATATTTATTTGTTTATCTTATATTAATTATATCCTTCTTTTCTCATTTTTTTTCCTTCATTATTTCAAGCGAGACGATTAGAATGAGAAATCCTTAAATTGGCTATTAAGGGATATATCTTCATTCATCTCCTCACCTTACCTAGAAGCCAGTTAATTCACGAAGGCTTGGTCGGGGATACAAGGTGGATGAAAAAATGATAATAGTCGAAAGACGAGGCCACCCTTTCCTATCTATTCCTTTCTTATATATCTTTGTCTTTCTTATTTCTTCGTTTTTTGGATTGTTTCATCAACAGGAAAGAAACGAGATAAGGAAAGAGGAAAGAGATGAAAAAGAACGAATAATTGATGATGGAAAATGATTAATCGGACGGTGAGATAAAAGGAGATAAAAGGGTTCTATTTCCACCATATGGTCTTTTTCTCCCTTCCCTTGGCTATGTCCCATCAAGTCGACGGAGGAGGTTATAAAGAAGAGAATTTGGAGAGATAGAATGTTTTTTAGATGATTTCAATGGTCAAAAATTCTTAATTATAAATATAAAAGGAAAAGCATGAATTTGAATTGGAATGGATTTCTCCGATGATTTCCTTCGTTCCCAATCACCTGTTATTTATCTTTTATATCCTTAAGATTATTAACCATGAAATCTCAGGGTTAAGATTGCCGCTGGGAGGTAGAGATTGGAAACATCAAAATAATTATTTAGTGAATATTAGCAAACGAAATACTGAATGGGAATAGTAAATTAAAACAATTGCGAATGGAAATAGTGAATGGGAGTAATGAATGGGAGATAGTGAATGGACATATGCTTATATGGCGAGGTGACTAGGAAAAACAAAACAAAAACTAACCTATATTATATTTCACTAAATTTCACTAAATTTCACTAAATTTCACTAAATTTCACTAAATATCACTAAATATCACTAAATATCACTAAATTTCGCAAATACTTGATGAAATTTAATTAAATTTGTGAAAATTTGAAGAGCTTTAGCGAAACTAATTAAATTCAATGAAATTTTAGAAAAAGATTCATCAAATTTCACTAAATTTCATTAAATTTCACTAAATTTCACAAATCCAATTTAGTGAAAATTAACGAAATTTCATGAACATTAATGAAATTTAAAGAAATTTAATGAAATTTAGCGAAACTAATTAAATTCAATGAAATTTTAGAAAGAGATTCACTACATTTCACTAAATTTTACTAAATTTCTACAAATCCAATTTAGTGAAAACTAATGAAATTTCATGAAATTCAATGAAATTTAGAGAAATTTAGTGAAATTTAGCGAAACTAATTATACTAGATTTCATTAAATTTCGCAAATCCAATTTGATGAAATTTAGTGAATTTCGTTCTAAAATTTCATTAAATTTCAGAAAATTCGTTAAATTTCATTAATTTTTACTAAAATTCACTAAAATTCACTAAATTTCAATAAATTGGACTTGCGAATCTGCAAGTCCATGTTTCCCAATTCACAATTTTGATTCATTAAATATTTTATTCATTATTTTAATTCACAAACTATTTCACTATATTTCACAAATGAAATTCAAAACATGTGTTTCAATGTCTGCCTGGTCCGGCAATCTTAATCTTAGGGAATTATCTCTTTCCTAATCTATTCTTTTTATATATCATTAATTTCAGACATAAATCGATATTATAGAAAGGTATATAAGATAAAATAAGATAGTATTATTTATTTTTCATATCCTTAAAAACCGAGCGGCAAAAAACTTGGATAATCAACAAAAAGAATATAAAAAAAGGAAAGGTGGAATAATATATAATATTCTATCGATTAATATCTAATATTCTATATTATTTAAAAATATATTTGTAATATATATATAATAACAAAATATATATTATATATATTTATATATATTTCTCATTATAAAATAAATAATTTAATTCTAAATATCAATAATAAAATTAATATAAAATCAAATATAAATATAACATATATATATATATATTATGTTCGAATCAATTAAATATATTATTTATCTATAAATTTCGAATTATAAAACCAAATATATAAAAATTAAAATCATTATATATATAATTTTCTATATACTAAATTCAAATTTAAAATAACCTAATTACAACATCCAACACGCTAAAAAATGCTATATAATCCGCCGACATTGCTCGGCGTTTCGGACACCTAAAAAAGGATAGTTCCCCCCCACCCCCCCCCCAGAACCGCATAACAATTCAATGACGTTCCACTAAACGTAGTTTTCGGGGAGCCGATTTCGCAAAAAAGGGGTCAAAGGCTCGATTCCCGGTTCTTTGCTGGTTTGGGTTCCTGCTTCCTTTTGCCGAAAATCTGGAAAAAAAAAATGTATTTTTGAACGTCCGAATTACGAAAACGATGGAAAAACATATTTTTTTTTTGCGGGAAATATTAAGGAGTAAAAGAAAAAACCAAAGATATATAAAGAAATAAAGGAAGAAAATAAGAAATTGATGTAATGGGAAAGTAGCGAGAAATAATAGGGAATAAAAGGAATTAAACCAAGAAAAATAAATATCAAGGTCAAGAATAAAAACAAAAAGAAGAATAAAAAAGAAATAAAATACAAAGAAACCAATCGGCATAAAGATATATATAACTCACAACAAAAAAATAGAACATATATAAAAAATACAATGGATATACCGAAAAAATAATAAAGATATAAAAAAGAGTTAAGCGATATACAAAAAACAAAGCCAACATATCAAAGAAAATATAAAAAAAATATAAAAGAAAAAAATAAAAATCAATATAAAAATAATAATTCAGAATTATATAGAAACAACATCCAAATATCGAAGCAATTCAAAAAGGATTAATGCTGAATTGCAAAAAAAAAAAAAATAGAGAAATAAGAAAAAACAAAATGGGAAAGAAAAAACAAGAAAAAGAAAGAATAAAAAAAAAGAATTATATAAAATAATAAGTAAACAAAAAATATAAAGCAATATATATATTTAAAAAAATATATATAAGCAAAAAAAAACAACTAAACGAATAATATATTTATTTTTAGAAAATATAAAAATTAAACCACAAAAATATTTTAAAAAGAATAACAAAATATATAATAAAAAATAAAAAAATAAAAAAAAAAAGAGAAAAAAAGAAACAAAAAACAAATAATATCAATAAATTAAATCGGCAATTCTAAATGTTAACTAAATTATTTTCCAATATATATCTATATATATTATTTTTTTTTTTCAAAATAAACCTCTATAAATTAAATAATAATATTCAATTTAATTCAAAAAATCAATACCTAAATACACAAATTAAATTCATCACCATAAACATACTTCAATCAACATACAAGTATTATTCCCCTAAAAAATATATCGATTTTACGAAAAAATATGTTTAATTCATTAAATAAATGATACTATATAATTCCAGTGTTATGAATTAAGAACCAGTTTTCCCAATAAGAGCAAATCGAGTTTTTTGAGCTCGGGCTGTTGCAATTAAAAATGTGCTCATTTCCAGCATTTTTGCCTCAGCTTGCGAACTTTTGTGCGCGCGGTTTGTTTACCTGTCCTATTGCATTGTATTAATTTTACGAATCGATGCCTTGGATGAGATGTCATGCCACGTAAGCAAATGTGAGAAACTGTGTATTCCGGTCATAAAGAGGCGGGGTCAAACGGCAAAAGCTCCTCGCAATTTCTCCAACGGAGCTCTGGAAACGAGGTCTGCTAAAAGCCCCTGGAATAGACTCCAAAGCACAAGGGATGCCCCAGATAAGGATCGTGCGGTCCTCAAAAAGAACTGCTTGCGCCCCGAAACAGCCGTTCCCTCCCTCTGGAAGATTTCACAGGACGACGCAGCTTGTGCCGAGCCATCCCGCAAGCCAAGCTGGCAAGGATCTCGCAGGACCAGCTACGGCTTGTACTCAGCCAGCCCGCAAGCTAGTTGAATCGGCCCGGCAAGGAGTGATCCGGATCGGTAGCATCCGGACTCGGGGTCAAGAAGCTGTGACTTTGAATTGCAAAGAACTGTCAGCTGTGTTCTTTGAATGAAGGGGCGGATGCTGTGAAGAATGCTTCTCATCAAAAGAAAACTCGCTCTTGATGTGATGGGTTATTCCCGTGAGCAATTTATCACAGAAAGTAGCCCAACAACTGGGCTGTTCAAAATGAAGGGGCCAATCCTCATCCACAATCCCCACCATCTGCAAGGGAACCCCTTAACCCAAGGGCAGGATTGAAAATTGCCTAACAGCCCAGCAAAGCCCTACTTCAAACATGCTTCTGACCCACACACGTGCCTCAGCAGAAGTTGGTCAAAGAGCGGAAACATGTCCGCCCGGATGCGAAGGCTGGTTGTGAAATATCATTCGCGGGAGGCCTTTGAGTCATGACCATCTTGGCCCCCAACCGCAACACTGTTTGTTTTTCAGCAATAGTTTCTAGCATGAATTGCTTCTATCATCTTTTTTTTTTGTACCCCCAACCAAAAGTCCATGTTCTGTAAGCCTTGCGTTAACAGTATGTCAGAAGCGAGAGAAAAGGGCGCCTGCCTAGCTGAGCCTTGAGCCGAGGGTCACCTCCCCGCGTTCCTGTTTGGGCCAAGAAGCGGCCTTTGTCAAAATGGTTCTCGGACCAATGAAAGCGGTCCATGTCATTGAAACCACCCTTGTACTGAGCACATCAACTTCCGCGCTTTGGCCAGAGTTCAAACTCTGCCAGGCAAGGACCCTGGCTCAGTTCTGCACGGGCTCGGTTCACCCAGGTCGGCTTGGCCTTTGGCCCGGAGCGGGTAGCATGAGCCAAGCATACAATGAGATTCCTGGGGGAACAATTGACAAAAGCAACATTGACACCAACAAACAGCGCGCAGAAGTATGGCAACCAATCAACCGTCTTTGCAACCAGAACAAAACCAACATTGAACACAATCATGGAACATCATTGCATCCCCCAACGTTCCAAATGCAGGATACGCAAACACATGCTTGAGCCCACAAACGTGCCAAAAGAGAATGACAAACAGCAGAGGGGCTTTGTAGGGAAGGGTTGGCTGGCTTTCCAAGCTGGTTCTGCTTGTTAGACACAAACATGAACCTTTTGACAAGATTGGATGGTTTTTGTGTGGTGCCCGGAACAATCGATCCGGACCCTGCAAAACCGCGAACGACCATGCACTGTGGTGCACGTTCGACACCTGTCTGTTTGAAAACGGGATCTGCATACATTCTGAGCAAAGTAGGATATAGCTCTCCTAGCACACTCTCGCTCGCACACAGACACACAGACACACAGACACACAGGCACACAGGCACACAGGCACACAGGCACACAGGCACACAGACACACAGACACACAGACACACAGACACACAGACACACAAACACATACACACACACACAGACACAGACACAGACACAGACACAGACACAGACACAGACACAGACACAGACACAGACACAGACACAGACACAGACACAGACACAGACACAGACACAGACACAGACACAGACACAGACACAGACACAGACACAGACACAGACACAGACACAGACACAGACACAGACACAGACACAGACACAGACACAGACACAGACACAGACACAGACACAGACACAGACACAGACACAGACACAGACACAGACACAGACACAGACACAGACACAGACACAGACACAGACACAGACACAGACACAGACACAGACACAGACACAGACACAGACACAGACACAGACACAGACACAGACACAGACACAGACACAGACACAGACACAGACACACAGACACACACCCACACGCACACGCACACGCACACGCACACGCACACGCACACGCACACGCACACGCACGCACACGCACTCTCGCACTCTCGCACTCTCGCACACTCGCACACTCGCACACGCGCACACGCGCACACGCGCACACGCGCACACGCGCACACGCGCACACGCGCACACGCGCACACGCGCACACGCGCACACGCGCACACGCGCCCACGCGCCCACGCACCCACGCACCCACGCACCCACGCACCCACGCACCCACGCACCCACGCACCCACGCACCCACGCACCCACGCACCCACGCACCCACGCACCCACGCACCCACGCACCCACGCACCCACGCACCCACGCACCCACGCACCCACGCACCCACGCACCCACGCACCCACACACACACACACACACACACACACACACGCCACAAAAGGCCCCAAAAGGGTGCCAACTCAGTGGGAAGCCTCGGAGATCAACGAAAATACGCAAACACGCTCGAACAAATGCAACACAGCAACCTTGAAAACACTAAAAGGGAAAGTCCATCACCACCTGTACAGCAGCTGGAAGTGGTCCCAACTTCAGGTTAGAGCAACCTACGAGTGAAATTCACGGGCGGCAACCAGCCTACATCGAGGGCGTATGAGGCACAACCATGTATTGACAGACATCAAATGAAACAACTCAATCGAACTAGATTCTCCCTAGCCACAAAACAGTGGGTGACCGTGGACCCACAAGATCTGTTTGGAAATTACCCAGAAACCCAAACAGGACACCTCCTCCACAAAGGCCCTGAGCAAAAACAATTCGCAAGCACAACTCCGAGCAAATCAAACTGATTTGGCCCCAGAGGAGAGGCATGCTCCTCTCATTCCACAGCACCTTCGCTTTGCCGGGCTCCGGGCGACGCAGGAGATGACTGGTGCCTTAGGCACGCGCTTACAACGATTCAGGGGTAACTATGCGCGACCCGGCGTTTGGTAGACTTGGACCAGGACCTTTGTTTAAGGGAAAACAATCACCAACCTCCTGGTTTTGGAGGGTTTGTTGGGTCTGGTTAAGACGAGTTGTGTGCAAGACCAAACCCCACTGCCTTCAAAGGGGAACCAGGATGGGTCTAACAGCCAGATTTCGCCGCTGTGTACAGGGTGGGGGGGGGGGGGGGGTATGATGTTTGTCAGTTCTGACCCATTTTCCCAAGATCCCAACCTGGTGTTTGGATTTCATGGGGGCTGGGGGGGAGGGAGGGGAGGGAGCCCTAATAAGGCCTTATTTGGGGCTTATTGAGGCTCCCTCCCCCCCCTCCCTGCCCCCCGGCCCCCATGAGGATTGGAACCCTCGCAGAACATTGGAAACCCCAAGCTGCAAGATATGCTTCCCAACCCTGAGCCCGGATAGTACACTTGTTCAAGAGGACGTGAAAAACTTCGGTTGTCGCTGAATGTTGCACATTTGTTTTGGGTTGTCCCCCACGTGCTCCCACTACTTCGAACACCAGTCAGTGGATAAGCCCCTGGCTCATCTTCATTGAGGGGGTGCAACCAATTCTAGAGGGGATCCGGATCACTTTGGGGGGGGGGCAAGTGCACCCCCTTGAGTCCAGGGTCAAAAAGACGCGGCTAAGAGACACGATCTTTCGGGGCTGAGGAAGAGGTTGTTGGATTTAGCCACTTCTTGCGCACCTTGCCTGCATAGCATCCATGGAGACAAGCAATATTCGCAACACAATTCATAACTCAGCGGCAACCCAATGTTTCCCATGAACTTATTTGGAACTTTGCCTCACCTTCTGTGTTGTTTCTTCAGGTCCCGGCATAGTGTGATGCTCTGTTTTCTTGCGAGAGGACCCAGTTGACGGATACATGTTTGATTGGACTTTGATCCGGGCGTGTCCCTCTAAAGAAGGGATCCCTTCATGAGGATCGGGATTTTCACAAACCCCGGTTGATTGATAGGGCTGTCCCGTTTGAGGTGGGATCCGAATCTCTTTTGGTGGAAACACCAAACACCTCGCCCGATCATCCACAAGGTTGATTACTCTGGGTCAATAATTATGCGAAATGCGCTCAACTGCAAAACTGAACCGCAGCAACATATCTGCAAATTCCACAACCATTCGAACACCTTGAATAAGACCCGGATCCCCAAATGAAGGACCTACATCATTGGCACTCGTTTTAGCCCCTGATCAGTGGAATCGCTCAAAACCCGGAAACTATGTAACATAGGCTGATTTATAGTGCAGCCCCATGTGCGCGCGTTTGGGGAACATGTCAAGGAGGCCAAGTGTCATATTCAATGCTTGGCTCGCTGCTTTTCCGCGTCTCCTGGTGGATGTTGAAGTCAGGCCTTGCCGGCCGCAAACGCGCGAAGCGCTAGCTGCAGCACTCAAATGCTCGCCTAAAGTAGGATTCTGTGGGCCCCGAGCCTTGCACATATAGCAAAATGTTGTAGGTCTTTTCTCTTCTTCCCTGCTCTCTTCACTTCCAGTAAGTGTTACTCAAAACCCCCCACAATGTGAAGGGCCGCATGACCCCAAATCAATCCCATGTCGAACCGGAATTAAAGCTTGTGACTTCGGACGAGGCATGTTACCCTTCTTCACCGGGTTACTCAAAGAGGAGGCATTTGGACGCTGGAGGAACCAAGGAATTTCCTACCCGTGCGTCTTGACAACCTGTTCAAGGCTTGGAGAAACCCTGCCAAAAAAAGTGGCCCCAGCTTTGCACTGCCTCCGTCATTTCTGGAACAACATCCATGTTTCGCAACGCGGTTGAGCACCCAAGCAGTGTCAACGCTTGGCAGTTGATGTTTCAAATTGCGACTTGTATGCACAACCTGGCATCATCCGCGTGGCATGAGCCGTCATTGGCGAACTCCAAGCTTTTGCCACAATAATGCTGGATGAGTATTGTGACCAGGGGTTGAACTTGTCCCCTTTCTTATACAGTACTCAATCTTCCTTGATATGTTTCCACCAGGAATGATTCAACCAATAGAACTTCTCATGATACCTTGTCTTCCATGTACGTGTGCCGTGTTCCCACCCTGCCCTGCGGTGTTGAAACGCATCCAAGCGGCTTCGTCATATCCACATGTTCAAGCCATCCTGCACAGCCAACTCGCCAGGCCACTGACAAACACTGACAAGCATGCGGTGAGTCGCTGCCTTTTCCCATGAACCCCAGCCGGCAAGGCCATGATTACATATATATATATATGTATATATACACACTGAATACACACAAGGTAATTACCATTTATGTGGGGGTGTATGTCCTGTCCATCAGTCATCTTCAAGGTGGTCCCCATGAAAACTCATGGCCACATGGGTCCAATCCAGTGAGCCGTTATGATGTGGCTGAAGCGAACTGTTGGCCATGATTTGGATCATGATTCCCTCAATACTTGGCCCAACTCTGCGGTACAGCACAAAGCATATTGGCAGATTCTGCTTCTACTTGCTTACCCGCAAGTTTTTAAAGATACTTTCTGAGGAGAACCCAGAAGAAGAACCCTTACACCAGCCCAACCCCAAGTAGAGTCTTCAGACCATGGCACGGGTAGGCCATGCGCCTGGGAACAGCAAAGCCCACGCCTTTTTTCCGAGCTGAAGTCAGATCTTTCGCAGAACCATTTCAAAGGTGCAAGCGCTTGCGTCAGCGGGTGCGCGCAAAACAGTGCAAAATTCACTGGCTTCGGCGAAGCACAAACTGGCACGCAAGGAAATGTTGCCAAAGCCAGTGGAAGTGCAAATTATTACCGGCCTTGGGCGGCAACAAGTTACCATGCCAAGGCCTATGCAATGCGCTAAAAGCGGGCCCTGGACACCAAAAAGCGCCCCCTTGAGCGCTTTCGTATCCGCCCTTTGGACGACGGCGTCGTTCTCCGGCTAGGATTTGGCCCTCTCATAATTTAAACATGCTCAAACACTTCGTCTTCAAACAACCTCCTGCGTGCGAAGCCAAATCCCAGTCTCACCAGAGTCGGCCGCTAGGCCAACATCACGTCCCGGGCCTCCTCAGGTGGCCTGCAGTAAATGGCGTAGAGGACCAGCTGAGCAGCCCCTCGCAGGGCACAGCCTCCTTTTGACTGGCTGGGGATTCCAAATAAAAACCAACCTTTGAATGGGCTGATCAACCTTCATTCCTTTTGGAAACCAGTAAGTGGGGACTGGTCAATGGGTTTACCATTCAAGTTGCTGGGTGAAACACACATCATGCTTTGTGAAGCATGCCACTCCTGGACCCCGAAATGGATTCTGGTGCGCCACGGTCAAGACTTGCCATGCCCTCTATGGACGTGTTGAATTCAACAGAGAGTGCCCAGGTGTTTTGGTGAGTTTGTTGTAGACAACCCCAATGGATCACAGACTGCTGGAAATTTTGACCGGAGGACAACAGGACCTCCCTGCCCAGTTCCATTGGAAAGGGGTAGAGAAAGCCCGGCACTAGGGTACCAAGCATTTGTGCAAGCTCTGAGGCCTTCAAACAGTCGACCCCCTGTTGGTTGCTGGCCAAAGGGAAATTATATAGAACCCAACCAAAAAAAATGGGGGGGCCCGCTATTTTGAGAAACCCCCAAATAGACTTCCGTACTCTCAGCCTGATTTGCTTTATGGCCTCATTTGGGAGCTTGACCGTGGCCTAAAGATACCTAAAGCCTAAACAAAGGGGTGGTTCTCGAAATAGAGGTCTCCCAAAAAAGCTGGTGTCTTTTGGGATTCCCTCGGGGGACGACCAAAATGGGTGGCTGTTCTTTTGGTTTCCCTTTAAGCGGAAACGAGGTAACTGTGTACCCGTAAACAAAGCACGAATCCAATTTGAGCTTGTAAAGCCGCGCCCAGTAGGATGCCCAGTGCGTTGGGAATCAGCACGGCGATGTTGTCGATGAGCACCGCTTGCGCACCTCAGTCACGGCTGTCGCCCGTACTGACACTTGTGCACGGCTCGGCATTCACGACTCTCGACGCCCACTCATTTTCAGTCGTGGGTATGAACGACCACTCGAGAGTATACTCCCAGTTCCAACAAAGATCCTTTCTGTGATACCGATTCGTGGTTGATTCCCATCCCTGTGGATGGGCCAAGCACACGAGCCATCATGGATGAAACCCTGTGAATGCCGGAAAAAACCTATGCACTGGTGCGGGAGTTTCTAGTTCGCTCACTTGGGAGGTGCGGGAAGGAAAGCTAGCCAGCCCAACGACATGTGTGTCCCAGTGGTTAAACCTTAAATGAACACCCAGAAAGTTTTTAAGACCCGAACTTGGGCCAGGTCCTAATGAAAAGGCTCTTTAGCCGCAAACCTGTGGACGAGATTCTGGGAATGTGCTGGTGATGTGAGGTGGGGGGGGTACCAGGGGAAGTCGAATCGAACCCTTCGCGGATGGGGCCCGTAGTAAAGAACTGGTTTCAGAATCAATCCGAATCAGCACCCCTTCCTCGTCCCCCCAAGATTGAAAACAACTCTCTCAAGCCGCCCCCTTCAATGCTAGCATAGCTAGCTTGCGTGAACCTGGGAAATTCCTGAAAGGATTTCCTGTATCAAAAGGAGATTTTGGCTGTACCATTCGGACAGGCGAATTCGAAGTCGAATTCGCGAATCTGCAGCCTCTGGGACCTGAGAGAGATCCATGACCAATGCGGAGCCTGTCGGTTACACCAGCGTGAAAGTACCATAGGTATCTCGAGGATGAAGCCCAAATGGGACGGTGCTATGTACTTGCACCTAGTAACCTGCTTACAGCTTGACTAAACATAGACCAAAACTGGGAACCAGAAGGGCATGTGCAAGAATTGGGGGACCTCTGTTTTGGGTTGTTTTCCTCTTGGCTTCCCTTTGAACCAACCCCCTTGGTTACGCTCAAAACACACACGGGTCCAAAGGTGGGCATCGGACACTTCTGCTAAAGCGGCATCCTCACTATCCTCTCTATAGTTGAAATCGGAAGCAACCGCAAAGAAATTGTGCTTTGCAAAAGACCCAGTAGCTTCATTCAAACCACCCTGAAGATTTGTGCAAGCTGGGAGTCAGTCTGCAGGGTTGGTCCAACAAACGTCTTGCAAGTGTTGAACGTTCCCTGGGAAGGACACACAATGCCAATCTTCTACCCTTGTTGCTTGGTCATTGTTTTGAGGTTCGGAGCAACCCCGATATTGCTTGGCGAAATCCGTGAAATGATCCATGATCAAACTGCATTCTTTCAAACTGGAGGCAGCTTCCGCAACACGCGCGACTCTCATGTGTGCAATGTTTCCAGATCAAAAGGCCACCTGACGCATCTTGTACCTTCAACAAACGACTAGCAGAAAGAACAACACACAAGCAAACACAGCCGCGCACGCACACACACACAGAGACACACACATAAACACATACACACATCGACACGCACAGACGCACAGAGACACACACACAGACAGACAGGCAGCCAGGCAGGCAAACAGACAAACAAGCAAACAAGCAAACAAGCAAACAAGCAAACAAGCAAGCACGCAAACAAGCAAACACGCAGACAAGCAAGCAAGCAAACAAGCGAACAAGCGAACAAGCGAACAGACCAAGAGACAAACAAACAGACAGACAGACAATCAATCAAACAAACAAACAAACAAACAAACAAAACAAACAAACAAGCAAGTAAGCAAGCAAACAACAAAACAAACACACAACCAAACAAACACACAAACAAACAAACAAACAAACAAACAAACAAACAAACAAACAAACACACAAACAAACAAACAAACAAACAAACAAACAAACAAACAAACAAACAAACAAACAAACAAACAAACAAACAAACATTAACAACCATTAACAACCATTAACAAACATTAACAAACATTAACAAACATTAACAAACATTAACAACCATTAACAAACATTAACAAACATTAACAAACATTAACAAATATTAACAAACATTAACAAACATTAACAAACATTAACAAACATTAACACACATTAACACACATTAACAAACATTAACAACCATTAACAAACATTAACAAACATTAACAAACATTAACACACATTAACACACATTAACAAACATTAAGAAACATTAACAAACATTAACAAACATTAACAAACATTAGCAAACATTAACAACCATTAACACACATTAACAAACATTAACACACATTAACAAACATTAACAAACATTAACAACCATTAACACACATTAACAAACATTAACACACATTAACAAACATTAACAAACATTAACACACATTAACACACATTAACAAACACTAACACACATTAACAAACATTAACAAACATTAACAAACATTAACAAACAAACAAACAAACAACGCTCAGACGTCCTGTAAACGCGCGTTTCTTTTCGTTCTTTCCCCCCTGTAATGGCCGCAAAAACGCGCAAATCATAAGGTTTTTCACAGGTTTCGAGCAAGTCCAGCAAAGGGTGGGCCGGATGTCCGAGTGGAACTGCAAGAGCACGGCCTATCCTTAGGTGACTCCAAATCAAAACCTGTTATTTAAATGTGGCCGGCATGGATGCAGTGCTGCGCGGGTGCACCTGAACGGGTGTTCTTACCATTCGGCGGGCATGGAATCCGTGCTGCGCGGGTGCACTTGAACGGGTGTTCTTACCATTTGGCTGGCATGGATGCAGTGCTGCGCGGGTGCACTTGAACGGGTGTTCTTACCATTTGGCTGGCATGGATGCAGTGCTGCGCGGGTGCACTTGAACGGGTGTTCTTACCATTTGGCTGGCATGGATGCAGTGCTGCGCGGGTGCACTTGAACGGGTGTTCTTACCATTTGGCTGGCATGGATGCAGTGCTGCGCGGGTGCACTTGAACGGGTGTTCTTACCATTTGGCTGGCATGGATGCAGTGCTGCGCGGGTGCACTTGAACGGGTGTTCTTACCATTTGGCTGGCATGGATGCAGTGCTGCGCGGGTGCACTTGAACGGGTGTTCTTACCATTTGGCTGGCATGGATGCAGTGCTGCGCGGGTGCACTTGAACGGGTGTTCTTACCATTTGGCTGGCATGGATGCAGTGCTGCGCGGGTGCACTTGAACGGGTGTTCTTACCATTTGGCTGGCATGGATGCAGTGCTGCGCGGGTGCACTTGAACGGGTGTTCTTACCATTTGGCTGGCATGGATGCAGTGCTGCGCGGGTGCACTTGAACGGCTTACCATTTGGCTGGCATGGATGCAGTGCTGCGCGGGTGCACTTGACTTGACGGGTGTTCTTACCATTTGGCTGGCATGGATGCAGTGCTGCGCGGGTGCACTTGAGCGGGCGTGCCTATCGTGAGTGTGAATTTCCGTATAATTCCCGCGTTTTACGTGGTAGTGGCCGGACATGCACGAAACCTGTGAAAAACCATATGATTTGCGCGTTTTTGCGGCCATTACAGGGGGGAAAGAACCAAAAAAAGCACGCGTGTACAGGACGACCGAGCCACAAACGCTCAAACAAACAAACAAACAAACAAACAAACAAACAAACAAACAAACAAACAAACAAACAAACAAACAAACAAACAAACACACAAACAAACAAACAAACAAACAAACAAACAAACAAACAAACAAACAAACAAACAAACAAACAAACAAACAAACAAACAAACAAACAAACAACAATTCAAACATCAAGACATGGAGCCGCGCCAGCTCCACACCTGCCGAGCCACTCCAAAGGACGGAGATCACAAAGGTCAGCACCGACATGGGCAGGGGCATAAACCTCAGGTCAAGCTTCAAGATCCTCTGCAAATATGAACCCCCAACATCCATAGAGAGGTCCCTTCTGAGGAACCCCTGTGTTGGGAACCTCAGTTTTGGGTTCATGTGCAAATGATGATTCACCGACTGGAAATAGGGGGTCCCCACATGAGGGGACCTTCACCATGAGTGAGCTCTTTCTTCTACCCCCAGGCGAAGGATAGATTTGTTCACCCAACTGAACGAAGCATAAATCTCTGGCAAGGCCTCTTGCCGATCCATCTGCGTCAACGGATAATAATATATTCTGAAACGGTCCATGCGCTTGAACATCACGGAGACAAGAAGCCTCCGGTCGATTGATTTTTGGGTTGTTTCTGTTCAATTAGGAACCCTTCTGAGTGGAAGAGCGTGGCCTTGAGGATACGCAAAGCGCATGACGTCTGCGAAGCCGAGCCAGTCAAAGTCGGAGAAAACAAGGACAAGCTGAAAGCAATGGACCTCTGTCTCTGTCCATAGAACCCCGGGAAAACACAACACATGTAGGAGTCCCTGGAGGCAGCTGCATGGACTGGAACATTTAGCCATCCGGGCTATGTGATGAGTAGAACTAAATTGAAACCCTTAGCATCCATCTGCTTTCACCCAAACTGAAAATGGGCTTGGGTAAAGCAACAACAAGCCGCAAAGCCTACAATATTGCCAACGCCTGAACTAAGGGATGCCCAAGTACAGGACCTACATCATGAGCTCGTTTTCCCCCCCGTGAGCTAGGCATAGCCAGACGAAGCTGGGCAACTAATGCGAGCCTCGCCGCTTTTTGGCCCCAATGAGATTCGTTTAGCCCATGGGGTACGGTCAAAATCAGAGACGTCCGTGGAAAATCGCATCCCCACCTTTTGACTACTGGATATGTTGAGCAAACCTCAGCCAGGGGTGTTTCCTGAAACAGGGGACCGCTTTAAGACGGTGTTCGAAACGAAATCCGGATCACCTTAGTTTTTACTGGGCCCCTTAAAGTGAACATGTTGAGGGTTGCGCCTGGGGGGTCCTTTCAAATATCATAATCTGGAGAGTACGTCTCGCTGAATCCAGATTTGCGCCCCTAGGCGGATACCCAAAGGGCCTCACAAGACTTCGAGGCGCTCCACCGATTTGGTGCGGATCACGGTGCCCATGGTGACCAGGGGTGATCCGTAGAGCAGCACGTTGACGATGTCGCAGAGCAGCCCGCTGAGGCTGCCTCGGATCCATGTTGTACCGTTGGACTTCCAGGCTCCACAGGGTGGCGACGCCTCTGGCAACCTTTCGGCTATCACCTTGATCCGAACCCGCTTGGTGACATCCCCGAAATCTCACAGGTTTGCTCCAAGTAAGGAGAAAGAGTTGGGCGCTATCTTCTGTGTTAAACAGATCTTAAGTTGCCATGAGAACTCAATGGTTGGAACACGATCTGTTTGAGGGAGCTCGTTTGAGAGTACGGTTCTCCAGATCAATCTGCCGTTAGAAATTGCGCCGTGGGGTTGATTTAGAGACTGCAGCCTTCCGCGGAAGCTCCCCAACCAGAGTGTCTGGATAAATGAGACAATTACACATGCCTTTTTGGTATCCTGTAAAGGGAAGTAAAACAATGTGAGCTATTTAACACCCAACATGTCGTGTTCGTGGCGCGGAAAAGAAATGAAAATGGCAGTCGTCCTCTCTAGCAGACCATCGGCATTGTAGGTTCGAATTTGATCAGCTTGTCAAACGTGCCGGTTGGACACGTGTTGCAAGCGCAGATCTTTCCAAACGGAAGCGCAGGCGTATCTTGCTGCATGTCAATGATTGTGGTCGGAGTCTTCTTTCCCAAATCCCTCCCAATGGCCTTTCTAGGGGGGGGGGGTGAGGTGGGGCTTGGGTTACCTTGATTGTGGATGCCCTTACCATTAAAACGCGGTTCTCGGTTGCAGCTCTGGCACACTTCAAAGGTAGATCGCCCCAATGGAAGGACCAATTCAACTTGGGCGCAACACCTGGCCGGTCAACGAGAGCGTCCTGCAATCCCATGATGGACAGTTGGGTCGTGTCTCCATTTCAATTATGTGGATGGTGCACAGCCACTGGCGTTGATAGCTACAAGAGTTGTTTGTTGGGCTGCCTTTTGCTGCTTTGTGGCTGTGGTTTCTTCCTTGCAGTGATTAAAGTGGTTGTCCATTTAATGGCTGCATTGAGATATGAGAGTTTGACTCTTTGCTAGCTACTGTGATGTTCTGGGCTACATGCGCTGCTGGGTGTCTTACCTCTTTCTGTTTTGACCTGGTAAAGCATCTGTTAGCGCCACCGGACAGGCTAAGCTCTGTTTCAACCAAAGATTGAGTTTTTCCACATGTCATAAACGAGCTCGACAAATTTTGCAAGCAGTACTTGCCTTTCTTAGACAAGGACATGGACTGTCTTGAACGTATGGTGAAACGGTCATTGCACAAGTTGGCAAAAGGCTCAAGCAACATTGCCGTCAATTTCCTGGCACAAAAACAAGGGACCCTCTTTCCAACAATGGAAGTGGACAGCTGCCAGCCTTTTGTTCAACAGGATTGTAGTCGTCCAAAACCCTCCTGCCTACTGCCATGATAGGAAAGAGGGTATTTTTTGACATCCCCCATGATCATCATCTTGCCCTTGCAAGTGCAAACATTCTCCTTCACATTAATATGAAACCTGAATAATTGATCCCTTTGGAGGAATCTCCTCTAAGCAGTACAGGCAAAAGAGTCGACAGCTGAGCTGAGTCGAATGCTTGGGGGTTCCTCACCAGGGTTCCATGTGTTTGCTGTTTTCCCAGTGGGCCTAAACCAAGGCTAGTTTTGTCAAAGGAAACTTACTTGCTGGCTTTATGGCTATGGTGAAGTACTCCAATTCTTATCCATTCGGGTTTGATCATCTTTGGGACCCCTTTTTGGGTTCCTTCCCTGGAAGAATGCGGAGTATCCCGGTATAGCGTGGCGGAACCGCCTTCAAAGAAGGCTATTAGTAGGGCTTCGATTACCATGGTGATCAGGAACAGGTTCACGATGGGGCGGCACCGCTTCCTGCACGCGTGCAAAACGGGGTGTGTCTGAAGATTTCGGGACCCTTCAAATAGGTTCCAAAACAAAGGCCTTCTTTTTGGCTTCCGATGTATGAACCCTCAACAACGACACCTAACTTGAGTTGGGAACACAGAGATATCGAGGTGGAGATGACAAAAGGCCTGGTGTTCCCGACATGTCAAACGGTGTCTTACACATGGCGCCTGTGGGAAGCTGGTGCCTCAGTGTTCGTTGAATTCAGAATTCACCGACCCAACAAAAAAAAGAAGAGATCCTTCGTCATGGGTGACTTTGCTGACCCTCCAGGAAGTGGAGGTTGCCAGAATCTGCCCAGATCAATGCTTGCCAGTGCTCCTGGTTAGAAGTGGTAAGCTTGGATTCTGGTCAATGATTGATTCTCTCTGAAGCCAGGGGAATCTGTCCACCAAACTGCAACCAGAAAAGGGCACCATTTGCACCCAGTCCATCAGCTTTGCAAACTCCGCCGGCCTGCCAAAGTCAAAACGCCTTGAGTCAATGGCTGTCCTTGCCATTGGGTGAGTAGATGGCACAACTCCCATGTTAGCTGCCCACATACAGGGAATTGCAGCGTCTGTTTTCACCCTTATGCATCATTTTGAAGATTTCGCCTGGGATGCAAATCTGTTGGTGGTTTTTGCGGATTGGGCGCGTGAGGGAAAATCACAGCTCCAATGCTTTGGGTGCGTGCGTGAAATTTCGGGTTGAGTCCCCATTCTTTTCTGTCCTACCATCATTTTAGTCAAGGAAGATGTATGAGGTGACCAACTGTTGGCCCAGTGCCTAAAAGGGCACTAGCTTTTCAAGGGGATCCTCTTCAGCTGGTAGGTGGGTGATTTTGCTTCGCTTGCCACTGCCGGGCTCAGAATCGAAAAGGTTGCCGCGAGCGCAGTCAAGGCTCCCTGCGTAAGCCATGAAGACCGCGACGTAGCCCAGCCACATTATGGCGCCCAGCCCGTTCACCTTTGCCGCGAACACGTAGCTGTGTGACTTGCGTGTCTGCTTGATGCTGCTAGCAAACCTCCAGAGTGGGAAGAAAGAACACCAAAAAAAGCAAAGAGGACTCCAAATCAATTTCAACATTGCGGCTTTGTCCCTTCCAAGCTGCGAGGAACAACTGCGCATCATGACTTGTCAAGAACATAGACCGACACGCAAACTTGACAGCATTGGCTCCTGAAACCCTCAAAGGAACCTCGTAGTTATTCAGACCTTAGTATGTGTCAAAGTAGGGGGACCCGAAAAATGGTGGTGTTCTTGTTGGCTTTCCTTCAAAGCCACCCAACAGGGCACCGCTACAAAAATACACCGATAAATTTGAAGTTCTCCGATGTTTGGTCGTTTGTTGCGCTAGTCAGCCTTCTTAGCGCCGTCATTCTCCACGAGCAACACCGCATGCCATCATTTTTGACAGCCACACCGGACCTGCTGAGTGGCAGGCCAACAAATCAATTTGTTTGTTCAAACATTCTGGACGCCAACTAGGCTATGATGACATCGGCACGTTTCAATTCTAGCAAGCTCGCCAGCTCATCTTGGGAGCGTTGATTGTCAAGATGATGCCTGGAAATCCGGGCCAAGGGAGAGGAGCCACATCTGCACCCAAGGCCTGTTCTTGCATTCTTGCAGCCAGCCAGATATGGAGACAAAACCAAAACCGGAAAACACACACACACACACACATTTGCATCCAATGATCAGAGAAACTTTGGCAAAACTCCGCCGGCTCTACGTGCCACAACACTCCTTGAGTCGACCTTGGTCCTGGCGAGCATTAGTCGGAATCCTTGCAACGGTTGTCGAAGTTCCTACTAAGGGGTCCTTGACAGTCCCGAAGTGTTTTGACCATGGCATACGTGCTGACCGTAATCCGCCTCGTCAAAAACAAGTGCGCATGCAGGCAGGGGAATAACTAGTGGTCTGGATCGTCCACGTCACGCGCAAGTGGTAAAAGGAAATAGCCGGTTTGATCCACTGCCCGGCCAATCGCTCTTCAAATTGAGCGGCCAGCAGGTTGGGCGTCAGGTTCTGGGACGTGGCTTCCATGGTGACCACGCACTCAGCCCAAAAAAGGCAGTCAAAGGACACCAAGGTGAAGCTTACCGGGAAGGGGTCGTGTCAATATCACGTGCATACCACAGCAGCAGGTACTTTTCTTGCTTCTCTTTGCAAAAATTGAATGCGTCTCATAAAGGCAACCCCTATGCATGGTTTCCATGTGGCTTCCCTCTAGGGCTCAGACGGGAGGACTCCTGCCTATTTTCTGCCCAAAGGTGGTTGGGTCACTGGGGTTGGAGCAACCTATTGAGAAACTCCCTCGCAAATGGACCATAGACCACTGAAAGTATTGACCGAACCTCTCACTTCAAATGGAAAAAAGCACAACATCCGCCCACAGGAATACTATTGAGCGAGCTTTGGTGTGTGACGACGGACAAAAAACTCGAGACTGCTTCAATGATGAACGATCGACTGACAGATGGAGGGACACACATGCAGAAGATTATCTGATTATCTTCCTTCGACAAACATGGATGCTGGCGATACCCATCCCAAGCGCCACATCGACAAATACAAGTATCCTGACAAAAACAGGAATTGTGTGTGTGTGTGTTCTGGCAAACCATGCTATGCCTTTCGCTTGCAAATTCACCATGCCCGACAAGTCACTCGATTCCATTCGTTGTCACCCTTGGCCATCATGTGCAATGATCGGAGAGGGACAGGTCCATGTTGGGCAATTCTGAACGTTTGCACGTCTCCATTTGTCACATCTCCCTTGCCGTGTTGAGTTCCTTCTTCTCCACCGAGGGGGTTGCAATGACATCATGTGTGCTTCGCTACCAATGGCCTTTGGTGCATGCAGAAGGATCACAGGCGATAGTTGACAAATCATGCAAACAAGCAGCATAGTATGTCCAGATTGAGCAGTTGAAGACGCCCATGACGCACCTGAGCAGCAACACGCGCTTGGCCGCGTGCTTTGGCTCACATGCTTCGAGAGGCTTCGGTTCTTTCTTTTGGAGCTGAGTCACGAGTAAGCCAGTAAGCCCAAGAAGTATCAACACCGAACCCCTCCCCGGAATCCTCCAGGAACCTGTCCCGCCCCAAAGATCCCACAACAAACACGAAAGAATCACCATGAAATGCTGGCTTCCTGCCGGGGAACGGAGTTGCAGCAAACTCTTGCACGTCCTTGGCTTTTGCGATCTTTAGGATGGTCGGCACCGGGCTCAAGAAGTACCTCGAGTGCAATCCGCCTTCCAGTTGACGTGTGCCATCATCAACAGGATAATACATCATTCACACCCCAAAGCTAGTTTCATGTTGGGTTCTCAAGCCAATTCAAAGGGGGTCTTTCAAAGAGGATCCGGATTGGCTCGGGCCATGAACCGGATGTCAATGTACTGAGGCCATACAGCAAAAGGGGGTCATCCTTTATAGAACGGGAGAAGACCCTCTTTGAATCAAAGACCCCCTTTGAATTGGCTTCAGAACCCGACATAAAACCGGCAAGCTTGACATGACTCCCCAGCCAAAGTTGGAACCCCAAAAACAATCCTTGGACTCTCCTTTCGGGAGACCCCAGGACACGCAAAGAATGACAAGGTGGTGACCTTTGGGGATAACCTTGGCTGCTGGTGCAGCCAAATGATGGAAAGGTGTCCTTTTCCCTCAGCCAAGTGACACCATCGTGAACACCATCCTTGGCACGGCCAAAGATTCCGAATTTCGAACGAGTGGTGATGCGAGCCTAGCGCGTAAGAAAAGACCAGGAACGCCATGTAGATAAACACTTCAGTAAATGACAGTCATTCACCAACCGAAACATGAGAGATTCCCCTAAAGAAACGAGCTTCAGTGAGGCGGTCGCAAATAAGTCTTAGGCACAGCCAGAAAACAAGTGTATACTTTTCTTGTATGCACCAAATGCATGTTTACTCGACTTCGCCCTTTCGGTATACGATCACTTGAGCACAGCCAGTGCCTGAAACAACTGCCACCAAGAATCACGCACCTTAAACCAAATCACTTGGGAATGTATGAAAAGCCAATCGGTCTCTCTGCGATTGAGTCCCTTTAACCGCCATCCAAAAGAAATCAAAGACTAAAACAAAGTACTATCAAAAGAAGGCGCGCGATATGGCACTGGAATTTCTGGCTCGGAATGCAGGTCCCGCGCTCCATTCTTCTTCCTGATACATCCGTGAACCCAAAACACAGAATTCCTCAAAAGAAGATTCATCTAACAGCAATGGTCTTTAAAGTTAATCTGCTGGAGTGCAACACCAAAGGCTGTCCTTGATGTGTAAAAGGCACTCTCAATTTTTCAAAGACATAGAAAGGGCCCATCACGATGGCACACGTCCGTGCAATTCAGTTCCGTTTGCTATCGGTCGTTCCGAGGCGACCGTTTACCTTCGCTCGTTGCTTGGGAACCTGCTGCTTGCTCATTTGCTAACTGATTTGTAGTATTAAAAAAAATCCTGTGCTCATTTGCTCCCTAAAACCTAACTAGATTTCGAACCATCACTGGTTCCATCATAGAAAACCAGGACACGGGATATGTGCCATAATCATTGGTCCTCCATGGATGCAAACTGCATCACTCACTACTCATGACTCATGACCACCTGATACTCACTCCCTTTTGCTTGAGGTGCCACTACAAAGACACATTTCCAGCCATCATTCCCCCTCAACACAAACAGGAAAAGCTTACTAATATGTGTTACACATAGGTTCTCTCCAAACTAAAAATCTCAAAAGAAGTGGTTGCGCTTGGGCTTCACATTGGCTGCACCGTTGATATCAACAGTTGCAACTATCTGGTAGATTCAAGGGACCAACCCCCGGAGTCTAAGAGGAATCGTCCTCGAAGGGAGGCGGTGGGGGGGGGGGGTGGCAGGACGACACCTTTTCGGGTTCGTTGTTCATTAACTATCCAGAAGGTCGACTGGTCGCGCAAGTGCCCTGCAACCAACTTGTCTGGAAGCACCACAATTTCCCTTTGGACTGAGAATCACTGCTGTAAAGTCTCATGCAGAACCCATGTCAAGCAACCTATTTAACTGGTGCACCGGCCACTTGAGGGCAATGCTCATCTAGGAGTTGATTCCCCATTCCTTTCAATCATCGTTCTTTTCAAAGGACATCCGCTTTCCCTGGTGTTTGGCTCTTGGAAAGGATCCTGGAAATGGGGAAGTTACTCCTAGAGTCTTGAGTCTACTCTAAAGCAATGGGGCGGTTCCAGCCGTGGCCGAGGATCGCCGCATAGCCGAATGCGGCCCCCCAGAAATCAGTGGATCCGTCGGACATGGTGCCAAAAGCGACACAGCAGACGCTCTTGTGTCTGGGCTGTGCTCTTTGTTGCAGCACAGTGGTCACTTTCGCATCTGGGCTGTGCTTTTTGTTGCTGTGAACTGTCAACCTAATTCTGTCTTCTGTTGATGTGGCTGTGTTGCTCTTAACGAGTGCACAGTGATCTTGCATGCCCAAGAAAACCTGCGATCCTCGGTGGGTAGCAATCTGCATGTGCCCGCGCGGCCACGGAAAAGCCATCCTCTGGATCAACGGCTGACGAGCTTGCCCCAAATCCATTTGCCCCAATGAATTCGCAATTTTTATATTAGGGCATGTCAAAATAGGGGACCCACAAAAGTGTGGTCTCCTATTGAGTTACCTTCAAAACCAGCGTAGAAAATGGGTATCCTCAAAAAAAAGACCCATATTGACCAAAACCTGAAACAAGAATGCAGCCCCAAGAAAATACCTACTTCATACCGAGCTCGCTTTAGTAAACCCAAGATCGAGATAACATAGGCGAAGGAAAGGTAGCCAACAGGTCGACATGCACCTTAAAAAGCGCATTTGGTGAGACCCAGATTAGCCGTGACAGCAGCTCGCGTATCTCCTCACACGTTCAGTAAGCACCAGGAAATTCATAGCTCCGGAACACGGATTCTGTAAACAAGATAATCACACACCCGCCCCACCAATGCTTTTCAACTTCTTCAACCAACAACACTCAGCCGCAATGATCTTTCGGGTATAGCTAGCGTTCTGACCTCGAACGCTGACAAACACCGAACAACTCCCAAAAGAGAACCTCACACAATTACAAGAAGCAAACCACTTCACACAAACAAGCATCTGCAGCTGGCTATCTTGTTTTTTGCAAGTAAGAACTCAGAAGCCGCAGCTTTTGCGGCATCACACGGCGCGCAGCTTCGCCTGCAAAAATGAGAGGAACGTGCCCCAGGTGAAAAATGTGCAAAGCACGCTAGTTTTGGGATAACTTGCCTCTGTACAGGGTTTGAGAACGATGATTGAAACAAATGCGGAATCAACCCCCAGAGCCGTTTGTTGATTTGTTGGTTGAAGTCGAGTCAAGACCAACATGATATTAATAAAAATAGTTGCGTGTTGTTGGTTTCTCACCAAGGGAAGCCCACCAACAAAGAAAACGTGTCATCTGTTTGAAGATACTTCAGTGTCGGAGATGACAGACAAGGGCTGCTACCTCGAAGACATTGTTCTGCGGGAAGTTTAAAGGTGATGATACCACCAAGGGAATTGGACAGGGCCCCCCTTCTTTGGAGAGCTCAGCCACAGAACAGGGCAACAGCCAGAAGCCAAGCCGAAGCACACGTAGAGGACAACCCAGACGCGGCCTGTGCTGAGGCAACAGACACACCAAAGAGAAAAGGCAGCGTTTGCCGGGGACAAACCCAAATCGGGTCAGGCGTGCGGATATCAGTACCGACAGCGCATCAAAAATTCGTCAGAGACCACCAAGGAGCCAGGGCCACGTAGGAGCCGAGACGAAGAAAGCAGAGCACCGCCCAGGGGAGGAGGGTAGTGGACGATGGATCCACACAGGTAGCCCACCCCAGGGCGCACCCAACCCGGAGGCACAATCGCTGAGAGCCAGAGTGCCTCTAAGGTGATGTTTAAATCACCAAACGGGGAAGTATAGGGAGCCCCAGTTTGAAATCACAAGATTGGAAGCGCTGACGGAGCTCTTTTTGCTTTATAAAAGCGTACAGGCCACTCTCCTCTAGTTGTCAAGGACTCCCCCCAAAAGCACACTATGTCTGACGAGCTGTTGAATTTTCAATGGCGATTTTGACGCAAAATCACCATCGAGTTTTCCACAGACCCGCCAAGACTTAGCTAAGACAAATGGACTCCCCACATCAACTTTCGAGAAATGGTAAGTTGCCAGCTCAAGGCACCAAAATGGGAAACCCGGAAACCGCCAAAGCAAATGGAAGGGATGGGTGTACCTCAAAACGCGGGACCCACCCTCCAAATGGCGAATCTCGCTTCTCGGTCTGTTTTAAACCACGCCACGAGGTGTCCGACCCGTTCTTAGAGATTCTCCCCTTGAAGATTGACAAGCCACCCTGAGAATGGGCTCCGAAAAGGTGTTTGTTGTATAAATGAGTTCATCCCCACATCTTGAGGTTTCCTTACGTCCCCTTGAGAAAAAAAACAAAAAAACATCTCCTTGCTAATGCGAAGCTCAATTAACACTATCTCAAGAGGAGCTCAAGACGGATCTCCGATCTTTCGAACCCCCGCGTGGCAAGCAGCTGGTTGTGCCCCATCCCCCCCGGCCCCCCCCACTGTATGGACGCTAGAGACTATTCAAAGGCCAAACCCCATTGCCCAAAAGCAGGCGGTTGCAAGAAAGAGTCGCAACTGCAAGCAAGGTGGTTGCAAGAAAGGTTGCCAAACCAAGGGCCCCCCCAAAAGTTCTTGCAACGAAACTCGGACCGGGGACCCACCCCACCTCCCACTGCAGCAGCTGCCGCGCCAGCTGCGGCGCCTGGCTCTCTGCCTCCATCCGCCCGCACCAGAAGACGCCCATTAGGGGCCGGTCCACCGGGCCGTCCACCCAGCCATCCTGGCCTCAGCAACAAGAAGGATACCTCAGGGACGCAGCTGGGGGATGTTTCTGGTCGCCGTATCCTCCAGGTCAGGTCCAGGGATGGTAAACCCAGTGGATTTCCAAGCAGATGTCGGTTGGAAACCACACGCCATTCCTAGCTGCACTTTGCAGCCATACTGAGCCCAGTGATCCTTTTCAGAAAATGGCAGAAAACCGTTGCAAATGGTGGGTGGCTTGTCCAAAGAAGGAGGATTCATTAAAAAATAATAATGAGAAGTCAACCTTGGAAGAAAATCGAGGAGAGAAAAACATGCGGGAGATGTGTGTTCTCCAAATTGGATGTGGAACCCACAAAATGGTGTGTTGGTCTTTGACTAGCAACAAGTGAGTAAGGAAAGCTGCTACTTCCCCAAAACAAGCTTGACGGTCCAACCAAAGAGTAATCAGCCAAGTTTGAAGAAATGGGCAGTAAGCGAAAGCAGACGGGATCCTGATTTGCTTGCAAGTAGGGTCTGGCAAAATGGGCTGTGCCCCCTGATGTTTCCTTTTGAAACAGCCCAACAAAGGGAGCCCTCAAAAACAGCAAGCCAATAGGTGCAAGACAAACCAGTGACTATTCCGCCAGACATAATATGTGCTCTGGCCAGAAGTTGACGGACACCAGACAACGAACATGATGTCAGCAGACCCCATGATATTTAGGTAAGTGGGAGCTGTTGCATTGCTGAACCCTGACCAACGACCGTTGTTTTATTGCTCAGTCCCCGCTGGAATTAATACAACCTAAATCAAACAACATAAACAAGAGCAGTGACTTTTGGGTTCAAACATCATTTTTCCGCCTGGACATTGAATCTTCATGTTCTGATTCTGTCCCAGTGGATTTTGTGCTGCTGACAAGCCGAATTGTCTCGTCCGTGATGTATCCAATGCGCACCGGCGAAGCAAGACTCACATTCTCATATTTCCAGCCTTTTTCAAGACTTTTCAAAGACTGTGGGTCAGACTTACCCCTTCTGCCTCACCACAAAGAGACTACACATGCTGTTGAGTTTGCAAACCTGCAAGACATGTCTCACATAGCGTTCCGGGCGACAGTGGCCGCATGCTCGAGCTGAGGCCAGTGCAGAAGGTGTGGATGTGCATCCACTTGACCTGGACTTCCCGGATCTTGCGTGCGCTGGCAAACCTTTCGACCCTGCTCTTCAACGTAGTCCAGCCAGTCCACCAAAAATGTACTCCCCAGTTTAACGGAAGGAACCCAAGAAGGGGGGCTCCCGAATGTAGATTCCTCTCATAGCATAACAAAACATGACATGACACAACATGGCACGACACAACATGACCAAACAGCCCGCCGCATTCTTGCCCCCGCGACCAACCCCAAAAAAAAAAAAACGGGGGGGGGGGGGGGGACGCAGGGGCCCGCTCACAAAAAGGCCGAGCCGCGCTTTGGAAGCCAGGGGCGTGGATGCATTGCCTCACTGCGCCGTCTGAAACTCGGCGGAAGGCCAAGAAGCCCTCCAGCAGCGCCTCCTGGACCCCTTGCGTCGGGGGCTTGGAGGGGGCTTGTAATCTTTGGGGCTTTGGGGCTTCACAGCCTCCCCGCCCCTGTGCTTTTTTTCTTGGCTTGGTAGTTGTTGTTTTTTGGGGGGGGTCCCAGCTGGATTTTGTCATGGTTTGTACATGCAAGTCATGGTCTTCTTTTCTGTTTGTTTCTTTTTCTCCTCGGGGTTCCGCCAAGCATATCTTTTGGTCAAGTACAAAGCCACCGTTACCAGCTGTTCTAAATTTGCCCGTAGCCATCGTTTCTCAATGGAGTAAATTGGGTTGCCATCCTGCTTCCCTCTGTTCCATGCACGCCCCAAGAGGAAGCTCACCATCTCTTGGCCTTCCGAAGGGTGATGATTTCCCCAGCAAGCTATGGCAAATCTGCGCCCAGATATGCGGTGGTGAGTTCATGATGGCGTATTTCGGGGCCAGGGTTTCAGAGTTTGGCCGGCCCCTTGTTTAAAGAAATGCTATCATAGAAAGACAAACCTTTGACATACCTGCCTTTGGTTTCAGCACATGCCCAGCCCGATTTTTGAGGCCTCCTTGTCATGGGCATAGTGGGGCTGTAAGGATGCTATCGCTGAAGCCTAAGATCAGACAAGGATAAGCTCCTGGCAAGGCCTTATTCAGGGTTCAATAGGGCAGTGTCCAAAACCCAGTGACTTTGTGTTCTACCAAAACGGATATAAAGACCTTACTATCAGGTAGTAGAGCCACCGACCTACTAAGATTGCCAATCGCTTTGTTGAGCGCTGCTGCAAAGGTGATAGCCCTCCCCATAGGCCCTCGTGGTCCGGGTCCCAGCCAGGGTCCCTGCTTAGGACAAGCTGGACAAAAGGGCCTGGGTGTCCTTGTGGACAAATCAATGGCACTGGCAAGTGATTAGAACCTAAAGCCAAATCTATGTTCAACAAAGCTGACGCTGACCTCTTGAGTTGGCTGGCCAACAAAAGCTTGAGCTCGACCCTTACTAAAACATGAACAAATCTTCCAACAAAAAGATTGAAATTTGCCAATGCGGCAGGCAAGGCCGAGAAAAAGGACACCTATCCTGAGGCAAGGGGATTCTGTTCGTTCGAACGGCTCCTGGATCACCTCCTCTGCGATCGCCCCGCAAGAAGCTACCAGGGATGAGACATTGCCTCGCCACTCGCAAGGAAGCTTGGCCAGGGAACCGCACATGCCATATGTACGCACGTGCTCAACGTATACAAAGACGTACATCATATCGGGTATTTCTAATATATGCAATACTGTATACATATATATATATATATGCACTACAAATGACAATCCATACTTTGTGTGCATCGAGTCATACATGTTTTTGCATATGCCGTTGTCAAAATGGACCTGGTGCAGAATGGCTTCCAAAACGCCTGTTGAAGAATCTACGACCACCTGACGACATGACTGGCGACCCAAACACTCTATGTGCTTTGTCGTTCCCCAACGAGGCAAGAGTAACATTTCACACGGTTGGCATCCACGAACCATGTGAGACTCCAGCAACCCGCTATTCTGTTCAAAGATCGAGACACTGAAGGAGGAGAAACTGTTGAGCCCCAAACTGAGGAACTACGGCATTTCATGAGGGAAAAGGTGGGTATCCGGGGAAGGCCTACCATGTATACACATTTACAAGCCCTGTGTCCGCGGCATGCCAACATGTACTAACCAATCCGGTACATGCCTTTGGCTGTTTCAGAGTCAAACGGCGCCATTCCATTTCCGAGCGGCGGAAGTTCTTGCGCGGGATCGACAGGAAGGCCTCAGCAAACGCTGACGACCACGCTGGACTGGGGGAAGCCCCGTCGACACACATCTGGCTAGGGGAATATGTTGGTGCTTCTCCAAACGGAAAAAAAACGTCTAGGGGTTCAACTAGCTCACCATCGGGACACGGAAAATGGTTGGCCTCTACCCTCTTGAAAGCGGCTGTGCGGTACCTGGATATCCCACTTTCTCTGGGGTTCTTGAGATGGTTTGCGGGTAGTGGAAACACTCTAATAGCGATGTCTGCATGCGCAAGCACCCCTTGATAAACGATGAAGGACATTCTAATCAAGCGCAACCCAAGCAAACTGCCTTGGCAAACTGCCTTGGCAAACTGCCTTGGCAGGCTGCCTTGGCAGGCTGCCTTGGCAAGCTGCCTTGGCAAACTGCCTTGGCAAACTGCCTTGGCAAACTGCCTTGGCAAAATCCCTTGGCAACACTCTAATCGATGCAAAGGCATAGCAGTGAGATGCTGAATCTGAAACAAAAGCAGGCTTGCTTCAAAGACCGAGTTCGCTGTCGATATCTACACACACACACACTTTTCAGCCAACCGAATGCATGCCATGCCTCAACCCTCACTTTTTTACCAATGACTGTTCATCTCTGCATCATGTGCTCGTGAGTCGCCAAGTCATGACGAAATCCTCTCAAAGCAAAGTGTGGAGAAGCCAGCCAGCCTGCGCTGCATGCATGTTACAACCATGTTTAGGTAGTCAAGGCCTGCGCACTGTCCACAAGTCGAAGCATGTGCCGTTCGATACTCCCCTGTAAACTGACATGAAACCCAAAAGGGGAGTGCCCAAAAGAAGCCTCCTCTTACAATGGTGGTTATGGGATTCCATGTCAGTCTGGAGGAGAGTAACGAACATGCAACCAGCCCGTATGCCAAGAGGCAACTGACGACTGGTTGACGCAGTTCACAGCAGCATGCAGATTCTTGAAGGTGGCCGTGCGCCTCGCGTTGGCGCAGGCGCAAAATTCAACTCAACTGCCAGGGTTGCTCCCAGGACTCGATCGGCGCAAGTTGGTCACTTGGATATGCCAAAGGAAAGCAGCCGTTGCAACATCATTTGTGGTTGACCACCTTGGGAACATACGACCGGCAAACTGAACACAGTGCGGGTTGACCTTGTGGTTGAACATACGACCGGCAAACTGAACACAGTGGGGTTGACCTTGTGGTTGAACATACGACCGGCGAACTGATAACAGTGCGGTTGCAGGATCAAAGGACGGCATCGCTGTGCCCAAGCAAGGACTCCTTGTGATCACTGCAAGGCTTCCTGAGGTCGATTCAAAACTCGCCAAATCCCAAAACCTTCGGGTGGCCTTTACCATCCTTTACCTTTGTTGAGTATATATTTCCTGGAAAGCTGCGCCTGTGTTTTGGGCGAAGGCTGGCTGTCAAGCACAAAAAACGTACCTGTTGGGGAGAAGTGGCTCTCCATCCCAGGACATCTTTGCTTCTGTGGCCGCATGTTTGCTCGCTTGCTCAACTTCGGTGCTCCCTTTGGTTGTCTTCCGCTTCGTCTTCCGCACTCCCCCGGGCGTCTTTCCGGCGCGCTTCCGCGCCTGTGGCGCTGCGCCACCTCTGAGTCACAGCCCTGCGGACAGTTGCACTCAGCGCAGGCCCCTGCCATGAAGCCTCGGGCGCCAAAAGCCGCTTTCCATGAAGGACCTTCTGCTTCAAAAGTGGTTCAAGGAAGCTCCCGAAAAATGTGGCCCCAGTTCTTCCATGAATCACGAACTTCTGTTTTTATTGGTTCAAGGGAAGTTCCCAAAAGAAAAATGGGGACACTAAGAATGGCCCACGTCCCATCAGGGCCCGGGGATTTACAAGCCGGCAAAAACCCTTGGTACCTCCTCCTAAGTTGTTGGACCCCCTAGCCATCTCGCGAGAGAAATGAACCTAACGCATCTCGAAATCGGTTGCGGCTTTGCAGCCTCAATGCTGGATTTCTTGCGTTTAAGACCAGCAATGTGCTCCTTAAACCTGTGACCCCATTTACCCCAATCAAGTTGTTAGCTTCCAGACTACAATGGTCAAACCTCGAAAATTCATCCCTTTTTCCCTGCCACAAAACCTAGACCCAACCCAAAATCCCGCTGGGCTGCGGGTCTTGTGAATGTCTTCCTTGACGTTGCTTCAAAATGGGGCACACATTTTGGGTCAGGTAGAGAAAACCCATCTTGTGTCACGTGGAGCCGGAGGTCTGCCGACACAGCCGCCGGAATCAAAGACAGGATTGGGCCAGGGACTTCCGCCACGTAATGTGTTGGCATTTCCGGCCATATGGCCATATGGCCATGGGTCACCAGCCCGTGCCCCCACTGAACATCCCAATCCCCACTAAAATAGACTAAAATGGGTGGTGCACCTACCCCAAAATGGTACCATTGGTTTTGACCCACAGCCATATTGGTTTTCCTATGGATTTAGCAGTTGCCAACAGGAAGGCCTAAGGTACACCGTAGAATGATGCCAAATCGCAGGGCAAAAGCTGACAACCACAGACTGCACTCGCAGGCCGTCCCACAAGGGTAGTATGTGAAAATCTAGATGGCGGCATCCCTTGCACAGTATATACATAGATGGGCATATATCATGTATCGGCGATCAATCAGCTTTTGGGACTCGTCGTCATTTTTGCCCCACCCGCCTCTCAAAACCTCAAAGTCCTGAACCCTGACCCCTCTTTCACGGTCTCCATTGCTATTTGTGGCCCCTAAGAAAGACCTCCAATCATGCCCTTTCCAGGAGATCAAGGCTAAGTGTTGAATATGTCATATCAACCTGCGTAGCTTAGGGGGAAAGCGCTTTCGAGTCTTGGTATGCAAACACATTTGCAATGTTCGCAGGCCGACATGCAGCCTTTGGTGCAGGGCTATTCCTTTGAGGCAACACGTGTTGTTTTGGGTATGCCTGGACTGCTCATGACGAGGTAGACATGTAAGGTCTAGAGTTCCAAAACGGGTACCGCGTTGGTTTGCGGAACCATGTTCTTGTGATCTGCAGACTCGGGACAAAAGCAGGTGTGATGCTGCATATTGTTGAGGATCCCTGAAAAAATACAAGCCATCCCCCTCTTATGTCTCTTCTCCAGCTAGATCAAAGTCTGCGTTGAGTCACACGCTCCGACCTGGCAAAAATCCGTTTTGGCCTGTCAGCCCTGAGCCATGCACATCACGGTGCAGGCAACCCGTCCGCCAAGCCCGAGGAGCTTTGGAGTTGAGACCGTGAGAGTCGGCGAAGCTTCGTTGAGACTTTGACATTTGGAGAGGCTTCCAAAGTTTGACTACTCATGTGCAAGGAGCTCGATGCAGTTTTTGGGTGTAAGAGCTCGGCACATCTTAGCGACGAAGTTTAGTGAAATTGTTCAAGGCACTTGGAGAGAGAGAGAGAGAGAGAGAGAGAGAGAGAGAGAGAGAGAGAGTTGATGCGTTGCTAACGAACTTGCGTTTTGCTAAACAAGTTGGGTTGCGCATGTTGATGTAGGAATTGATGTTCTGAGCAAGTATTGCCAACCCTGCCTTGAACCAAAAGGGCAGCCGGCTTTTTCAATATCTTACTCCCCACTTTCAGGAGTTCAAACGCGCTGGCATATTCAATCATGTTAACCCCCCACCCCACCCGCCCCCGAACCTGAACCGGGGGAACCTCGGGCTCCCCTTTCGCGTCTTCCCCGCCACATCCGGCTGAGGGGCAGAAGCAGCTCTCCGAGCCCGTGGTTGGCAAGGGCTCCCCATGGCACACGCTCCTGGAAAGGCCGCTAGAAGACATGGCGTGTCGGTTTTGTTTTGCTATTCATGAGGGTTCATTCCCGAGACCCTAATGATTCCCTGAGAAACAGCAGGTCACCCAGAATCAAGAACCCTTTCTTGGGGATGGCTAGTTGGAAGAATGGAGTTTTTGCAGCCAACAAAGAATCCGCAAAGCGACCAAAGCCACCCTCGACCCACCACCCTGAACTCACCCAAAGCTCAAACCCACCCTAAACTCAAACCAAACCTACCCTAAACCAAGTCTTGGCGATCTAAACCCAATCCACACCACACACCAATCCGACCGTAAACGAACCCAACCATGAGTCAGTGTCAGGAATGGACCCGGGTCAACCACATGCAACTAGTGGAGTATTGCCGTGTGTTTCCCAAAGTGATCCGGATCCCCTCCAAAAGGCGACGCCTACTGATGAAATAGGGGGGTAAGTTATTGATCGTGGGTTCCCACTACCTCGAGGTGATTCTTTCATTCGAACCCCCTGGGCGACCGCGTGGTGCCCGGCTCCTCTCGTGCGCCAAATCGATGCCTCAAGCTGCGAGTTCGCAACAGGAAGGACCAAATGTCAACGACAACCCAAAGAGACCCTTGGTACCTTGAATGAAGGAGGTGCACACCTTTCATCCCCTTTTAACCCGGTCTAACCACCTAGCCACCCTTTTAGCCAACCCTGTTGATACCCCAAAACCAATCCTCAAAGAGCAGTTGAAGACACTTACAACGTGTATGTGGCAATGACTTCAGAATGACCCTATGCCAACGATTCGGCAGTGTCGAATGGCAGCTCGGAAAAAGGTGGCCTCGTGTTGACCGTCAGTTCTGAAAACACAGGCATCTGCTCAATGTCTGTCTCTATGTCAAGCAGGGATTCACATGTGAGATTGTGTTCAAAGGAATCCAAAAAATATCGCTGATTTGTTGGGTGAATCCATGGACACCAAAAGAAGCACACCTGCATCCAGGGGGCGCCGAGCAAGTTCCGGCTCGCGATAGGCAGCGGTCAAGGTTAGGACCAAGGCGACCAAAGCGGCAATGGCCATGGGGGCTCCAACGCAAAATGGCCTGAGCGAGAATGTGGAGGTAGGTCCTGATGGTTGTGTCTGAATGGACAAGGGTCCGTAAGGGACTGATGTGGGAAAATATAAAAACATGAATTTTCGGAGAAACGTGGAAAGCATGAGGAAAGGAGGTGGCTGACTCCAAGTCCCTCCTAGGTCTTCACTTCTCAGCGCAATCAAGAATTGCTGAAAAAGAAGCCATCCTTCAGATCAGATTCGCTCTGAAGGGACGTACCCTTAAACACACACAGCCCCCAATCTTGCTCAAATGGATCGGACTAAGCAGACAACGGCTGGGGGTGATCAGCTTTGCCCGGCAACGCGGCTGCTGAACACCCCGCCTCGAGCCAAGGTGGCCACGTGTGATGAACAAGCATTATGTGCCAACAATATTTGTTTGCCTTGGGATTCCCAATATGAATACAGCGCAGGCATCTACCTCTGGCTAGTTCACCACTCGCCTGATTATGACCCTCCTGTTACGAAATTTGATTGCTCAGCTTGGTTCAGCGTGATTCACACACCATTTGAGTCGTAGTCAAAACCTGGCATCAAAAGTTGTCTACTCAAAACCATGCAAGAAACTGAACCAGCGCCGCATTCATTGATGGTTGGGACTGTCCCCTACTACCCTTCATCAACCCAGGTTTTGATCGTCGCTCATTTTGGAATGCCAGGGACTGCTCGGGTTGCACAGTTGCAAAAGGGGGGGTGGCCATCGTTGGCAGGGGCCCCAGGCCAAAACTCGGATTTGGAGGGCGCCACTGGACAACTGGGAACCTGAAGCGGAAAAGCACGAGGCAACGTTCTACGCTGTTCATCCGGAGCACCCGTTGTGAGCCGCTCCTGCCTCCAACATCCGACTTCCGCGGCACGACTCCTGGACAGAAGCTGCCTCTTAGCCGCAAAACAAGCAAGCCAGTCTCCACCAGGAGGCTGGCAAATGAAAGAAGAAACGATGTTTTTCCGCATGTAGGTTTCAAGGAGAAAGTGTCCAAGTGTCGTGTGTGAGACTTTGGCAGTTTTGCTCGAGAGCAGGTTGGGGTGTTTAAAAAGGGCTTGAAGGGTGGGGCCTTTGGATTTCTTGGGCTTTCCCCGCTCCCACGCAGAAAGGTGGGTCCAGGTCAGCACCCGCCCAAATCGAACTGGGTATGAGTCTTGAGGGGCGATCCTTTGGACGTGATTTACATGTTTGGAGTCATGCAACCACCAACTAGTGTTCCAACTCGGAAGATTCATAGCCACAGCCATGGTCACAATATGCAAATTAGAGCTCATTCCCCTTGTTGCTGTGGGAAACTTACCCCCAAAATGGCCCTTGATCAGGATATGCTGACCCAACTTCATGGTCAAAACCTCTTTGTATAGGAGCATTGACGTTGGAGGTCATGTTCTCCATGGTTTGGTTCAAGCTACCCAGAGAATTCACCCGCACCAAACCAAAAAAGTTCAACCAGCATACGATATGGATATGGCGTCAGGTTGGGCTGCTTGCTCCTCGCGCAAGCTGGCGGTACAAAAGTACGTTGCCAGGCACTACAGAACGGAAGATACCACGCACAACAAGGCGATACTTGTCGGACTTCCAACAATAAAACGTAGAAGGCCGTGGCGGAGTGCCTGCCTTGGGTGCCTTGACGATGGTTTCCTTCTTCACAGGCTTGTGACTTCTCTTGCTGCGACCGCTGCTCCCGACATTTGTTAATAGGGGGAAGCCAGCCCATGGTTGGAGCCCCTACGGAGGAGGAAACCAAGCAGCTGAAGCGAGAAACCAGTCCCTGGTCAAATCCCGAACCCCCCTAGAAACCGGGCAAATTCCAGCTCTTTTTCAGCAGACCCCTAGAATTTGGTCAAGTTTCCCTAAATCACCTGGAAACCAATAAAAATCCCCCCAAAGACCGGTCAAATTCCCGCCCTCAATGCAGGCCCTAAGGCTTGCCCGGTGCTGTAGCTCTCAGCTCACGCATTGGTGCCGACTCACTCACTCAAACAAAGCCAGCCAAAAGCATGCTGGCCGAGGCGGGCAACGCGAAGTGTTTACAATTCTGCAAGGGTAAGCTGATTGGAGCTCGCTGACCTGCAACATGGGGTATTGCCGGTATTTCCAAACAGAGACCAAAAGGTCTCTAGATCGGGAAACGAACAGAAATACGGAGTTGCTACCCTTGTGGTTTCATTGGCCCGGATGTGTTGAGCTCCCCAAACACATTCAATCCAAAGTCGGCCTGAGACGGGTGTGCTGAAGGAGGGCGGGTGCAAGAAGTTCACGATCGTCTCCTGGCGGATGGTCGTGATTATGGGGGTGACATGGGTCCGGAAACTCCCCCCCTTTCGCTGTTCACTTGGGAAAGTCACAACATTCTGCGCTATTTCAGAAGTGTTCATTCCTATTTTTCCCCTTCTGTTGGTTGTTCAAAGGGAAATGCAAGAGGAAACCACACAATTTGGGCTAGCTTGGCGACAAGCCTACGAGATTCAAGATCCTTTCTGCAGTTGGATTTGATCGCAACCCAAAAGGGAGCCTTTGCGGGACCGGTTGACTGTTTTGCCGTTAACAGAGTCCACTTTAGCCTGAGATTCGCAGGTAGTGTTGCCCATATACTGCTGAAAACCCGGCCGTTAAACAATGCGTATGGTGGTTTCTGTGTTTGTGTGTGTGGTTGTGTGTTGGAGTACTTGTCTTGTGTGTTTGTGTGTTTGTCTGCTTGTGTATATTTGTTTGTTTGTTTGCTTGCTTGCTTGCTTGCTTGCTTGCTTCCTTCCTTCCTTCGTTGCTTCCTTCCTTCCTTCCTTCCTTCCTTGCTTGCTTGCTTGCTTGCTTGCTTGCTTGCTTGCTTGCTTGCTTGCTTGCTTGTTTCTTTGTTTGTCTGTCATTTGTTTTGATCGTTTCTTTGCTTGATTGGTTGGCTGTTTGCTGTTGCTGTATTTGTTTGCGTGCTGTTTCGTTGCTTATTGGTTGGTTGGTTGGGTTGGCTGGCTGGTTGGTTGGTTCATTGGTTGGTTAGTTGGTGGCTGGTTGGTTGGTTGGTTGGCTAACTGGTTGCTTGGTTGTGTGTGTGGTTGCTGGTGTGCGCTTGCGGGTTTTGTGTATATATTTGTGTGCGTGTGCCTGTGTCTCTCTCTGTGCCTTTGTGCGAGTGTGTGTGTGTGTTGTGGTTGTGGAACTAGTCTCGTGTTTGTGTGTGTGTATCTGCATGTGTACTGCTGTGTGCGTGTGTGTGCGCCGTTGCGCGCGTGCTTGCTTCTGTGTGGTTGTTTGTGTGGTGTGGTGTGGTGTGGTGCGTGGTGTGTGGTGTGTGGTGTGTGGTGTGTGGTGTGTGGTGTGTGGTGGCTGTGGTGGCTGTGGTGTGTGTGTGTGTGGTGTGTGTGTGTGGTGTGTGTGGAGTGTGTGGTGTGTGTGGTGTGTGTGGTGTGTGGTGTGTGTGGTGCGTGTGGTGCGTGTGGTGCGTGTGTGGTGTGGGTGTGTGTGTGTGTGTGGTGTGTGTGGTGTGTGTGGTGTGTGTGTGTGGTGTTTGTTGGTGTGTGTCTGTGTGGTGTGTGGTGTGTGCGTGTGTGGTGTTTGTTGGTGTGTGTCTGTGTGGTGTGTGGTGTGTGTGGTGTTTGTTGGTGTGTGTGTGTGTGGTGTGGTGTGTGTGTGTGTGTGGTGTGTGGTGTGGGTGTGGTGTGGGTGTGTGTGGTGGGTGTGGTGTGCGTGGTGTGGTGTGTGTGGTGTTTGTGGTGTGTGTGGTGTGTGTGTGTGTGTGGTGTGTGTGTGTGTGTGTGTGGTGTGTGTGGTGTTTGTTGGTGTGTGTGTGTGGTGTGTGGTGTGTGTGTGGTGTGTGTGGTGTTTGTTTGTGTGTGTGTGTGGTGTGTGGTGTGTGTGTGGTGTGTGTGTGTGTGGTGTGTGTGGTGTGTGTGTGTGTGTGGTGTGTGTGTGTGTGGTCTGTGTGTGGTGTGTGTGGTGTGTGTGGCGTGTGTGGTGTGTGCGTGTGGTGTGTGTGGTGTGAGGGGTGTGTGTGGCGTGTGTGGCGTCTGTGGCGTGTGTGGCGTGTGCGGCGTGTGTAGTGTGTGTGTGGCATGTGTGGTATGTGTGGCGTGTGTGGCGTGTGGGGCGTGTGGTGCGTGTGTGGCGTGTGTGTGGCGTGTGGCGTGTGTGTGGCGTGTGTGTGTGGCGTGTGTGTGTGTGTGTGTGGCGGGTGTGTGGCGCGTGTGTGGCGCGTGTGGCGCGTGTGTGGGGCGTGTGTGGGGCGTGTGTGGGGCGTGTGTGGGGCGTGTGTGTGGGGCGTGTGTGGGGGGCGTGTGTGGGGCGTGTGGGGGGCGTGTGTGGGGCGTGTGTGGGGCGTGTGTGTGTGGCGTGTGTGTGTGTGTGTGGCGTGTGTGTGGCGTGTGTGTGTGTGTGTGTGTGTCGCGTTTGTGTGGTGTGTGCCTGGCGCGTGTGGCGTGTGTGGGGCGTGTGTGGGGGGCGTGTGTGGGGTGTGTGTGGGTGGCGTGTGTGGGGCGTGTGTGGGGCGTGTGTGGGGCGTGTGTGGGGCGTGTGTGGGGCGTGTGTGGGGCGTGTGTGGGGCGTGTGTGGGGCGTGTGTGGGGTGTGTGTGGGGGGTGTGTGGGGCGCGTGTGTGGGGCGCGTGTGTGGGGCGCGTGTGTGGGGTGCGTGTGTGGGGCGCGTGTGTGGGGCGCGTGTGTGGCGCGTGTGTGGCGCGTGTGTGGCGCGTGTGTGGCGCGTGTGTGGCGCGTGTGTGGCGCGTGTGTGGCGCGCGTGTGGCGCGTGTGTGGCGCGTGTGCGGCACGTGTGTGGCGCGTGTGGGGCGCGTGTGGGGCGCGTGTGTGGCGCGTGTGTGGCGCGTGTGTGGCGTGTGTGTGGCGCGTGTGTGGCGCGTGTGTGGCGCGTGTGTGGCGCGCGTGTGGCGCGTGTGTGGCGCGTGTGCGGCGCGTGTGTGGCGCGTGTGCGGCACGTGTGTGGCGCGTGTGTGGCGCGTGTGTGGCGCGTGTGTGGCACGCGTGTGGCGCGCGTGTGGCGCGTGTGGCGCGTGTGGCGTGTGTGGCGTGTGTGGCGTGTGGGGCGTGTGTGGCGTGTGTGGCGTGTGTCGCGTGTGTGTCGCGTGTGTGTGTTGCGTGTGTGTGGCGCCTGTGTGGCGCGTGTGTGGCGCGTGTGTGGCGCGTGTGTGTGGCGCGTGTGTGGCGCGTGTGTGGTGCGTGTGTGTTGCGTGTGTGGTGCGTGTGTGGTGCGGGTGTGGTGCGTGTGGGTGCGTGTGGGGTGCATGTGGGGTGCGTGTGTGGTGCGTGTGTGGTGCGTGTGTGGTGCGTGTGTGGTGCGTGTGTGGTGCGTGTGTGGTGCGTGTGTGGTGCGTGTGTGGTGCGTGTGTAGTGCGTGTGTGGGGCGTGTGTGGTGCGTGTGGTGGTGCGTGTGCTGCGTGTGCTGCGTGTGCTGCCTGTGTTGCGCGTGGTGCGCGTGGTGCGCGTGCGCGTGTGCGTGTGCGCGCGCGGGTGCGCGTGTGCGCGTGCGCGTGCGCGTGCTCTTGCTCGTGCGCGTGCGCGTTTGCGCGTGCGCGTTTGCGCGTGCGCGTGTGCGCGCGCATGTGCGGGCGTGCGTGCTGCGTGCGCGCGCGCGCGTGCGTGCGTGCGTGCGGGCGTGTGTGGGTGGGTGGGTGGGTGGGTGGGTGTGTGTGTGTGGGTGCGTGTGCGTGTGCGCGCGCGTGCGTGCGTGCGTGCGTGCGTGCGTGAGTGTGTGCGGGCGGGCGGGCGGGCGCGCGCGGGCGTGCGGGCGTGCGTGCGTGTGGTGTGTGCGTGCGTGTGATGTGTGATGTGTGATGTGTGATGTGTGATGTGTGATGTGTGATGTGTGATGTGTGATGTGTGATGCGTGATGCGTGATGCGTGATGCGTGATGCGTGATGCGTGATGCGTGATGCGTGATGCGTGATGCGTGATGCGTGATGCGTGATGCGTGATGCGTGATGGGTGATGTGTGATGTGTGATGTGTGATGTGATGTGTGATGTGTGATGTGTGATGTGTGATGTGTGATGTGTGATGTGTGATGTGTGATGTGTGATGTGTGATGCGTGATGCGTGATGCGTGATGCGTGATGCGTGATGCGTGATGCGTGATGCGTGATGCGTGATGCGTGATGCGTGATGCGTGATGCGTGATGCGTGATGCGTGATGCGTGATGCGTGATGCGTGATGCGTGATGCGTGATGCGTGATGCGTGATGCGTGATGCGTGATGCGTGATGCGTGATGCGTGATGCGTGATGCGTGATGCGTGATGCGTGATGCGTGATGCGTGATGCGTGATGCGTGATGCGTGATGCGTGATGCGTGATGCGTGATGCGTGATGCGTGATGCGTGATGCGTGATGCGTGATGCGTGATGCGTGATGCGTGATGCGTGATGCGTGATGCGTGATGCGTGAGGCGTGACGCGTGAGGCGTGAGGCGTGAGGCGTGAGGCGTGAGGCGTGAGGCGTGAGGCGTGAGGCGTGAGGCGTGAGGCGTGAGGCGTGAGGCGTGAGGCGTGAGGCGTGAGGCGTGAGGCGTGAGGCGTGAGGCGTGAGGCGTGAGGCGTGATGCGTGAGGCGTGAGGCGTGAGGCGTGAGGCGTGAGGCGTGAGGCGTGAGGCGTGAGGCGTGAGGCGTGAGGCGTGAGGCGTGAGGCGTGAGGCGTGAGGCGTGAGGCGTGAGGCGTGAGGCGTGAGGCGTGAGGCGTGAGGCGTGAGGCGTGAGGCGTGAGGTGTGAGGCGTGAGGTGTGAGGTGTGAGGTGTGAGGTGTGAGGTGTGAGGTGTGTGAGTGTGTGAGTGTGATGTGTGATGTGTGATGTGTGATGTGTGATGTGTGAGTGTGAGTGTGATGTGTGATGTGTCATGTGTGATGTGTGATGTGTGATGTGTGATGTGTGATGTGTGATGTGTGATGTGTGATGTGTGATGTGTGATGTGTGATGTGTGATGTGTGATGTGTGATGTGTGATGTGTGATGTGTGATGTGTGATGTGTGTGTGTGTGTGTGTGTGTGTGTGTGTGTGTGTGTGTGTGTGTGTGTGTGTGGTGTGTGTGTGTGTGTGTGTGTGTGTGTGTGTGTGTGTGTGTGTGTGTGTGTGTGTGTGTGTGTGTGTGTGTGTGTGTGTGTGTGTGTGTGTGTGTGTGTGTGTGTGTGTGTGTGTGTGTGTGTGTGTGTGTGTGTGTGTGTGTGTGTGTGTGTGTGTGTGTGTGTGTGTGTGTGTGTGTGTGTGTGTGTGTGTGTGTGTGTTGTGTTGTGTTGTGTTGTGTTGTGTTGTGTTGTGTTGTGTTGTGTTGTGTTGTGTTGTGTTGTGTTGTGTTGTGTTGTGTTGTGTTGTGTTGTGTTGTGTTGTGTTGTGTTGTGTTGTGTTGTGTTGTGTTGTGTTGTGTTGTGTTGTGTTGTGTTGTGTTGTGTTGTGTTGTGTTGTGTTGTGTTGTGTTGTGTTGTGTTGTGTTGTGTTGTGTTGTGTTGTGTTGTGTTGTGTTGTGTTGTGTTGTGTTGTGTTGTGTTGTGTGTGTGTGTTGTGTTGTGTTGTGTTGTGTTGTGTTGTGTTGTGTTGTGTGTGTGTGTGTGTGTGTGTGTGTGTGTGTGTGTGTGTGTGTGTGTGTGTGTGTGTGGTGTGTGTGTGTGTGTGTGTGTGTGGTGTGTGTGTGTGTGTGTGGTGTGTGTGTGTGTGTGTGTGTGTGTGTGTGTGTGTGTGTGTGTGTGTGTGTGTGGTGTGTGTGTGTGGTGTGTGTGTGGTGTGTGGTGTGTGGTGTGTGGTGTGTGGTGTGTGGTGTGTGGTGTGTGGTGTGTGGTGTGTGGTGTGTGGTGTGTGGTGTGTGTGTGTGGTGTGTGGTGTGTGGTGTGTGGTGTGTGGTGTGTGGTGTGTGGTGTGTGGTGTGTGGTGTGTGGTGTGTGGTGTGTGGTGTGTGGTGTGTGGTGTGTGCTGTGTGCTGTGTGGCGTGTGGTGTGTGGTGTGTGGTGTATTGTGTGTGGTGTGTGGTGTGTGGTGTGTGGTGTGTGGTGTGTGGTGTGTGGTGTGGTGTGTGTGGTGTGTGGCGTGTGGTGTTTGGTGTGTGTGTGGTGCCGTGGTGTGGTGTGTGTGTGTTGTGCCGTCGTGTGTGGTGTGTGGTGCCGTGGTGCCGGGTGCCGTGGTGTGTGGTGGGTGGGTGGTGCGTGGTGGGTTGTGTGTGTGTGTGTGGCGTGTGGCGGACGGGTGGGCGGGTGTGTCTGGTTGTATGTGTGCGTCTGTTGCTCTGTTTTGTGTATGCACAGCATTCACCCTGGCCACACCTCCGCGACCGTCACTTCATCCACCATGGCATTGGGTGAAACACGGGAACATGCACTCCAAACAGACAACACTGTGCGGTCACCTCTAAGGATGCGGCACACTGCTGCAATGCCCCACAAGCTCCCTTCTTTGGATCACTTCTGCACGATTTACTTCAATTCACCAGCATCTACTAAGAACCCTTCAGTAAGAGACCTTGCATCAGGAGCCAAGTCAGTGTCGGTAGAAGTGGCTCGCCACCAAAAAAGGCAGGCAACATCGAACGCAGATGGTGAACTTCACCACACGATTCTGGGATCTTGAATGTAAAGCGAAGGGCTAATGACGCGTGCGCCCAGGGTTGTACCCCATTTCCCATTTTCTTCTTGGCTAACGCAAACCCCGGATTTGTCAACCTGGTCGAATACTCGGAGGGTCCCATTTAACATGGAACACCTCACCAGAGATTCAATCTTGCGATTCATTTGGCGGAGACAATTTCAGTGACATCACGGTCCTTGACATCCCACTCAAAGCTGTTTGTGGACAGTTCGAGGCGTACAAAGAAATTACAGCCTAGTGACATGTAGTGCCTAGTGGCGACTTGTGACTTGCCCTTCCCATGGTTGTGGCTCACTATAGCTTCCTAGCGCTAAGGCTGCCTGCCTCATCGGAATGCGAGGACTGTGAGGACCTGCGAGGCGGGTCCCTTAGGAGCACCAAGCCCAAGGGCTCCATATGTTTCTCAAGGTGAATCACTTCAGGGGGCTGGTGTCCTTTTGGTTAAAACCAGACCCTAAAAGGGGACCCCTATTTTGAGAAACACCCATTTGTTTGATGACGAGATGGATTCGTACAGGGTTCTCTTTTGGAGATCAACGAGGCTTGCGACAGGAAGTCACCGCAAGATGGGCGGTTTGCCCCGACGCTGAGTTTGTCCGAGCTCCTGGACGTGACCCTTCCCGACAGGAAACGAAAGATGCTGCTGCCAAAGAAGTGGCAAAAGAGTGGCAGAAGGACGTATTGCAAGACCGAGATTACCATTTGGCCAACACAATAGCTTGCCACCTTGATGACTGACCCCAGGGAGTACCATCAGTACCCTTGGCTTCGCAACTTTCAAGCCTGCCAAAAGCTCACTAAGCAAACATCTGAGTTTGTTGCCTCGCACTCACCGCGGGTTCACTGGCTGGATCGATGAGACTATGTCCATCAGACCGTGCGCCCGTGTTCGCGCCGGGTTTAAGCGAGTTCTTCACGGATGGTGGGTCATTTGCGCCACTCAACAACATCCACTCGATCGGGGTAGGAAAGTCATTCCGGCTTTATTGGCACTTGCCGCCACCGCCGTCGCGGCTGCTTCTTGGTGCCCTGAGCCCAATCTGCATGTTGTGGTCACTGACTGACCTGCTCTTGTTTGTCGGCTTCCGCTGCACGTTACCCGAGTTCTTTCGTCGCGAGCTCAGAAGTCTGGGCGGCTGATGAGTGTCCACCAACAAAATGGGGCGGCGTCCAACTGTCCCCGAAATCCTAAAAGGATAGATCCGAAAACCACCTGGTTTACAAGGACATCCTCTAAATCAGCCAGCAAAGGTGATCTTCTGACTGTCCCAGCTGTAACTCAAACCCCCGGTGGCCATGGGCAAAGGGCACTCCAGTTGCTCGGTTTCAACCCGCTGGCGAGCGCCACAAAGGACAGCCCCGGCCTGGGATCCGCCCAGCACCTGTACTGTGTCACCTGCTCGTGCCAAAGTCGGCGGACTCTCACAGCGCACACACAAAAAGACCTCCAAAACGGCTGGCACACACGCACAACATGAATGGAGTTTCTCAACAGTAGACTTCCCAAAATGGTCGAATGAGTCAAGCTGTGAAACGTATGGTAATTACCCGTTCTGGAGCTCCTTTGAAAAGGGGTCCAAAAAGGGCGCAATTTGACACATACACACACACAAACACACTGCAAGGCAACGCAACACAATGCAGAACGGCATTGTGCAGCAAGATGCACACCTGCTTTCGCACGCGCACAACACACATGAGCACGCACACGCAAAACAATGACGCTCATTGGCGTGACAACTCTTGGCTTCAGCAGCATCAAACATCCAGGACTATCACAGAATTGGTTTCGAGTCCTGTTTGTCAACGAGATTCTGAGTGAGGGGTGCGTCTGAAAACAACTCTCAGTGCAGCCCGTGTCTCCACCCAGCCAGCCCTGCCCCTTCTTTTCACGTAGCCAGTTTCAGCTCCGTGCTATTGATGGCTGGCCGAGGCTTTTCCATAGGCCTGCATAGAAAAAGATCTGGATGTCACCTCCCTGGATACTTCTGTCCAGAGGCTCCCCGCAACATGATCCAAATCAGGACCCGAACAACGCAAATTCCCGTGTTCTGATCGGATCGGGCATTGCCCCTCGTGAACTTCAAAACACTGAGATGGAAGAGTGATGTGTCCCAGAAGCTTCCAGCGAAACAGAGTTTCGCGTTTCCCAAGAGGTACATCCCAAAAGTCACCTGGTGGGCACCACTGCAACGCCAAAATGGAAGTAGATAAAGAACCACTCCACGATTTCTTTGGGTTGGCACTGGCAGCCCGCTTGCAAACCGCTTGTTATCGTTGTCAAGTTCCGACCGCCCCCTCCGCTTGGTCCGAGCTTCGGAGAGGGGCAAAGGGTTTCTTCAAAGATCCCAGTTTGACTCGAGCTTTCCCTTAGGTCAAAGCAACCCCCCCCCAAGAAGGCTCTGGTGGAACAGGGACCCACCATTTTTCGCACAGAAGACTTGGTCTAAGACAACCGATCCAACATAAACCCTTTTTGAGCAAAGATGACGCCCCTCGTTTTGAAGAACCTCTCCTCGCTTTCGGAGCGTCTTCTCTCAGCTCGCGAGCCCAAAGGCCGCCGCAAGGGCGCGCCGGGCTCGGCGCAGCCGCTCGCTGTCATCTGCGGAAACGCTTCGTGGTTCGCACCCGGGCTGGGTGGAACATCCATGAGCCAC
>CAUJNA010000053.1:220000-235000 GCA_963377175.1 Effrenium voratum
AAGTGGCACGACCATCTCTGAACACTGGTGGACCAACTGAAATAGACTATGCTTGGGGGGTGTTTTGGTTGTTAATGGACAGACTGTGGAACCACTGCGATATTAATATCTAGAGTACTGACATGGGCATCTTCTGCCTGGGCCACCAATTGCTCTGCTCGTGGATCAAATGCCAAGGAATCCCAGATCCCATGGCTGGGAGTTGATGCGCAAATGGTCTGCTTGGTGATTGGGGCAGCAGCAGCCGCAAGTCCTGATTTGTGAAAGATCTCTGCAAGCCAACATCATCTGCTTGCTGCGCCGGTACCGCTTGGATCATATCGTAGGTAGTTCGTTCGAAAAATGATGCACACGAGACCGATCTGCAAATGTCATCCCGGGCCAACACTTCCTGACCAAATCGCCGCGTCAAGTGTTGCTGCGGGCTCTCCTGTACGGCGGATATCGTCCACAGGGACATTGACATCGGTGAATCATTGACAATGGCCGAAGCGATTTTCAGCTACGAATCACAACATGAAGTCGCGCCCCCATGTTTAAACCAGGTGGTTGGCTCTCTCTGCCATACTGTGCAGCACAGTAGAGTCTTGTAACGGCTGCCGCAGTTGCAGTGCGGACTTCTGAGTCATATTGAAGCTTATACAGTTTGTGCACGGCATGGCATGGAACGAGTCGTGGAGCAGGGTACGGCAGTCTATCTGGACACATAAAGAATGTTCTGTCTGAATTCTTCAAACGACGAAATCTCAGCACTCTGCCGTTTCTTGCTTCAACACCCACTCTTCACACCAATATTCTGTCTGATTGTCCGGGACTTTCAATGGGGCCCCTCTGGTGGGCTCCATGTCAACTTGGGCCAGTAATCTTGCAAAACTCTCCTGTCAGCTTTCATGATGTTTGGAGGGAGGCAAATCTGCAGGGGAGCACATGCGTATGTGTCAAAATAGGGGACTCCGATTTGCCCCCAAAGATGAGAAGAGAAACCTCAAAAATCACACGCAGGTCCACCAAACCCGCCGCAGTTGCGCCTCCTCCGGCGAGATGACCCCGCGGCCGGTGCCGGGCAGACCTAAGTCGTTGTTGTGCAGCGGGTTGATCCCCTAAAAAACCTGTGAAGCGAACGGGGAACAAGCTCAAAAACCTGGTCCTTCATCAAGACTTGTGGTTCAGGGTACGTGGAAGACCCTGGTCATTTCCCCAGGTGTGCCATGGACGTGCGATGTATTCCGTAGTAGACAACGAATCGCACAGAGATTGGCTCAACAAGTTGCATGTCAAGAAGGTGTATGCTTTTCAAAACTGACGCCGAAGGATAACCCTTGACATACATACATTACATTGCATTACAGTACAGTACATCACATTGCATCACAGTACGTTACATCACGTTACATCACTTTACATTGCGTTACAATACAATACAATGCAGTACAGTACATGATATACATACATATATACATACATACACCCACTCCATACATAAATACATTACATCGCATTGCATCGCATCACATCGCAGTACAATACATTACAGTACATTACATTACATACATACATACATACGTACGTACGTACATACATACATACATACGTACGTACGTGCATACATACATACATACATACATACATACATACATACATACATACACACATTACACACACACACACACATACATACATACATACATACATACATACATACATACATACATACATACATACATACATACATACATACATACATACATACATACATACATACATACATACATACATACATACATACATACATACATACATACATACATACATACATACATACATACATACATACATACATACATACATACATACATACATACATACATACATACATACATACATACATACATACATACATACATACATACATACATACATACATACATACATACATACATACATACATACATACATACATACATACATACATACATACATACATACATACATACATACATACATACATACATACATACATACATACATACATACATACATACATACATACATACATACATACATACATACATACATACATACATACATACATACATACATACATACATACATACATACATACATACATACATACATACATACATACATACATACATACATACATACATACATACATACATACATACATACATACATACATACATACATACATACATATACATACATACATACATACATACATACATACATACATACATACATACATACATACATACATACATACATACATACATACATACATACATACATACATACATACATACATACATACATACATACATACATTACATACATACATACATACATACATACATACATACATACATACATTACATGCATTACATTACATTACATTACATTACATTACATTACACTACATTACATTACATGCATACATTCCATACATACATACATACATTGCAGTACATTACATTACATTACATTACATTGCATTGCATTGCATTACATTACATTTACATTACATTGCATTACATTACATTGCATTACATTACATGACATTACATTACATACATACATACATTACATACATACATACATACATGCATTACATACATACATACATACAGACAGAGATACATACATACATTACATTACATTATATTTCATTGCATTACATTACATTGCATTACATTACATTACATTGCATTACATTACATTACACTACATTACATTACATTACATTACATACATACATACATTCATTACATGCATGCATGCATGCATACATACATACATACACTACGGTACGTTAAGTTCTGTTTCGTTACAGTACATTACATTACATCACATTTCATTACACATTGCATTACATTACATTACATTACAGTACATTGCATTATGTTACGTTACATTGCATAGCATTACATTACATACATACATACCTTACATACATACATATCACACCCTACCGTACCGTACCATACCACACCATATCACACCATACCATACCATACCATACCATACCATACCATACATACATACATACATACACTACATGCATACACACACATACACTACGTACATACGTACGTACGAAGGTATGTACGTACGTACGTACGTACATACATACATACATACATTACATACATACATGCATGCATTACATACATACATGAATTACATTTTATTACGTTACATTACATTACATTACATTGCATTACATTACATTACATACATACAGACAGTAACACATACACACACAAACATACACTACACCACACTATACTACATTACACCACACTACACCACACTACATTACATTATATTAAATTACATTACGTCACATTACATTACATACATACACACATACATTACATACGTATGTTACATTACATTTGGGTTCCGCTGCGTTACACTACCTTGAATACATTACAGTACAATATATTACATTACGTAACCTGAACATACATTGCATTTTGTTACAATATAACACAGCACATTACATTGCTTTAATCAGGCTCCCATGTCCCCTGTCCGATGGCTTCTCACACGCCTTTTCTCCGAAAGCCGGATTTCTCCGCGCGAAAGGCTCCAGCTTCGAAGATGCTTGGCCCATGATGCTCAGCAGTTGCTGCTCCATTCCAGCTTTGAACCTCGGGGGTAGGAGTGGCATTGACATGGTCTACCCAAAACTCAAGATATGGCTGTGGGTCAAAACCAATGGTACCAAGCGCACCACCCATTTTAGCCTATGTTCGTGGGGATTGGGATGTTCACTGGTACGGGATTTTGAACCATGGCCATATGGGGGTTGATCAGGTCCTTTACATGGGATGATCAGGGAACCCAAAAAGATGACTTTCACCAAAAGGGAAAAGTTACCCCTGTACCTTTGTCATTTTGGGGTCAGGAATATTGATCAACCCCCATGTCCGCACCTATGGCTGAGACTGCCCCTACCTGAGTGTTGGATACGTTTTGAAAGAAACTGCAAGGAGGTGGCCAGGTCTTTTCTCGGGTACCCTCCAGTACACGCAGCCCTTCTCTGGGCTCCCTCCGGGTTTTCGAGGGGTTCCGCGCTCTTAGGCTGGGTCTTTGGGGCGCCGGCACGGTGTGTGCGAAATTTTCGGATTGTGCTCTTGGGCGGCGTGGGTGGGTGACGCGTGCGCGTTTTTGCGTGGGGGCTGTAGCTTTTCTCCGGGTTCTCTCTGGGTGTTCTCCAGGTTCTACGCGCTTCGGTTCAAGCTTCCTTTGCCTGGGTCGCCCGGGCCGGTGCTGCGTGGGGCTCTTGGGCGCTGGCGTGGGTGGGTGACGCGTGCGTTCTTGCATGGGGTTTGTCGCCTCTGGGTTTTCTACGGGTGCTCTCCGGCTCGGGCGTGGCGCGGTGCACGTTTTTTGCGTGGGGTTTGTAGCCCTTCTCTTGTGCGTGGTTCTCTCTGGTTTTCTAGGGGTTCCGCATGCTTAGGTTTGGGCGACTGGTTTCCAAGCGTAAACCCTGCACCTCCGTGGGTGTGCTCCCTCAATTCTTGCGCGCCAAGCGCTCCAGAAGTCGGCGGAATCTCTGAAGTAAAGGGGCCCTAAGGATTTTCCCATCGAAGGATGGGCTTTCCATTCTCTTCTTCCATCCCTCTCTTAACCTCGAGTACGGTACGGCTAGAGCTGTACTTCGCTTTGTCTCGACAATGGGGCATCCCTCAAACAAACCAAAAACAATACCCCCCAAGAAAGCACCCTCACAATCTCAGTTCACGGGCAAAACCAAACCCAGGAAATCAGGAAGTGAATCCCCGAAATGGGAGATGTCGCTTTGTTTTCTCTTCAGAAACCCAAACCGCAAAAGCCAAGAAGACCAAGAACATTGCTAAAACAAGGAGCCAGGCATGTCCCACCTTCCTGTCATAAATCCCATCCAGCGAGGACATCAAACTGATATTGTCCGGCTGAACCTGTGCAGCGAACAAACGAAACGGCTAGCTTGCCAGCAAGCCAGCTTTCGCGCAAACCTTGAGTCGGTCATAACCACTCTTGCCTCCTGGAATTGCCCGACCCAACCAAGTTCTTCGCAAAGTTGTCCAACAAAGAAAAAGTAAATGCAGCCAAGAAAACCTCAAGGCATGCTCGAGCAAGCGAAGAGGCTTCCAAGAAATAAAGCCTCAAGCTTCTTAGTGGGGGTGGGTTCCAAAAGGCCCCAAAAAGCCCCCATAAAACATCTGCGACAAACAGGGGTGCCAGCGAACAGGCCGCTATGAGTCAGACAAGTTGGTTCAATCAGTCAGTCAGTCAGTCAGTTTGTCATTTGTCAATTCGCTTGGTTTTCCGCTTGTCGTTTTTCCATTTGTGAGCTTGTCTGATGCTTAGTTTAGGCCATTCGTCACTAGGTTGGCTCACCAAGGAAGCTGGCCGGATCTGATTCTCCCCACTGCTGATGTCTGGTAGCCTGTAGCCGCTGTAGCCACGTTGCAAAATGAACGCTTGCTGCTCATTAGAATGATAACCAGCACAACCTTACCGTTATCACAATCAGCCCAAGTGGTAGCTTAAAGGCCCGGTGTCTGACTTTGATAATTCTTAGAAACAATGAATAGTTGGCCCAACAGCGGCACGTTGAACAAACTGCTACCAATTGGACGCAGTGAAGGCCTCCCGTAAATTCCGAGCCCACCCCTGCGCAAGAGAGGGCTAGCGCGGCCTGTCTTCCAAAGAAACGCGCGGCCTGCGCGTGCGGCATCGCCTCCAACAGCCGCAGGATGTGTTGCCATTGGCTGACTCTGCGACACGCGCTGATGGCCTCGGATGGGTTGTCACAAGTGTGGCCGCTTTGCTTTTTGGCGTCTGGTGCTCTGGCGCCGCCTTGCAAAGGAGAGAGCAAAATGAATTTGGATTGGGAAATCTGAGGCGCACATGTGCGTGTCTGTGTTTCACCTTAGTTCAAAGGGGAGCCAAAAGAAGAAAACCCACCATGTTGGCCCCCCATTTTTGAATTCACGCCCACACACACACACTTAAACTCCAGATGGAGGGTGCTAATCATTCGAGTACAACTGGTAAGCATCGGCTTGGATAAGGTTCTTCATGCGTAAGTTTCGGCTCGCAATGCACTCGGTTTCCCTCTAGTGTCGAAAGCGTTACAAGGTTCAACATGAAGCACACACAGGGAGAGAAACAACGGGCCAAAAGGACTTTGCGCAACCATTGCAGGTACACAGCTGGACGTCTCCAACTGCTTCACCAGGGTCACGAGAGTGTCTTCGTTGGTGGCAGACTCTCGGCCCTGCTGCCACCCCCTGCTACTAATTGTGGTGACAGGGTATTCTGCCACTCCGCACACACACGCCCCTCAGTGAGGGGCGAGAAGTCTCTTTTTCAGCAGGAAGATCACACACTCAACTTCGTATCTTTATCGTTTACCAAAATATCCACAGCGGCGAGGAGAACGCGAAACTGCCCGAAGCCGCTCAGAAGACGGGAACGAAAGATCACCACGATGAGCATGACGGGTGTCGCCATAGAAGACCGGAGGAAGTTGCAAAGCAGTCGAGCGATCACCGTCAGAAATAGGGGGGGCATAGGTGAACAACTCCTCGACTCGGATTGTGTCCGAATTCTGCACGTCAACAAGTGGTTGATCCTGGGCTTGATGAGTGGAGAAGGACTCAAAGCGAGAAAGAATGCGTTGGTAACCTTGATGTTGCCAATCGCGAATTGTCCACGCCTGATTGTGTTCACCAGTTCCACCAATGGGATCAGTTACCCGCTTCCACTCCCGAAACGAGTTGTCTGGTAGGTCAGGTACGGCTTCTTCTGGTTGCCACAGCTGAAGTTGTCCCGGAGTATAGATCCGCACCCACTCCTGATCCTGCCAGACTGAATATTCGAGCCATGGGTGCTGCTCAGCGGTTCGGCCCGACGTCTGAGTTGCATCTGCCGAAGTGACAGACAGGGCGTACCGCGGGTTCCGATCCAGCTAGCAAAGAAACAGTCCCATGCACAATCAGCAACTACACAAGAAAGCGCGAGCATGAGAAAGCACCCTTTTGTGCCATGCTGAACACGCATAAGTCTATTCATCATTTAGCTCGAAGATAGGCTTCTCCTTGGCGGTGGAGCTGCATGGTTGGGTCGTAGGTAGATATGGATCAGAGACCCCAATAGACTCAGGTGGTTCAACTCCACGAGATGCACGTACTGGTTGGTGCTGATGGGACGCTTGACGCGCGCGATCCGACAGTTGCTGAGAGATCCCATCTTGAAGACGAGTGAGATCCTCAGTGGAGAAAGCCGCAGCATCCGATGATCTATGAATCGCATTCAACATTTGCGGTGACATACCCAAAGCCGATGATTGCGTGGCCACGCTATGTTGATCAGGAAAAGACATCGAATTGAAGCCGTGAACAGCTTGAGGGGCAGCGACTCGCCAGTAGCCCTCTGTGTGGCTGCCCGCCTTCTTGATCAAGATTTGGGACATAGAACTCCTTCCACTCTCTGTATGTATGGGGCGGAGGCGGATCATCACGTTCGTCCTGTGGAGTCCATGATCCCGGATGAAAAATCTTGACCCATTGAGCATCTGGTTGTTGAGGATCCGGACACCACTCCAGCCACGGCATGACAACTCAAACCCTTGATGCAAAATCGAGAGGTGCACGGCTGCAGACTACAAGCATTACATGTGACACAACAACAAACATGCAAGCAAACACTTTTGTAGCAAGGCGCGGCTCAGGTGTCGAAGTCGCTCGCCCCAATCAAATTGAATATCTTGGAAAGACGAGGACGAACATCAGCCACCATCCGTGTTCGAGGATGCCGACGAAGAGGACAGCCCAGCATACATGAGGTCTGGTGATCCCGAAGCGAAAACTGGACGTGCAATGTTGGGGCGCGGATGGCCGAGCCGTTGATATCCTCTGGTGACCCAGTCGATACTGCCATGTGTAAAAGGATGCATATGAGACCGGCTGGGAAACAGAGCCCATAGTGGTGCCTCCCGTGCTGTCACTAGGCCAATACACGTCGAAGTGGTAGAACTTGCGCCATTCCCGATAGGTGGTTGTGTCATCCGGAGCCGGTCCCAAGGTGGATTCGGCGACTGGTTGCCACGGACCAGGTACATAGACTCGAATCCATTCAACGCTTGTGCTCGCAGGGCCATTGACGATGTCGTACTCAAAATAGCGTGGTAGGGACCATCTTGCAGTGTCACATATTGTGGAATTGAACATACCAACCAGATAAGCCGCTTTGAGGCAAAAGGGAGCGGCAAAAACATGGAGAAGGAAAGCACAACACAAGCCAAGACAACCCAAGTTGATGCCGCAATCAAATCAGGCACAATCGCATCGTTGTAACCGACATGTTGCTCAAGCATCAATCCGATTCGTTCCAATCGAAATTAGGATCATAGCTCGGTGGGGGAGAAGGTTCCCGCCACGCCCCATCCGGAACTGAAGACACCGACGAGGAAGTAGTTTCTTCATTCACGAGCTCTGCCGATCCAACGGCTGGTCGTGGATTGCCAAGGCGTTGATAACCTCGCGTGTTCCAGTCTCGGCACTCCCACACGTGATATGACACATACGACATGGGCATGACATTGGGGTCCGCAGCTGTCCCCCCGGTGCTGTCTGCGGGCAAGTACACGTCAAAGTGATATGACTTGCGCCACTCCCGACACGTGGAAGCGTAGTCCGGGGCACGTCCCAGGGTAGCTGTGGCCACAGGTTGCCACGGGCCCGGTGTGTAAATTCGAATCCACTCCACGCCTCTCTCGATGTGGTACTCAAAATAGTGCGGGTACATGATAGCCAAATGTGTCGTCACAGTGCTGTTGAAAGAAAGCGCAAAGCCAAGGGATCTGCGGCGAAACACTCATGCCATGACAACCCTGACTGCAATGTGAGTGTGTTGAGCAACGCAATGCAAGGCAACTTTTCAAACTGAAGGCGGGACGAATCAACAAAGTCTGTAGTATACGACAACTATGATTCACCGCCGCTGATGCCGCACACACCTGCAATGGTGTAAATGTCCTGGTCGGCGACGAGCACAGGGAGAAAGACACTTCCGTCCATGATGTAGAAAAGCATGACAGTAATGCTTGCAACTTGTCGATGCAGACCGTGATGGACGAGTAGCCCGTTTTGAAGGGAACACAGTGAAGGGTCGCCGAGATCTCCGCATGGCAGAAGCGGATGTTGTTCGAGAGCGTTTTGGAGAACGCGTGAGACTGCGTAGATCATCATCATGGAACTGGTCAGCGCTGCGTACCGAGCGGCGTGTGCGCTGAGATTTCATGGTGGCCGGGCATGACTGTCCTCGAGGAGAGGGGCTCGAGGAGGCTCGCAATGAGGGTATAAACTATGGGTGAAGAATCACCGGTGGTGGTGGTGGTGGTGGAGGAGGTGGAGGTGGAAGAAGTATTGGAAACCGTGGCGGGGTTGGAGGTGAAGCAGTCAATCGAACTGGTCTGTCAAGCAATGTGCCAGGCCCGTGAAACTGTAACCACGTCGGCTGCGCTCCATGGGTCCAAGTTATGAATGTCTGCACATCTTGCTCCAACATGATTTGAGCAGCTCTGCCATGCATGATATCCAAGTCATCAACAACTTCCATGACAACCAACAATGCCCTCAATGTCAGAAATGTCATGAATGTCTTTCAAGTCCTCACTGCAAAGTATGCCAGCCATGTCATGCAAGCAAGTGAGAAAAGAACCATGCGATCTACCATGTCTGCAATTCAAACCATCTCGTCAACTTGCAACGCTCACGGAATGCACTGCCACCTTCCGGGAGTCTTTCGTTCTCTCGATGCAAAGTGCCCTAAGCGCGAGCCTCAAGCTGCTGGTAGACCTTCCAGGCTTGCTTGACTTCCTCTGTGGGCTTCTGAAGGAAACGAGCAATGGTTTTGTAGGTGGGCCTGGAATCCTTGTCCTTTTTCCGTCTGACCATCTCATCTAGTTCACCCTGTGTCCACGAGAGGGAAAATGATCCGCTGGAATTACTACCCACGAGGACAGAGAAACCACGGTGCGCTGTAGTGATTCGGATGTCCAGTGAGCACGATCATGAAGGTTGGAGCGATGGGCATCAATCAACTGAGTCATAACAGGCCGTAGATCAGTAAGGAGACTGGATCCATGTACATGCCACCGACGAGCTAGTTTGCGAAGCTGTGTGGTAAAACGCTGATGCAGCATGTCAACATCGCCAAAATATTGATCCTTCATGGACGCGGTCATGATGTCAATGTCGATGTCTGCATTGATGCGTGAGAACTCATCTACCATTACTACATGTTCATGTGCACGATGTAGGAGGTGGTCATCAATGTCTGAACAGCGACACGGAAAAGATATGTCAGGAGTCCACCTGCGTTGCCATGTGCGGTAGTTGTAGATCCTGTCCCCCAAGGTAGCACTGCGAGTTTCCACCACCCGGATCTTTGGAAGAAATAGGGAGGGAAACAAGTCACGATGCGAAGCAACCCAACGTTGTAACCATGTGCCAAGCTGAGCTTTCCAATTCCGTACATGTAGAGGTGGGAGAAGTAGTTGTGTCAAAGTGCTTGGTGATTGAAGTTGTCGTTTGTGCATTACCTGGGTGAGGAGCTTCTGTGCCTTAGAACGAAAAGGCTCGTTGACGAAGACGGAGAGTCGTAGGAAGTAGTAGAGCTGAGTAGGTGGAAAAGCCGCCGACAGTAAGTCTCGCATAGCCTGGAACGACGCACCTGTGTTGGATCCCAGCTGATAAAGAGTGGAGTAATGCGCTTGAATGTCATCCAACATTTCAGGTCGTAATTGCCGTTGAAGATCCGGATGTAGTCGTCGTCGGAAACGTTTGTGTAGCCCGAGTGAGGTGGGAGATGACAACGAATGACGCCGAAAGTCAACCAGATGCTCACGGAAGCCAATTTTTCGAGGAAGTCTATGTACCTAGGGAGCATTCAAATGCGGACGTAGCAAGTATTGCCACTTGCTTTCCTGGACCCAAACCGAGGAAATGGGAAGTTTGATCTCAACCGGAATGGCACAGAAAAGCCAGTAAGTGTTGGATCGCTTCCAGTAGTGAAGTGCAGGTTCGAAGAAGGAATAAGGCCCAGCCAAGGTAGCCGCTCAACTGACTCATATTCATCCATTGGTGTCGACGGTGGTGGAAGTCCAGGAAAGCAGTATTGCCAGCACGTAGAGAACATTGTCAACGAGTGCAGAAAGGTACCTAAGGAATGCCATTGTGCAACATCATCATAGATTCCACAGCGGCGAAGCTCAGCCAACATGGTGAACATGCAACCAATGAAATCTACAATGTGGCGGCGACAGGAATGCAAGCGGCAATTAACACCAAGCAATTGACAACGCAAGTAAAGACAAGCGCATCATCAAACAAGTGCAGAGCAAGAAGAGGACGGACAAGTTTTGAACCATCCATCAATCGTGACACAGCTGCCGCTCCGGGCTCATAAGTGAACGAAGGTAACTGCTCACCCTGTGAGTAAGCGGGCAGTCACGATGAGGTGACACAACGCCTTGTCAGTGAGCTTGGTGAGGTAGCCAGGCTCCAGTCCCCACAGAGCCGCCATCGCCGCAAACGTAGGTGCGTCTCCTTTTGGGATGCGTTGACGCGCCTGAAAGAGCTGGGTCGACATGGATTCCAAGGACTTGTTGCCGTTGAGACGGGATGGGTGATTGGCCCACTTGATCAATGACGCCAAAGTAGTGGTAGTGGGCGATTGCTTGAGATACAAGCGTGGCTGATCACTAGTCCATGTGTAGTACTTGATGACGTCATCTGGCGTGCTGTGCATGGTGAGCAATTGTGACGCCGCCGGCTTCGAAGGCGGTGAAGAAAGTCCGTGAAGAGACTGGATGATTCGGGGTTGCACTGCGCCATCAAACGACTTGCCATCAAGGGCCGCTGCACTGACCGTAGGTAGAGAGCCGGTCGGTGACGAAGATTGTGTGTGATTGGCCGGTGGTGGTGTAACCAACTCTGCATCATCCTTCTGGGTTGGCACCGTAGGGGAAGTCGAAGCGCGTAGCGATGCCGAATACTGAGCCTGGAGCAACTCATGAGCTCGATTTAGATCATTGAACTTCTTGACCATGTCTTCCGCTTGGGTAGAGGGCGTGAGAGTCGCGTGGTGTTGCTGAAGAAGCTGAAGCACCAAGTTGGCCAAATGGTCATGAACCTTGATACGCTGGTTGAAGTCATCAAGGTTGAGCCCCAGTGAGCTGGCAAGGTCCTTTTCCAAAGTAAGCAGGTTGATCGACTGTGATCGTCGTAGTAGTTTGGAACAGGTACTCCAAAGCAGGGCCTCGGTGCGAGTGCGAAAGCCTTCCCACGTCACGAATCTGCCGTGAGCAAATGGTCGGAGTAGCCAGTTGGTGATGCCCCCGTGAATGACCTGAACCAGGCGAACGTCTCGGATGTCCATGCCAGACATGTCACGTAGGTTGTTGTGCGGGGTGTTGGCAACCGTCATGGGCAGGCTAAAGGAGTAGAGCTGGTTGATGTCTAGCATGCCATCTCCAGGTGTCCAGTCAACCGGTGGAGTAAGCCATGCTTTCTGAGGTCGAACTGGTAGCGCAGCTAGGTGTCCAGGCGATGGTGAAGCTTGGGAAGAAGTAACCGGTGGTGGCATCACGGGCGTCATGAACTTCGCTGGCGTGGGCTCTGGAGGAACCGGCATCATGTAGTTGACCGGTGAATGATGGAACTGCTGCGTAGGGTTTGGAATCGATTGATAATTGCCTGGCATCACCGGAAAATTGCTGTTGGAGTTGTAGCCCGAATTGTGTTGCCAGGATACCAAGTTGTTCCAATCCATGCCCTCCGAGACCTGATTGTCATTGTGTTCACGTCGGCGTGCTTTGCCAGATTGAGGGGAAGGACTCCGATCCCGTCTGCGCCGAGTTCTGGATCTGTCACGATCATCCCGTCGAGACATGGTGGCACAACAAACTCAAAACCGCGACACCTCAATCTTGAGAGAATCGAATCCGACAAGATGCAAGTCAACGCAAGTTCAAGCCAAGCACAGATCAACACGCGGTCATGCAGCCAACCGCAGCAATTGTGAGACTTAGCTATGATCTGACGGCTGTCTTCCCTTTAGTGAAACCTCGTTCCTGATTAAATCTGAAATTCCGCTGTTCTATGATAAGCACGTTGAGGTCAAATTTTCCGACAGAGTCGGCCCGGGGTCACACGATGGGTACACCCGAGGATTCCCCACGAATGGGGTGTACACACTTAAACTTCAGATGGAGGGTGCTAATCATTCGAGTACAACTGGTAAGTATCGGCTTGGATAAGGTTCTTCATGCGTAAGTTTCGGCTCGCAATGCACTCGGTTTCCCTCTAGTGTCGAAAGCGTTACGGTTCAACATGAAGCACACACAGGGAGAGAAACAACGGGCCAAAAGGACTTTGCACAACCATTGCAGGTACACAGCTGGACGTCTCCAACTGCTTCACCAGGGTCACGAGAGTGTCTTCGTTGGTGGCAGACTCTCGGCCCTGCTGCCACCCCCTGCTACTAATTGTGGTGACAGGGTATTCTGCCACTCCGCACACACACACACACACCACCGCCGGGCATTTCCCCTTGGAAAAGAAGCAGCTGCATCTTTTCATCAAAGTTGCGGCGCTAAAGCTCACCACGTTGGGCTTCAGCGAGCTTCGGTCCATCTGCTCCACGAGGTCCAAGGCGCTTTGCCACTGCCGGCCCTTGTCACAGGCCGCGATGGTGGCCTAAGCCATGAGCCCAAGGCCCGGCCCAACGGCTGGCTCGGCGGGTGGTTTGGAGGGTAGCCTTTCCTTGGCTTAAAGGGAACTCAAAGGAAAGCCAAAGCTCTTTGGGCGTCATGGGGCCTTGTTTGATCTGGATAGGGGTAGCATGGGTTGGTTTGGGTTGGTTTGAGCTCACCCGAAGGTGGTTCTTTGTGCCTTTGTGTGGCGATTGTTGGTCCACTGACTGCGTTGGCTGGTTGAGCTAGTCGTTAGTCACCTTGGGCCCAAAAGTTTTGCAAACGGTCCGGAGGCGTTGTGTGTTAGCTTGCCACTTGCAACTGCCACGTTCGTAGTGGGTGAGGCAAGGGAGGCGCATCTCTGAATCTGCGCCAAAGGCATGCTGGGTGCAATCCAATAATCATGAGAATGCCACAGGAAGAGACAATATGAGAACGCAAATCACAGAACAAACCAGACGTGGACCTCCAATGGCCACGCAAACAAAGGAACACCCCCTAAATCACCAACCAGGGGGATGTGAATCCTTGGTTGCTACAGTTTCTGAGCTCTTTTTGTTGCAATTGGCTAGCCCTTCCAAGAACCGGCAAGGGCACCGGTTGCACCCCTTTGGATCGGAGTCTCCCTGCAGGAGACCCCAATCCCACGGGGGAGCTGACATCCGAGTGGCATTGAAGCTGATCACATCCGCTTGGACCGAAGCTTCACAGAGAGTCTCGAAGAGGCGCAGGGAGCGGTGCCATTGGCCTAGCCATGGTAGCGGAACCCGCCTCAACCTGACCCTGAAACTGCTCCGAACCCCACCCCAAATCTTCCAGCGGCAAAAAGACCGCAGATGTTGGTCACCTGAGGGTACCTTTCCCTTCGGATTTCGCAAGAAACCTTCCCAAGCTTGGCCCAACCTCAGGGAACATCAAACAACATATTCCCAGAGTCTGATTCATGTTGTGTACCCTAAAAATCCTCAAGACATTGGCGGCCCCGGCCGTCGCGCTTGCATGCGCTGATGGCTGCGCTGTAGCTGATCACGTTGGGCGTGCAGAAAGCGGGCATGGCCTCCAGGATGGCGATGGCCACTTGCCACATGCCGCTCTTCTCGCAGCCGCTGATGGCTGCATTGAAGCTGATCACGTCTGGGCGGACTCGGTCTCCTTTCCTTGGCTGGATCTTCTTGCAAACAGCTGAGCCCTTGGTGAGACAGGTCCAACTCCAAACTCTTCAAAAG
>CAUJNA010000053.1:240000-286522 GCA_963377175.1 Effrenium voratum
AAGCAACACACACACACACACCTTTTTGCCCTTCCGTTTGCTACCCCCCTGCTCTCTCATTGCCAAAGTGCGCAGCCACATCTCCGGGCCTCGATCGATGGAATCCGCCACGCCCGAGATGCACGATGTATCGGCTTGCCCCTCTTGGCCATTTGGATTGGTGGTGAGGATTCAGGGGTGGTTTCCGACGTACCCCCAGCAATAAGCAAAAGATTCTACTCCTACAAGGGCACACATTCCCTTACCCTCTTCATGGTTGTGGAAACAAACCCGAAGGCCTAAAACCATGGTGTCCACAACCATGCCTTTCTTTTCCACAATGGAGAGCCCAAACGGCAAGTATGATGGTTGGAGGGAGGGGTTAATTCTCCATCCTTTGCAACCTTTCGTGTCAAAGGCAACAAGAATCTCTGAGTGTCACATCTGGCCGAATTGCTACAGCAAATGAGGAATCCCCAAGTGGGGGGTCTTCATACAGTGAGATCACCGGCAATGAGGAATCCCCCAGTAAATTGATCGTTTTACCCCCGATCGCTGAGCTTGCTGTAATTTTTGCCAGCGGAATCTGTGATATCGCAGTTGGTGGATTTCAGGGATCGACATGATGGCCCGAAAGATTTGCTGACTGTAGGGTTTTCCTGCTAAGCTTTTCTCAAACTGAGTTTCGGACCTTTCGGTTGGCAATTGGGAAGCCAAGGAACCCAACCTGCAACTTTGAGAACCTATCTGCCTCTGCCTTCTTTCGGACGACTGCTGTATGTCCCGTTCAGTTGACTTTCGAAGACCCTAAAAAGGGCAGCCGGAGACCTGCATGGCAAGGCATCCCTTCAGCCCCTTCAGCAGAAATCAGTTAGTCAGAAGGGTGTCTTGGAAAGGATGTCCTTTGCCCAGAGTCATCTGATCAAATGGTTGTTGCCGTACCTCAGCCCGAAACCGACATGGTTAGAAAGGCTATAATTACATTGGCCTTTCTAGAAAGCCCAAGACACCAGGTTGTAGTAGAAGCACTACTAAAATGGGTAAAGGAGGATTCGGGGTGCTGCTGACATCGCACATCGCAGTCCAGTGGCGCCAGCGCGGGCACCATGCCGTACCTCTGGCACTCCGCTTGCCACTTGCACTATCTCGTGTTGATCTCGTTATTTGGGTATGGGTCAAAATTAAACTATGAGGGGACCGCAGGTTTTACCCAATTGTCCATTTACCAGGGTGCCGTTTGGGGGTACCTATGTTTGACCCACAGCCTCCTTGTTTTAAAAGGGGGCGGGGGGCAGTCTGACCGTATCAATACATATTCAATTGGCAGATATTATGTAAAAACGTCCCTACCCCGAAACCACACCACTCTCGAAACACACTTCCCTTTTGGTCGTGTTCAGTCTTTCACAGGGTTGGCAGTTCTTGTGCGGGGCCAGGTGCGTGGCGGAGCTTGGTCAATCATTGAATATGTTTAAACCAGTATTGCCAGTATTGCTTAAACAACCTGCTGCTACCTTCCCTTTAAGGCAACCACAGTCGGGGTGTCACACGCTGTCCACGAAAGATGTCTGTCACTCCGAAGTAACCTAGGTTCCAAACAGGGTGCGAAAGGGGATGGGAACATTCAAAAAACATGTTTTCCTTAGAGAGAAAACCAAAGTGATGTACTATCTAGCGCCCAGAGCCGGCTCCCTAGCGAATCACCTGTTGGGCATCGTTCGGAACACTCGGCCCCTTGCCAATGTTCTGTTGGTTTCCCTTTTACGCCATGCAACAAGTCACCAACACCGAATCTTTGCAGGCGTCCAATGGAAGGATGTTTGATGGGTGCAATCACAAAGTGTGAGGTTACTTTCATCTGCCCAGTCTTGTTTTTTTGAAAAGCGGAAAGGTGTCCCAACGATGTGTTGTTGATATATATTTCTCTTAGGTTTGCTCGTGGCCCATGGCCGGTGTGTGAGGGCACCGTGCTAGATTCCCTTTTCCAACAGGGGAAAGGACCAAGTTGAGCAAATGGCCTTTGCTTTTGGCAGGCCGAAGGTCCAAAGCTCTGTCCGTCTCAGGCTGCGGCGCCAACGGAAGCCGCCAGGCAGGTGCGTCCTGTGAAATTTGGAAGAGACCCAAGAGATTCAAAGGGACGAGCGGTCGGGCTCGCCCGGAAGGGACCGGCAAAAAGGTGACAATGTGCTGGTCCATGACTGGAAGGTTGGAAAAGAGAAAGGGTCCAATTTGCTAGTCCAGTGATTTGGTTAGAGTCAGCTTTCCTCTTGGTGGTTGGAATGGTGGTTTGGAGGTCGGTTCAAATCCCCAAACCAATCCAAACCGATTGAGGGGTACCCGAAACATGAAACCCGTTTCTGGCTTCGGAGCAAAACTGTCCAGGGAGTCCTTGGCTCTTGAGAGGAACATGGTCCAAAGTCATCTACCCAGGCTCGATAGTTGAGTCGAAAATGAATGGACATGCGGGTCTGGCACATACAGTTGGTTTGATAGAAAGAAAGAAAGAAAGAAAGAAAGAAAGAAAGAAGGAAGGAAATAAAGCAAGAGAGAAAGAAAGAGAGAAAGAAAGAGAGAAAGAGAAAGAGAGAGAGAGAGAAAGAAAGAAAGAAAGAATCAAAGAAAGAAAGAAAGAAAGAAAGAAAGAAAGAACGAAAGAAAGAAAGAAAGAAAGAAAGAAGGAAGGAAATAAAGCAAGAAAGAAAGAAAGAGAGAAAGAGAGAAAAAGAAAGAGAGAAAGAAAGAGAGAGAGAGAGAGAGAGATAGAAAAAGAAAGAAACAAAGAAGAAACAAAGAAACAAAGATAGAAAGGGGTTAGGCAGAGTGGAAGCTCTCAAGAGCGCGTTCACAAGTTTGCATTGGGTTGGTTGAAAAAGTGTGTTAGACACTGAGACCTGGTGCTACGGCACCAGGGGTTTCTATCATGTTTATACAAGGCCAAGCCCTGCCTGCCAGGCAGGGCTGGACTAAGAAGGCTGGAAGGCTGGCTACAAGCCTGTGTAGCCATGAGCTGTGCTCAAAACTTGAGGCGTTGGTGGGGTGATGACCCTCCCTGCCATCCCTCGTTTTGACTCTGTCACCTCACAACTGGCCAAGTAGGGCCAAAGCTGAGAAACTGGCAACCTCTTAAAGAGCCACAAGCACAAAGCATGTTGATACTCTCTTCGGGCCTTTGTGTTAATTCACACCTCAGGTAAGGAATCCCGTAGTGTACCATCTTCAAAGGCTAAAAGTTCGCAGTCAGATGTGAAGCCCTGGTACGAACCCATATTCTATTGGTTCATGAATCCCCAATCCGCCACGGGGTGATTTCTCCTAGCCCCCCAATACCAACCCCGCCTCCCGCTCATGCGGCAGTACCCACAGGTCCAGCAGCAAAAGCCCGTCCTGGCGAAGCTAAGGAGCCATCCTGGTGCCCTAAGTGACATGTGGGACCCGCAAGACTTGGCCAGACTTGGCCAGACTTAGAGCCCCTGCAACAAGTGAACTGTGTGCTTCCACATCGATATGGTCCGTAGACAGGATGGAGCGAAATCGCAAACATGATACAGCCCTAGAGGTATTAACACCCCAAGCGCAGGTCGCTTGCAGGGAAAAGGGATTATAGGCTTGAAGCCCGCTTCCAATTACGGAGAAAAACGAGGTGAAATGCAGGAAAATGGGTTGGCTCCTTTTGGCTTCTCTTTAAAGCCCAAGGGGTCCGCCACTTTGAGGGAAGATCATCGAAGCTTTCTGGCCAACCTTGGGGCAACTGCTCGGCAGAATCCCCACCAAACGCCCACGGGTCTGGCGGATCGACCCTGAAAAGGAAGCAAACTTGGTCGGCACCCGACATCCAAATTTGACACCCCGGCGCCCCACAAACCTGCCTGCCGAGCAAACAGGGTCCAACCAAACACTTCTTGCGATCAAATGTATCAACTCCCATTTTTGGAAAGAGAGAGAGAGAGAGTCCACCAAACAAATGGAAATCTAGAGTCTTCTCCTTGGTTCGGATTGGCATAAAGCTTAGTTTCCCCATCCCTCAACGAGATGGACTCCACTGACGCTTGTGATGGACTCCAGTGACGCTCCTCGTCGCCTGCTCTGGGATAGCTCAAGGCCTTCTCGGCAGGCGGTTCCCTCCAAGTGCTCCTCGGGGCTGGTGGCTGCTCCAAAAATCAGGTTTGGGCGGTTTGGGGCAAAGCCAGGATCCCACATGTGTGCTCTACAAATGCTGCAGTGAGAAGCACTATCAACCTGCCCATCGAGCCAAACTGAAACCACAGCCCATCTATTTGGGCGCGTGCGATTTTGAGGGCACATGTCTTGAAAAATTGGGGGGGGGGGGGAAACGGAACCAGCATTTTCGGGAACCCCTATGTGTGACACCTATTTTGACACATACACATATTCAATTACACTAACTTAAGTAGTTTACCTATGCCCGTGACATGTGTCCATGCCCAAATTCCGGCGCTAAAGCTGGAGGTGGTGTCGAGCAAGACTCAAACCAATCATGGCGCTACGGGCGGCAAATTGGTTGAAACAACTAGCCCCTGGTGACAAAACAAAAAGGGGGGAGTCCTTGAACAATAGTCGCTTTTATAAACATGCTTCACCAAGCTGGCCCAACCCCGCACTAAGGTGAAACACTTCGGGGAGAAACCTGGACATGTGTAGAGGAGTTGAGTTTCGTTCCTAGGGCTGACATGGTTTTCCTATGGTGGTACCTGCTGTGGGGTGCCAGAAGCAGAATGCAACTGGGAACTAAGTCAGAATTGATGTGAAGGGTGTTCCCGCGCCTATGTATCCCTTCCCTCCCGCCTTTTGAAAACTGGTAGTTGTTTGAATGACTGACATAACTTTGAACCAGAATAAATGTTCCAGGTTGATAAGCAAAGAGAGCTGTCCATTTCTCTAAATTGTTCTTCTCCAAAAGACACATGTGCCTGTTTGCATCGAGTGCAAACACATCTTATTGCTTGTGTTAAACCCATTGCAAGAGGCGTGCCAGCTGCAAAAAAAGTCACCTTGACACGCATAAGCCATTTCAATTTGGTGTCCCCAAACCCGAACGCACCAAAAGCAAACCGGGGCACTGCGGCAGGAGAAGGGATGCCAACTTCGAGCGGACCTGCACTCAAGCACGTAGAATTGCGCAGATCTGCGATACCAAAGTATGCGATGCCCATCTGTATGTCACGACTCTTTGTCACTTCGAAGGGGATAATATCACAAAAGGTTATCTGAAAGCTGGCCTTGAAATAGCATGTTGTGCTAGATTGTAGTTGTAGCTGTCGTTGTCATAGTTGTCGTAGTTGTGTAGCGGCAGTTGCACTTGCAGGTGCACTCGCAGTTGTAGTTGCAGTAGTTGTAGTAGTTGTGGTAGTTGTAGGTAGTTGTAGGTAGTTGTAGGTAGTTGTAGGTAGTTGTAGGTAGTTGCAGGTAGTTGTAGGTAGCTGTAGGTAGTTGCAGGTAGTTGTAGGTAGCTGTGGGTAGTTGTAGGTAGTTGTAGGTAGTTGTGGTGGGTGTAGTAGTTGTAGCAGCCGTAGTAGTTGTAGCAGCCGTAGTAGTTGTAGCAGTTGCAGCAGTTGTAGTCGTAGTGGTAGAAGCAGCAGCAGTAGTAGAAATAGTAGCAGCAGCAAGAGTGGTAGCAGGCAGTAGCAGTAGCAGTAGCAGTAGCAGTAGCAATAGCAGTAGCCGTAGCAGTAGCAGTAGCAGCAGCAGTAGTAGCAGTAGTAGTAGTAGTAGAAGTAGCAGTAGCAGTAGCAGTAGCAGTAAAAGAAGCAGCAGCAGCAGCAGCAGCAGCTGCTGCAAGCTGCAGCGGTAGTAGTAGTTGTAGCAGGTGTAATAGTCGGCGTAGTCGTCGTAGTGGTAGTTAGCAGTAGTGATTGTTGCAGTAGTGATTCTGCTGCTGATGCGACTTCTGCCGCCGCCGCCGCCGCCCTCTGTCGTAGTTTACAAGACCTGCAAGGTTGTACATGTGCTTACTACAGTTGGCTGCATCAAAGGTCGGATCGTCGAGAACTCCGACGGCAACCTGAACTGATACTGCTGCCAAGTAGGTTCGCAAGAGAGGGCTGCCTCTGCCTTTGTACAAATGTCTCTATGCCATGCCAGGTTCTATGCCATTTCGCCGACACTGCTGGGCTTGTTTTTGACCCCTACAAGAAGGAGTCCAACGTTTTGCCAATTACTCGCGACGCTTCCAGAAAGGTGAAAAGGCGAACCCACCCGTCCGCCAGTCGAGTCAGGCATCCCTGGCCTTGGGTGGCAGGTAGGCCAAGGAGTAGTTGCTCTGCTCCAGTAGCTGCAACTCCTCAGAGCTGAGCGCGTAGTCCGGCGCCTGAGGGCCAGGGGCCGGGTGGAGGAGGGTCTTTTTGCCACCTTTGGAAATTCATCAACCCGCTCGTCATGAAGGATTCCTTTTTGAGGGGGTCGCCAATTTTCTCACAAAGGGTGGCAAAAAGACACCCCAGGCCGGGTGTCAGCGTCAAACAAAAGGAAGGCTTTGGAATGTTCCAACCCCCCCCACCTCCAAGAAAAAAGGGTGTTCTCGTTGTTTTGCTTTTTCATGTCCTACCCTCGCCTTTTTTTCGGGACCGCTCGGAGCAACCCTGAATGCGATTGCCCAGGTTCCGTGTTTTGGAGTCACGCTGCCAGGACAAGGGAACCCGTTTTAGGGTTATCCCTACGAGGATGTCAAACTGGAGGCTCTTTGTGGAATGGTCAAACCACCGCTGTGGCTACTCCCCTGCGGATTCACATGGATCCCAAAAGACCATCATTCCTTTGACGGGATCCCTGTGTTGGGTTCCTTCCAACAACTTGTAGGAGGGGCAAGTTTTGGTCAATGGAAAAGGCTGCTTGTGACAGCCACATCTCCCTGGCAAAGAGATGGGAGCCCCTCATGGTCCAAGGGGTATTGCAAGTTCGGGGGTCTCTTTTTGGCTTGCCCTTTCCCAGGCCCCCAAAAAGGACCTCAGCGAACGGAACCCTGAATGCGTTGTCTTGAACAGGGTTGGGGGAATTTGTCTGTCCACTTCTGGGATACAACTGGTCTTCCTAAAGACGAATTCCCCCTTTGAAGGGAAGCAAGTATCACAGAAGTGGGAACCAGCCAGCGCCCTGGTCTTGAAAGGAATCTGTTCCCCCAAACAAGAAGCACGGTGGCCAACAACTCATTTCACTTATGGGAGGTTCTAATGGTGGACCCCCCCGTTTGGTTAGTATCTAAAGGAAAACTAAAAGGAAAACACCCAGTCGGGTTCCATGCTGCGAGGGTACTTCCCAAAACCCATGCTGTGATCTACCTCAGCTTTTGCCGTTCGTCTGTTTGTGAGAACTCGCCGCCACCTCCAAAAGCGAAATACGATGTTATTTATGTTCACAGTTGAGCGTGTGCGATTTGTGAGGGTAGCCCCCTTTTAAGGTTGGTTTACACTGTTTAGCCGGTTTGGCCCAAAATTTGCTGGTGTCCTTTTCATTTCCCTTCAAACAACCACTCAAACAACTGCCTTTCTTTTCAGTTTGGTTGGCTTCCTTTTGGTTTCCCTTGCAGCAGGCCGTCCATCCAAAAGAGGCGCCTCCAGCGCGTGAGCTTCGAAGAGCAAGGCGCTGAGGCAGCCGTGGGCAGCCCCCAGGCCCTGGCTCCCGATCGATCCAACCCTTTCTGTGATACTGTTGTTGGCGTTTTTTTTATGTGATGTTGTTTTGTTTGTTTTGTTATGTTCTGTTGATTCTGTGCGATTTGTCATGAATCTTGGTTGAGGATCTTTGCTTCTTTTGTGTGATTTTTCTCGATTGTGATTGATGTGTATTGATGTTTGACAAATTACTTGCACTTTGGAGGGGGTCGTCCCTTGGAAGGCTGGGCCTGAAACCGCGTTTTCCACAGTTGGATGAAAGATGGCATTGCTTGGGTTTGGGTTCATTTAGGCTTGCGGTTTACAGTTTGGGTTGGCATGGGCTACAGCTTGGGTTTAGTCATCCACGGAAAACCCAAATAAAGAATATTTGCCATGCTTCACGGGGTAAATCTGTTCCACATTGTTTTCAGTTGGCAAAGATCTAAAATGGGGATCCAGGGGTCCAGTTTCGGAGCGCCGCAAAGTAGACTTAAACCCGTGGGTTTAAGGTTTAAGTCTACCCAGGGATGTTCTCGAACTGGAATGCAAATTTTCACTGGCATACCAGCTCTTCCATTGCATAATCACATGAGATCTGCTCAACGCAGATCCATGGTAGATACCAAAAGAAAAGTACAAGCGATGCGGGTTGGGCCAAGATCTTCAAGGTGGTTGTGGGAATGAATCCAGTTCTAGGTGTGAGTCTTACTCCCCTGCATAGTTAATATGCACAGTGTGTTTGTTCGAGCCACAACCTGTTCTTTTGGGATAAAGGCAAAATGAAGAGGGGTGACATCTGCTTGGATACTGCCACGTTTGCATCCATAGATTTCGCTCAAATGTACACAGAACTATTCGGAGTTTGATAAGATTGTCATCGACGGTTGAGCTGCCTAGCTATGAGAAGGGCATTTTCGTTGAACCACTGGATAAGCGAGATGTTTGATCGCAGAAATACAAAAAGCAGCATACATCCTGAATATCCAGCTTCCAAGGACTCTTCTTTCCTGCATCCCCCTTCTCCCCAGCAGGGCGTGAAATTGCTCGCGCGCGTCTACCGTTAGAATTCGTTGTGAGTCATAATGAGGGGCCATACCCAGGAGCGAATCACGCATGTCTCCTTTCGCCTTTCTTCCAGAGCGGATCAGAGTTCCGGAGAATGTTTATGTTCGTTATTGGAAGGAGTTTGAGTTTTCGTGATTGCTCTTACATGCCATTTCTCTCTTTTGCTGCTTTTTCTTTGCCACCCTTTGTCTCCAACCGAAATGATCAGCGGAGGCTGCTCAGGGCGGATTATGCGTGTCTTTTTCCCGCACTCAGCTACAAAGGAGGAGATGTTTCAGGAGCACCCACAAAGACTTTGCAGACGTCTTGTTCACCTGCATGCATGGAGGGAAGAAAGCCTGGCCAAGACATGCCAAACATCCATGCTATGGGTCAGTGGCTCATGAGCAAAGCTTGCATGGCTGAGTTGCCACATGTTTCGACTGGAGCCAGTTGCTACATAGAGGTGTGATTCGTCAGAATAGTCGTATCATATACCAGGGCGCTGATCATGCTTCAAAGTATTACCTGTGATGTCAAGACCCCTTGTCAGTCGCACCAAAGAAATGGTGCAATTTTGCTGGGAACGCCCAGCACTACCACACGTGCTGTCAACTTTGCCAGCTGGGCCAAGGCTGGAAATGCCAGCCCCACCTCGCTGCACAACTCACTGCTCAACAAGGGCTTTGCGACGCTCTGCTTATTGCCACAGAATGTTGCTGTCCGGGCGCACGTAGGCAGACTTGAAGTCAAGGCCCCGCGCTCCACAAACGTAGGCGGGCTTGTTGGTCCACAACGGCCCGCCACATGCCCACGTTTCCAAAGGACCATGGTCTGTAGCCTTGTCGGTGTGGGAGGTGATCTTGAGGATCTGCAAGCCACGACCCTCACCTTGCAATGCCTGGAGAGTGATGTGTGGGTTGAGCTGAACCAGACTATCTAGGTGCAAACATGCTGGCCGGCTCTCCTGGGCAATGGACCCACACAACCTGTGCCTCATGCCTGGCAGCATCTACACTGGTTGGTCTTGCCGGGGCCAGACCTTTGGACTGGGTCACATGGAAGGCAGCATGGGTGGCCGCAGGCCAAAGCGGGTTGGCCGAGGGTGTGCTTGGGATGACACGATCAGGGCCCTGTGCCCGTACGGCTCACGAGGATGCTCTGCTTATACTCGCTCAGCACGCACCCGGCCGTAGCTAAACTGGTGCACATATGTTGCTGCAGGTGACTGGCGATATGCGCGAACACCCATGTGGCTTGGATAGGGGATGCCCATCGACCGACCACGGCCAATCCCAAACGCATTTGCCGCACAACAGGACACACTCGGCTGGTCGCAGGTGTCTGTAACCACCTTGAATGGGCAGTAACACGGCGCGCAAACCTTTGTTGCTCAACCGAGCTTCGGAGAAACCATGCTAGCGGCACCCACACGGGCACGGGTACACCTGGTTGCCCCATCCATGTAATGCAGTTGGCATGGGCTGATCGCTACACATCGCCAAGACACGGACACAGGCATGCTCTGGGTCACGGGGAAGTGGGCGTATCGGCACCGCTCCATATTCTTGCTTGATGAGGACGCCCCACCACCGGGAACGACGGGCACCCCAAGTTTCGTGCAGATGAATGCCTGCGCACTCAGGCTGTAGCCATATTGGGACGCAAACCCGCGAAGCTGCTCGCCTACCCAAGGATCGCGCTCCACCTCCGACACGCGCCAGAACCACCACCTGGCTTTGTAGCAAGTGCGCCACCCGGAGCATGGCAGGCAGAGTAACTGCACGCTGGTCGCGAGCTCCATGACGATCTCCAAGCTGACTGAAGGGTTGGCAACTGCACACGATGGCGAAGCCATTCCCAGAGCCCAGCCCGCATACACACCTTCGGGTTGCCGAGGTTTGCACCGGAATTGGGGCAGGGTACCAGGTCAGCTACCAACACGCTAGCGCCGGTGGTGCAAGGGGATATTGCTGACGCAGGTACCTTGGCCAGCGCGGGCCCCTTCGGCATGAAAAGCTCCGAGCAGGTGACGGCCAGGGCTCAACAACTGCATCCAGGATGAGGTACTTCTCAGCCATGGGCAACTTCGTTGTGGGTCAACGAAGCCCCGTAGAGGACCTCATGACCACGCCTCTCGACAGAAAACACGAGGTCTTCCATTGCCTGGAGGCGTCTGTCGGACCCGCCTGGCCCACTGATAAGGCCCCTCAAGCCCAGCCTATGTCAAAAACAACTGGCTTGGGTTGGAAAACCAGGATCCGCGTAGTTGCCGCTCCCAGCTTTGGCGACCAAACTGAAGTTTGGCTCCCCTCCATGCTCAACCAGACTTAAACCCTCAAACCGACACGTATGCTACCAATGCCAGACCTGTGGCTGGAAACAAGGGCAACCTCTCTTACCTCATGTTAAAGGGACCCTGGAATCCACTAAAAGGACAGAGGTTCCGAAGAGCATCCGCACATCTGCGCCTCTGCCTCGAGCACGCCCAGGTTCTGAAGGCTCACCTGCGCCGGCTGCGCCCGCGCGCAGGCCACCCCTGGCCAAGGAAAGCCAGACGCGAAACGGCGGAGGGGGGAGGGGGAAGGTGGGGGAGGAGGGTGGGGGGAGGGGTCAAATGGGTGCCAACAAAACGCACCTGCAACAGGACTGCCTATGTATCCAAGCCTGCGGGGGCCATGAAACAAACTGGACTCCTTTTCTACGGGCCTCCCCCGAAAGGATAGCCATGCTTCCATGCTCTTTCGCTATGCTGAGCCAGTCTGGCGCACAGCGAATCTGCGATTCAAAGCCGAAGCGGCAGCTCTAAGTTTCACCAGGAGAATGCAGCGGAAACACTACGAATGGAATCCCAAGATCTGCAAATCAAACATGTCTTTGGAAAACCACGAGCTGGTCAATAGGTTACTTAGCCATTGAAGCTGGTTAAGTTGGCGTTTGGGCCACTAATCTCCAAGTTCTACAATAATTCCAAAACTTGAAAGAGGAACTGGATCCCCAAGTAAAGGACCTACATCATAGTGAGCTCGTTTTACCGGCGATCGGCGAACTCGCCATCAAAACGGCAGCAGGATTCATAAACCTTTGGTTGATTCATGTTGCACCCCATTTAAGAGGGAACTGGGAACACTTTCGGGGCACACTCAGCTGTTCATCTGCCATCTACTGAAAGATTAACCCCGACCTCCCCACCCTCCAAATCAAGCATTCAACTTGTTCAGGCCTGAAGCGTAATGTTGACCCCATATTCATCAACCCCAATGTACAAATACGGAGGTGTTCCCCTCCAATAGTGATGATTCCCCACTAAACCCAGGGACGCCACCATATTAACAAACAGGGGTTGACTAATATGGGGTCAACATTAACGCAACTTGTGGAAAGTGAGAGACCCACCCCGCCACCCTGCCACGCCCAGCCCGCCGGCAACGCGGCGCTGCCACAGAGGAGCCGCCAACTGGGCGCGGAGCAACGCCTGGAGCCTCGCGAGTCGCGAGGCGGTTTTCGCCGGCCCGGGACTGGAGGGACAACCTGGGTGGGCGCAGCAAGGAAATATGTCGGCGTGCCCTTTTTTTGATGAGGACAGTGCCACCTCATTTGTAACAAGGCAATCGGAGACATGCGAACCCAATGAGAGGAAGCTGCATCAGGGTCACAAAGCCCGGTCTCGACTTCATCTGCCCCGAGCTTCTCTTGGCACGTGGCGCAGTCGTGCATCGCGGTGCACGACTTGTGCTTCGGAATGTGTACGCTACACCATCATTGGGCTTACGCAGCCCCCCAATTGGAATTGGGATCCCAAAAGCGAGCAACAAATGAGAAGCTGGGCTTGGTGCAAACATATATGACATGACTCACTTCAAGCTGAGGTGCCATGAATTGGCATTGGGGGGGCAAAAGAGAGGCATGGTCAACTATTTGAGTCAGTCAAAGCGCGAGGAAAACCAAGGCCCCCCACCCCAAGGTAAGGTTCTTGGCTCGCTTAGAATCTTCCTAGAAGAGCTTCTTAGAAGTGTTCCGAGAGCTCTTCCGTCGGCGGGCCCCAACCTCCCTATTTCTCCAAAAGCCAAGCTGCACTTTGGTATCCAGGCAGTGCGCGAAGAAAGCGCTGCGGAAGGCAAACGACCCGAAGTGCGGAAGGCAGCCTGCCTGTTCAGAACCCTCTAGGGGTGGTTGGGCGTCTGTCGAAGGGTGCCCAAACAATGCTGGCTTTCCAGTGGCCATCCCGAGCCAAGGTGAAAAGGCCTTAAAACAACACACACACACACACACACACACACACACACACACACACACACACACACACCCACACCACACCCACACCCACACCCACACCCACACCCACACACCACACCCACACGCACGCACGGACGCACGCACGCAGCACGCACGCACGCACGCACGCACCACACACACACACACACACACACACACACACACACACACACACACACGCACGCACGCACCCACACACACACACCCACCCACGCACGCACGCACGCACGCACGCACGCACGCACGCACGCACGCACGCACGCACGCACGCACGCACGCACGCACGCACGCACGCACGCACGCACGCACCCACACACACACACACACACTCACGCACGCACGCACGCACGCACGCACGCACGCACGCACCCACACACACACACACATTCTACAAGGGCCTAAATACTCATGCGGCCGTGGGCTGCTACTGGACCACATTGCCTCTGACCATTGGAGAATCGCGTTTGCAATTATTTGGTCCTCTAATCTGACTGAAGCAATCCAAAATCAGCCACAAGAAGACTTCATGCCTAAAAATGATTTTGGGGCCACGGTCCCAGAAACATGGACTGACAAATCCATATATGACCCTCGCTCAATGTGAGGCTGCAGGAAACTATCAACCCCTATATTGGATTTACATTGGGAAATCTGACTTTCTGAATCCACGTTGTGGCCGCTTTGTGTGGTTTCCCCCCGAAAAACAAATTTCCATGCAGGATGTTGAGCACACTGACCCGCTGGGTTAAACCCATGTAGGCGTGTGAGAGTGTGGATGGCAAAAAGCCAGCCTGACCAAAGTTGTCCTCTTGTTTGCATCAACATCCGCGCCCACACGTTGCCCATCTGAAAATCGTCTTCAAATTCTCGTCCCCACAAACAAGGGACGGTCCAATTTTTTCGGAAGCACCCGAAAGAGCAGCGTCCAACACCCATTGACACAATATGGTTCTACCACTCTGCTGGGAAGTGACTGCCCTCACAATCACCCCTGCAACACCTGGGAGTCCACCAATCAAAATGGCCAACCGGAATTGGTGGCATTGATGTTGGGCGCTCAAAAGAGGGGTGGAGTGGGAGGGGGGGTCACTTTTGTGGAGAAAAAGCAGGTTGGGTTGTCTCAGTCGATCACTGCAAAAAGCTGTCTACCTCGCAGCAGTGAGGGCAATAGCTATTTCGACAAAAGGCAACTATAGATGTTGTTCCCCCCCCTTTCTCAGAGGAACAGGGAACCAAAGGGAATCACCCAGGCGACATCACTCTTTGTTCGAAGGGAAAATCTGGAAAACGCACAAGGAGAAGCCCCGCGCATTGCCTTCAGCAGGCGCATGATCGCGGACTCCCGCGCATCTTCCTCCTCCGTGCCCTGATGGTTCTGCATCATCCAAGCGAGGGGGCTGACAGAAGCGCAATAGGCGCTCCTTGAAGACAATTCTCATACCAAGATCTTTGTTCTAAAGCCCAGGCCACAAAAAAGATTAGGGGTCCTTGCGTCGGCTCGGGTTTAGGAACTTCGGCTCGGCTCCGCTTCTCCTCTCCAAACCATCACTAGTCAATAATTTGTCACTTGCGTTCCCAAGCTCGCCCACAAGGCCCACGGCGCTGCTCCCATTCGACCCTTCGACCCTGAAACCATCCGGGAGCTTCTGTTTGGGAATCCCCGCCTTGCCCGGGTACTTCTTGAAAAGCGCCATGGGCGTTCTCGCGCAAGTCCCACTTGAATTCCAATTAGGGGGTGGTGGACATTAGTTCTTCGGATGGAAGTCCAAGCATGAAATGTTTATGGCCACTTGAGTTCAGCAAGCTATGCTGTTCCCTCCTTGCAGAGGTTTGCTGCTTCAGTGAGAGATAAGTATCAAGCTTCGACTGTGTACCCGCGGAAAGGGGGAACATGAGAGCTGCCAATGTCAAACACCTCCCTCGGCGTTCCTTAGATGCTCAACCTGCTTGAGTTGATTGCTCAGAGCGAGCGGCTTTCTTCATCTTCATGTTTGTGGCACCAAGAGCACTGTCTGCACCTATATTCTGTGTGTCTGCCACTCCGTGTCGAGTTGGGCCTGGAGCTGCCGGCACGGCATCAACACATGGCGAAGGGAAATATGGCTTCAAACACGCAACGTCGATGCATCAATCTCAATTTCGGTGAGGACATACTCAAATATTTGATCTACATGTTCGACACAAAGCTGTCTTGGAACAACATGAGCGCCCGACTCGCGCCCCTCGCATCACGAGCACCCATCCAAATACGCGGCTCTTTGTATGAGCTTGAGAATGAGACCTGCACTTCCACTCACTTCACTGATCGAGAAGAAGTAGAAAGCATTGCGCTAGTCACTGGCATTGTCAGCCTGTCTCCAAAAGGGGAACACTACGTGCACCTGTGCAACGATTTGCAACACGACTTGCGACATATCCCTAAGCACCGCGGTCGGCTTATCTGCTACTACATTTGCCCAGGGTGCGGTAAACCAAGCCCCCTTGTGTGCAGAGAGTTGTAGTCCAGCAGTTCTGTGCCTTAATTTTCAGCCTGAAAGGCACTCTTCGCTGCAGACCCTTCAGAATGAGACTGGAGACTGTGGAACCTGTCTTCTTGCCCCATCTACCTGACTTTCCTTTTCCTCTTCCACCTGATCATGTCCAGAAACAAACACAATCCATGTTCGCCAGGCACATGTCCTTGCTACTTCGGTCTCATCTATTGACCCACAAAACTGGCACGGGTAGAAGAACGGTTGCTAAAGGAAGCTCAAAGAAAACCTTGTACCAATTTGCCACCCTTGGGTTTGTTTCGCTCTCAGGAACCGCTCGACCCCTCGAGGTGTCGCGCGTTCGGACCTGCCTCCGGGCTGCCTGGCAGTTCTTTTTCGGTTTCACGCCGGCCTCTGGTCCGTCAACTTGGAGTTAGAGGGAGCCCTGTGGCACTCATTGGCGGGGCGGTCTCAAGTATCCTGTTCCCATGTTTCACCACTCTCAGAACAGAAAGCAAAAAGAAGCAAAGTAACAAAGAAACAAAGAATAGAAGAAACAAGGAAAGAAGGAAAGAAGGAAATAACGAAAGAAAGAAAGAAAGAAAGAAAGAATGACTGACTGACCGAATGAATGAATGAATGAATGAATGAATGAATGAATGAATGAATGAATGAATGAATGAATGAATGAATGAATGAATGAATGAATGAATGAATGAATGAATGAATGAATGAATGAATGAATGAATGAATGAATGAATGAATGAATGAATGAATGAATGAATGAATGAATGAATGAATGAATGAATGAATGAATGAATGAATGAATGAATGAATGAATGAATGAATGAATGAATGAATGAATGAATGAATGAATGAATGAATGAATGAATGAATGAATGAATGAATGAATGAATGAATGAATGAATGAATGAATGAATGAATGAATGAATGAATGAATGAATGAATGAATGAATGAATGAATGAATGAATGAATGAATGAATGAATGAATGGAAGGAAGGAAGGAAGGAAGGAACGAACAAACGAACGAACGAACGAAGGAAAGAAGGAATGAATGAATGAGAGAAAGAAACTAACACATGTTCGGACACCTCTACCTTTAAGCAAAACAACACTCATTTTCCAAGAATCATCAAAGTACAAAGGATACTTGTCACCAATTGACGACGTATCAAATCTAAAGCCTTTCGAGTGGACAAAAGACGGCCTTGGAAGCACGGACAGTGCCTCATGTCTGGATGACTTGCGATCGTCTCATCTGGGTGGATCTGTGAAGGTTTCAGCCCCCCCCGTTGAACCAGGGAGCACGGCCTTGGAAACGAAAAGGTTATCTGGTTCCACGTCATCGGACGGTTTGTCAACAAATAGGACATACTTCCAGCCGTGTCGGCCAAGAAACATCTTCCTGTTTTGGGGGGAAACACAAGGACGCCCAGAAGTCCTATTCCAGGACACACCTAGTCCTTGAACTGAATACTTGCCACAGACTGGCAGGTCAAACTGTTCTGGCGTATTACAAGCGGGATCAGGGCCCTATGGGTTGCTTCCTCCAAAGTGAGGTTGTTACGGATTCGGGGGCCTGCGTGCAACATGTACATGTATGCCATCGTCGCGCTATGATACTTGCTGCCAGCCGAGCAATCTGACCAATAACACAACGCATCAAAGCCGGCAAGTATTGCTGACATGTCTGAATCATTTGAGAAAACTGCAGTGCCATCGTGCTTTGTTCCCATTGCTCTTACACACTCAGTTCCCGCCTTGCCAGTTTGTGGTCGTCTTCCGCTCGCTGCGGAAAAAGCTTGGCCGAGCTTCCACGGGCAAATGCGCCTTGGCATTGGACATGGGCGTGGCTATGCGCCTAGGCATTGGACATAAGCGTGGCTATGCGCCTTGGCATTGGACATGGGCGTGGCTCGTCAAAATAGAAAATTTGGACAACCCCCCACGCCTACGCGAGAATGGCTGTTTCTCCAAATAGCCCCACCCCAGAATGGGCTTGCAAGCAGGCCTTAGCTTTTGAATAGGAATCTGTTCTATTGCCCCCTAGTGGCACAGAAACACCAACCAGACAAGCTCTCAACTGTCAAAACGGGACCCCAAGACTTCCATCAACGGAGCGAAAAACAAACATTGACAACCGCCATCCCTAAAGCACCTTCATGGGGCTCGGGATCCCTCATGTTACCCGGGTGAGCTCGTGTCATCATGGAAGCTGACTCAAAGGTGGGAAGATGTTGAAAAGTGGGCCATAGCAGACGCAACCCATTGAGAGCTTGAATCTCTGCCTGTCATCCCGAGCCCCTGGCGGTTTTCGGCGGCAGCCTGGCTGTCCGCTTCGAAAATTGGGGCGTGTCAAGGGGATGAAAGCCAATGAGACTTAGGTGCCAGGTTCTGGGCTGCTTTTGCAGCCAACCAACAAACGGCACACCAAAACCAAAACCGACCAAGCCGACCAAAAAAGCAAGCAAGCAAGCCAAGCAAGGCAGGCAAGCACGCACACACTTGGCTTCTATACCTCCCTCCGTGAAAGGGACTCAAGTTGGCGAGCTTGTCAGATTCTCTCCGGAGCTCGTTTCACGTAGAGAGGTTGCGCCAAAACCAACAGGCGCAGCTCAAGTTGCACGGCCGAAGAAAGTGGTGCCAGGTCGTAGTGCTCCGTGGGAATCCCCAAATTCATGGCAAGCAATTTCAACCCAGTGCGAGCGCTGGCGCCACGACCTCTTGTGGAGGTTGCAGGTTCAAACCCTGTTGGCCATACTTCAAACAAGTAACCTACCTACTTCAAACAAGTAACCTACCTACTTCAAACAAGTAACTTACCTACTTTAAACAAGTAACTTACCTACTTCAAACAATACAAGCAAAGACGCGGAACAGTGGTGGCCGACAAACATTTCTACCTGAATGTCACTTTCATGGACCCAAGTGAACCACCAATAAGGGGGTGATTCAGAGGATGCTCTGTCTTGAGCAGGGATCCTCCACACATCGCTTTCCACTGGGGCATAGCTCAGGTGCCCCCATCCCAAAACGGATCCGCTCGCTATGGCGAAGGAGTACCCGTTTTGGGATGATAGTCTAAAGTGTGGGGACATCCCTCTTTCCAGTTCCAATTTTGTATATGTGTGTGTGTGCGTGTGTGACTTTTGCGCTGGCGCAATGGCAAATCGAGGACGTGTCCTAAGAAAACACGGCAATTGCCACCAGTCACGCCTGGTCTGAGTCTTTGTCAGGCTTTCAGTCTGACCTGGCTCGCGGCGTGGTTCACCAAAAATCGGGAGCCTGTGGGGGAATGGTGTTTGTCTCATGCTAAACGGATGGCCTACAACAAAGTGAGCTGCGTCCCCTGTTTAAGACAACCATACCCTCCAAGGAAAGACAATCCCAAGACCCGAAGAACAAAAACATCCAGAGGATGGTTGGGGGCCTCTTGGTCGGTCGACCCTGTGGTTCCCCAACGCAGGGACCATTAAAGAAAGGCCTTCAATAGCATGGGGGCTACGTGCAAGCTACATTCGGGAATCATGTGTAATTATTTAGCCCCTTAGGTTGATGGGTTTGTGCAACCCCCTTTGAGAATTAGCCGGTGTTGGGTCTAAATGGATGGCGTCCATTCTCTTAACCCGAAGCCGACTCGGCCAAGGCCGTGACCCACAGTCCTTGGGGCGAGATTTCCATGGTGAAGCTCCCATGGTGGCTTTCCCACGCCCTCAACAAAATGGCCACGCTCATTTTGGCCACGAACTACGCTTCAAAAGCCGGGACTCTTCTGCCCCTATGGGTGGCTTGTTCTCTTGAAACCAACCAAAAAAAGGCGGTTACCACAAAGAAAACACCATTGGGCGAGCTTCAACGAGCAATGAAACCACTTTTAGCAAGCAGGCGGGCAGGAAGGCAGGGCAGGCAGGGCAGGCAGGGCAGGCAGGCAGGCAGGGCAGGCAGGCAAGGCAGGGCAGGCAGGGCAGGCAGGCAGGGCAGGCAGGCAGGGCAGGCAGGCAGGGCAGGCAGGCAGGGCAGGCAGGGTAGGCAGATAGACAAACAAACAGACATACAAAGTGCTGGGTGTCCTTGCGGAACAGAACATATGGCACTGCAAAATGATTAGAACCAAACTGAAACCAGTGTCATCTATTTCTAAGCATACTGAACCAAAAAGGGCACCTATGCATCATGTCCTTTGTTGAGTGGGTGGAAACAGAGCTGTCTGCAATGCGGGTACCTCCAAACAAAAAGACGGCACCGGCCTATAGAAGCTGGTGGCTGCCTGGCACTGACCGAATTCGAACAAATGATCTCCAAATGGGTGTGTCTGCTTTTTTGAGGCCACACATTTGTTGGTAGGTTTAACAGGAAACCAAAAGATTTTGGGGGCGTCTCCAAAAAAAGACGCGCCAGCATGAGTGTGTCTGTTTTTGGGGAACCCCTTTCATTGGCAACAAACCCAAAGGAAACAAGGCATTTGTTGGGACTAATTTTAAGAACCCCAAATGGCTCTAAAACATGGGTTTCTTTTGTCTGCACACGATCCGAACCCATTTGTTCAAACCCGTTGAGGGTCTCCGAACTAATCCATCACCCTTTCAAGGGGCGAGTTTCAGAGTTATTGGGGGGAATTCCCGATTAAGGGTTTTGTGACAGACTGGCAATTGGCGCATGCGCCAAAAATGGCACTCCAACCCGGCTTGGTAGTCAGAGGGATCATCTGACTGGGTGAGGGAACAATAGCTTCAATAAATGAGGGTGTGTCCTTTTCTTCATGCTACCTGTTTTGGAGTTGTAAAGCACCAGCCCTGGGGTTCCATGTCGTTCTTTAGGTCCATGGGGAGCTGATCTGGGTTGAAAGCTCAGGCAAATGAGAAAGGGCGCGCGTGAACTGAGATGTTTTATCTTTCTACCAAACCAGCCTCAGGGGTTCAACGGGATGTACAGCCACCAGCCATAGCCACCTGTCTTTCCTTGTGGTTAGACAGTGAAAACCAACGAGATGTTCCTATGCATTGGAGTTGCTTCCGACGACTCTTCAAAGCCTACTTGTCCTACAACTCTTGGTGGGATCTGAGGTGCGAGACATCCGGTTGACATAGGCCAGCTGGTGCCGAGCTAAGATCCATTTCACATTTCCCTGGCGATTGAATCAAACAGTGATGGAATCAACACCTGTGCATATGTAACTGTATTAACTTCTTTGTGCATTCACCGCGCCAAAAGTCCGATGATTTGTCGATCCCGGCAACCCAACGAGCCACTCCGCCCGCGCTGGCAGACGCACGCACTCCGTTTCTTGCGCGTCACCGCCGGCGGTCCCGGCTCCGGGACCGTGACCTCGGAGTGATGGGCAAAACGAAGGTTGGCTTGGGGGCTCAACCACGGGTCACAGCTGTTTCCAAAGATGTGGTCGCCATGGTCAAGACCCATTTCCGGAATGGAAGAAAGCCCCAAGAGGTTCACCATCCCTACCAGGCCCGAGTAAAGGGGTCTTTTGACCATGGCACAAATGCTTCAGTGATGAAGGTCATCTGCAAGAAAAGCCAAAGGCCAACAGAATCCTGCATCTTGATGGTGGTCTGTCGGGCTTTGCAATTGAAACACTAAATGTCGCAAACCATAAGGCATTCTCAACGAGGTGTGTTACACCCTAGGGTTGCACAAGTGGGAGAATTAACCCATGTCTGACTAATTCCATACCTTGAAGAAAATTGAGTCATTTCCACGCGGGTGCAATTCGAGAATCTTTGGAGCATGGATCGTCTTTGACCAAAGTGTTACTCAGTTGTAGCGAATGCGAATTGAACGTGACATCCAGGTTCACACCTTCACACGGCTCCAAGCAGTCTCAGCTGCTAAGTGGTGGTTTGGTTGTTTTGGTGTTGGGTACTTTCCCGAAATTCACGAAAGGAGCAACTCTTGATCGCTCCGAGAAGAGCTTCTGGCCCAAAGGATATGAAAACCGTTCTCTTTTGAATCGAAATTTGCTCAAAGGAAACGATCACACTGGTTTCCGTAGTACGTTGGAAACATAGAGCTACCCCGTTGGTCAGCTGTTGGGAACAACGAAAAGCGCCGGTGGGCCTCGTTGACTGGACATATCACGTTGGGTTTGTCTCAACATGTAGCACCTACGAAATGCGTGCGTTCCTTTTGGTGGTTCAGAAGGCGAAAGGCTTTCGGGTTCCGCAAAGAAAGACATACCCGAACAAACAAACAAACAAACAAACAAACAAACAAACAAACAAACAGACAGACAGACAGACAGACAGACAAACAACCAAACAAACAAACAACCGCCCTTTCTGGATTTCCTCGCCTATATCTGCCGCGCGAGCGCGAGCGACGCCCATTCTTCCCATTCCGGTCCGAACCTGGCAAGAAGGATGGATGGTTTCACGGCCGGAAAGCCACAGCCCTGGTTTTCAATGGCACGGGTCCAAGCCGCCCAGTAATTCTCAGCAGAAGGTCGGTGGAATGGAAACCAGGCAGCAGGTGGCTTTGTGGCAGCTTCGGAATTGTTGATGCGGCTCCAGGAAGAATCAATTAAAGCACACGCTACAAGGGGACGGTGGTTGGTGCTCGTTAATTGTTTAGATTGCAACCCCTCTTTGGCTTTGAAACGCCCAACCCAGTTTGTGCTCATTTGTTCGATTGGATAGAATTTGCTAACCTCAATGAAATGCTGGAGCCCTTCCAAAGGGTGATGCTCAAACAGCAGCAATGTTCCAATCCTGGCAAACAATCAAGCACAACTTAGGCGGCACTCGAACAACTCGGATCCAAATCTCTTCCAAATGCATTCGCACAGCACAGCGTATCCTGCTTTCATCCTTTGTTTGAGAACTCCGACAGCCGCACGCCCAACAATCCCTTTGAGAAGTAGCTAAATGCGCCTCAACCACAAGAGGGCTCCCTATATTTTCGATTGAAACGTCACCCACCAAAAAAGGTAGTCACAGTTGAAAATGACAGAGAAAGATGACGTCTAAAACCACCCAAAGGGGACATATAGGGAAACCTTCACAACGCGAACTCGGCCTTCCTTCCCGTATTCGAAGACACCTGGCAGCACGTCGAAGGCGACTCCCAGGTCCCCAAGACTTTTCAGCTCCCACTCGACCCGATCGGCACATGGGCAGAAAAAGTTTCGTTCCGGAAAAAGGAAACCAAAAGAGACGCTGCCGAAATCTTCGACTTTGTGGTCATCTCAGGTTCCGAGCAACACTTTATATCCTCTTCGACCCCTGAGCGTCTCCACTGGCTAAATTTCCTAGTTATTAGGTTCCCTTTGAAAAGCACATGCCATGCCAACCACAAACCACATGCTCAAACTGCAGCACAGTGACACGCTATTTCATCTCATTGCCATGACAATGAACGGCAAAGAATGCTTAACCAACCTCCTTTTAGTTTGGGGTTCCGCTAAGCAAAAAGACATCACTCCCCAAATTGCTCGGTGGCTTTCAAATATGTCCAATCCGCATCAACCAAGAATGGGCCCAAACATGCCTGGCGTGTTCAAATCGGATCGCCGCGCCGAAATGCATTCACCCCCCTCGAGAGAACCCCTTGCACAGCTCAAGCGGACCAACAAAAGCAGGCATCTGCGTTCTTGTAGCATGCTTCCGTATGTTCTGTTCTTGCCAGCGGTCCGCGGGCTTGTTGCGATTCGCGTCCAAAAATCAAAGGCTGCGCCCCGGCAAGTCAGGGGCACAAAAAATCTGAGGGTCCTTAGGGAAAGTATCGAACCTGTCAGGTCCCTCTAACTGGTGGTTTGGATCTTTGGTGGTGGGTGGTTTCCCATTTACCCTCTGCAAGAACCAGGGACCCGTTCAAATCCCCAAACCCATCAAAACCACCAATTAGAGGGTGCCTAAAACCGCTTCCCCGGTTTTCCCATTTAAAGCCGCCGACAATACTTGGGAGATGGGCCCGGAGCCCCCGCCTTGCTTCCCCTTTGGCTTCGGGCCTTCGGCTGCGGAAAGCAGCGGAGCCTGCGGTCGTCTCCATGTCCGGCCAGGGGCGGTTTCATGGTCCAACTGTGGTGAGTATGCAGCATGGCATGAGTGGAACATGGTGTGCCGATTAGGGTCGGGTACAGCGAGAGACTTTACCCACGGTTCGCATTCATCAAACAAGCCCTATTTGAAGGGTTGCCCTGAAACAATGACACGGGTGATTTCTCTTCAAAGCAACCCAAAGAAAAGTTCAAGGCTTCTCAAACAAATGCGCGTCACGCACTGGGGCCCGCAGGCCTGATCGTCTTTGCCCTTCTTGCCCTTGCCCTTGCCTTTTCCTCTGCCTGGCAAAAACAAAAATAATGTGGCTCGCACCCCGACCCGTTGGCCGAAAGACACCCAGAAAATGAGGCTGTCCTTTGTCGCTGACCCACAAGCCGGACATCGTTCAAAAGGGACGGGCTACGCTCAGCCGGAGAAATTGATGTCGATTGCTCGGTTCCACTGAGAACTCAGCTGGCATGAAATTAAGCTGCCCTTCAATCATCTTACGGGTGCTTGGGAGACTACCTCCCTCCCATGTCACCTTCCATGATGGTTGAAAAGGGGGCAATTGGGGCCCATCACTTGGGGGCTTGTCAACCTTCAGGCGAAAATATGTTTCCCGGCTCTCCAGTCACCTGCAGAGCTTGTCTGTGAGACAGGTTGTCTAGGCGAACGGAAATAAGAGCTTCCCAATTTTGAGGGTCAGGACCAAAGGAATGACAATTTCGTCTGCAAATTATTCAATGCGAATTGGATTCCCAAGTACAAGACCTACATCACAGTGAGCACGTTTCACCCTGGATCAGTGAGCGCCTGGCATAAAATGTGCAGAGGTTGTCTGCCCTCTGCAGAAAAGCACATGGCGGCATGACCTGGACATCAACGGATCAACCTTTTGGGACCAAAAAACCGGCCAAGAGGTCACTCTCGCTCGATTCGCTGTGGGCAGCTGCAAAGCGGGCTGTGTCTTCTTTGAGGGTACCCCCCATCTCCTAGAACTCCCCTCGTCAACGGCCATGCTCCGCAAACGACCCCCGCCTGTCCCAGACCGCAAGTCGACTTGCACAGGGAAAAAGGACCTTTGGTTGGTTTATCTGATTTCAAGGGGGCGCTCCAAGGAAATAAAGAGGATTTGGCTCAAAGTCCGTCCAGACATGGTGTCAGCCGAGACTTCTGGCCTTGAGACACTCCCCTTTGTGAGTCTAGAAAGAGGTTCCCCTCAACACACGGCCTCCGCCTTTCGACTCGGCTCCGCCCTTCACGTCATCCTGACGCGCAGAAAACAACCAAATTCTACAAGCTCTTCTTTTCCAGATGCGAAAGCCGCAAACCAGACTGTAAACCTCAGGTCGTGTGCAGATTGAGCCTGCAAGTGCGAAAACCAGGCCTTCTGTCCTGCCAGAGATCCCACAAAGGATCCCAATCGAGTCTGCTTTTGTTGGTTTTGTTGGAAAACTCGAGGTGCCGTGCGCAAAAACTCGAGTTTGCACATGTCGGCGGAAATGTGGAAGGATTCCTGATTTGCTTTTTGGGAACACTCAGTTGTTCGAACAAGCGTACCCGTCATTTAAAATAAGCAAAGCAATCCAGCAGAACCATCGTACTGATATAAAAGCAATCCCACGGAACAACCACGCCCTCAAAAGCAAAACGTTGATAGTGTCGCCCTCAAGAAATACCCTATACCTAGATCCTCAACCTATACTCTAGGCAATTACTCCTAACAAAAACCTATGCCCCGAAAACGCACTCATTAAAATATACACTTAAAGTATGCCCTTAACATATACCCTTAGAATGCACTGGCCCCAGTATTTACCGTTGTCGAAGACACCCCACAAGTCATAGCTCAATGGGAAACAACCCCAGCTTGTGAGTTTGATAACCTCCAAGAACTGTCAAAATCAGTCAATCAGTTTCCGGAAACCTCCCCCCTTTGGTTGCAGTTCTTACGGGGCTTGAACACCTCCTTGTGCGTCCAGTCAACTGGCGCATCCCGCCTTGGTCATGCGGGAGCCAGTGCGCCACTTGTTCCAGAGCTTCGCCACGGACTGGGAGAAGTTCACGAAGATGCGCCTTCGCGGAAACGAACCGAGCCGAGCGGGCTCGGAAGCTTCGCGGTGGTTTGGGGAGGGAAGGGGGGGTTTTAGAGGTCCACAAGAATCAGGAGTTTATGTGGATGTGTCAAAGTGGAGGTCAAAACTCCGAAATTGTGGTTTTCTTTTGGCTTCCCTACATCCCAGGAGTTGACCTTGGTGAGCAACAATGCAGGGAAACCGACCCCCTTTTGGCATGAAGCCGTCGCTATTTGCCTGTGGCCCAAGTTGTAGTGCTTCCCTTGTCGTGTCACATCAGGGGGCACGGAAAGAGATTTGAGCATCCCTATGGGGGTTTGAACACCCCTGGTTCTTGTAGAGTCGAGGGTAAATGGGAAACCACACCCTAACCCCTTTGAACTACCAAGCCAAACCACCAAATGGTGTGTCTCTTTTCCTTTTTTGGATAGTGTTTTTGACAGAAATCTCCTTTTGGGTGACGGTTTCTGGTTGGGGGGAGTAATACTCAAGAGCCAAAGTCAAAATGTGCGAATATTGTCCGCGGATGTGTTCGGATTCCGGACTGACTACTTTGTCGCTGCTGCGCTTACCTTACCACGGAAAATGGGAAGAAACCCCCATTTCCCACATGGTTCATCCCCTTTTGGCTTGGCTAAAATTGAGTGAGGCCCAAAGTTCAAATGAATCGCAAAGCAGGGTTTTCTGACCATGAACTTCACGTACCAACGTGATTGGTCCTCTGCTTTCGGGCTGCTAATGGTGATTATCCTTACCAGGAGTGATTGCAATCCCTCTTTCATGGCCAATGCGAGCTTCGATCTTGAACTCTCTGAAGCAGGTGCTTGCAAGCACAAACATGTTGTGCTGAAACCGGGCTCTCCGAGAATCTGCGATCCCTTGCACTTCCAACTGCAACTGGGTGCCCTCGTACTAACTAACATGGAACGCACCAGCGGGTCCCTGTTAGAGGGAAACATGGTCTTGTCGCACCCCCGTCAGGTTCCATGGCAACGTGGGCGGAGCGTCCTGTTGCTTGGCTGTTTCTCCATGCCCTCAGCAGACCCTCCAAGCATAGCAGCGCACCTGTCGTCGATCACGCAATCGTGCATCTTGAAGTAAGCCTCGGCCCCATCCCCAGATCCCAGATTCCTTCAACTCCGGCACACACACGGATCACATCGGCCCACTCCAATCGTTGGATTTCCTGGCCTTTGAGCCCAGAAGCTTTTCCTTATTGCTAGTTGGTGAACAAACAGTCCTTCTTCTATCATTTGAAAGTTTACCCTCCCACTAAACATGGAAGTGCACAAACTCTCCGGTTTTGGAGAAGCCCGCTTTCCTTTGGAGCAGGCCTTATGTGGCGCCACGGGAGGACTTCGGTTTCCAGTCTCCTTTTCCCGCCTGCTCGCAATCGCGGGAGTTCTCATAAATGATGAAGGCGTACTGCAAGGAGTCCCCCGTCCTCGAGATGTCAACCGCTGACGAGCGCGGAAGTGGAAATGCGTCCCGGTGACCCAGAAGGCTTCCCAAAACGAGCTCGGAAAAACTTCAGCCAAACTCCAAAAAGCACAGATGTGTCGATTTCGCTTTGGTTCCCCAAAAATGAATTCGAAAAGGCGCACACACGCATGCGTGCTCCAAAGACCTTTCCACCAGGGCAGACAAGTGGTCTGGGAAGAAAGGCAAGAGGACCCCGCCCAATGTATCTACCCTTGTGGGTTGGTCATTATTTTGAGCCCTTTCACACGGGATCGCATCTACAAAGGTTGAAAGTTGGGTCAGGGACTGTGAATACCGCGAAAGTAACGCGGGAAGCGGAGCAGTTGAAAAAGATGCGGGCTCAACCCCCAGAACTGCCCTGCGAAGGCCCATGCCATCCAGCTGAGCTTGAGACAAAGGCAAAATGAGTCACGGATTTAATGTTAAAAAACAAAAAAAACGGCAAATAGACGAGGAGATTCCAATTACCAAAGGGTTTGTCAAAACCTCAAGCTGTTCCATCGGAGTCAAACGCATTCAAAAAAAAGGGTTGCTCCCATTCGAGCGAATCGAGCCGCACAAGTTCGTTGAATTTGGCCGCTGCTGGGACCAAAGGAAGCCATTGGCCAGAGCACGGTCAAAACTTGTCTCCCAAAGACGCGGGAAAAGACGATGAGTTGCGGATTCTTTCGTGAGCATACTGGACATGTGGACCGAACATGGCTTTTGGATCATGTCTCCAAAGGAGCAACCCTAAGCCGAGTCACAGCCCTCGCATCGATTCAATTCCGATCTCAGGCGCCGGCTTCCAGTCTCTCACGATCTCGCAGCTTTTGATGGGGCCAAAGCCTCGATTCGTCTCCAGGCAACCCCTGGATGGAGAGGGGTTCGCAACGGCTCCTGACTTGTCCCAAAAACATCACGCAAGCATTCCATCGCGCAATAAAAAGACTGTGGAATAAATGGCCAAATTGTTTCAACTTTTTACAGGCCTCTCCCCCTTCTCTTTTTTAGAAAAAACCCAACAATGCGCATCACCAGCATCTCCTGCATCACCAACCAAGCCTGTTCAACATCACCAGCATATCCTGCATCACCAGATCAAGCCTGTTCAGCATCACCAGCATCTCCTGCATCACCAATCAAGCCTGTTCAACATCACCAGCATCTCCTGCATCACCAGATCATGCCTGCTCAGCATCACCAGCATCTCATGTGCTCAGCATCTCCAGACTAATCCAGCATCCAAATTGCTGTGGACTTGCGAAGAGAAAGCGGCTGAATGCGCTCTGCAGATGCCGTGAGCCTGTCGAAAATGTGCAGCTTTCCTCTAATGGAACATGTGAAAGCATGCCGCCCTGTCTCCCTCTCCCTCCTTTAGTCCTTCCTCCCATTCATGTTTTCCCACTGGAGCGCAGGCTTTTGAAAAATAGAAAAAGCACAAGACCAGTGACTCTCTTCCATGAATCAACCTGGCATATGCGGCTCCCAAAGATAGGCGATCTCCCTATGGGAGATCGCAGCAGATCGTTAGCAATCGCAGGAGCTCGTGCAACCCCGCTGGCACCAGCTCTGGCTCTGTGAGTCTAGTGGAATGTGTCCAAAAATACCAGCTATAAAAACGCAAACAAATCTACTGGACAACCCAGGGCAACAGGTGACCGCTCCCCATCTTTCATGGAACCAAACAAGTGGGTCGCCCAAAAGGAGGGTCCTCGAAAAAGAACGTCTTTCGAGTTCCTTGTCGATCTGAGCACGGCCAAGTTTTCCCATCCTCTCGTTTTGGGGCGTCGCGCGCGAGAAGATCAGCTCCAAGTCCCCATCCTGAAGCCCAAAAACTCGGACCCGTGCTGAGTCCATCGTTTTTGGGGCGCCAAACTTGGTACTAACGGGCTGTCCCAAGAACCCATGGTGCAGAAGCAAAGCACCTATGTAGGATTGAAACTGTGCGCACCTGCACCCGGGCTTTTGATTGTGGCCCTGCTGTTTTGGGCGTGCCCCACAGCCCTGAAACCTTCCAAGAACCTGCCCAGAACCTGTTTGAGGGTCCAGAACCGGAATGGTCGCTGTTGGGAAGGAAGGAGTGGTTGACTTCCGAAAGGCCACATTCCAACCCACGTCCTGATTGGGGTCCCAAGACAGTTCCCACCTTCTGGTGGTTTCTTGTTGGAGGAAGGCTAAGCTACGTCCAGGCCTTCAGGGGATGATTCTCAATGGGAACCTGCTGTCCAATAGCAATTGAGACCCCTTGTGGATAGATCCAGGGCCAATATTCCAACTAAAGAACTTGCCAATGACATCTACTCAATCCTTTGGCAAAAGATTCCATGTCTGAAACCGGCGCCTGCCAACTTGGAGCCCAGTCTGGGTTCAAAGTGGAGGATCCCCCAAGCCGAATCTGCAACCTGAGGTGGGACCACAAGGATAGACCAAAACCATCCGCCACAAGAATCAGGGATTGATTTCGGGGTGTCAAAATAGTGGAAATCCCAAAAATGATATCCTTTTGCTTCCCCCTTCCAACCACCCCAAAATGGTCCCCGAACCATCACCCACTTTGAGCAACAGCTACCCACGCCTGCGTGACAGGGTTGAGCTTTGCCACGAAGAGGTCAGTGTCCTCACGAGCGATCCTTCCTTTTCACCCCTTTGGGGCTAGTTCATTCAAGGAACCCGATCCGCTTCGCCCCTTTGGCGCTAGTTGGCATAGGAACCTGCTGGTGCGCGCTCCATGAAAACATGCAATGCCCAAAGCCATGGACTACCTGACCCAGGGGCAGCCGCTTCGGTATGGAACCATTTTGGGGATCAGGGAACCTGGCAAACCTGGCAAGGGAAATCAGTGGCTTCCCCAAGAAACAAAAAGGGGGAAACGGGTGGAATCCGGAGATGCAAAGCAAATCCTGTAGATGCCCAGTCTTACAACAATGAAAACAAGATCCGGAACGAGTGTTTGCGCCACCGAAATATGTGCCTTTTAGCAGTCGTGACCGTTTCCATTAAAACTAACAACGGAACAAAGCCGTAATGAAGAAGATGCCAGAACACATGAGGGCCCAAAACGTATCCATTCTGTTGTGTTTGGCTCAAGCTGCCGCCGCTCCACTCCGAATGTCGAGGAGTTCGGAGAACATGCAAACTGAGCTTGTCCATGCAAGCAGCAACAGCAACTTGCAAGTTGGCCAGAAATACTCCGGCTGAAACGTCAATCATTTGCCAAAACAGTGAGAAGGGGTTCGTCGACGTCGAATCAAGAAAAAAAAGAACGAAAGGGTGGAAAGCATGACATGGCACATGAACAAGAAACGAATCATCATCATTGGTGAATTCGCAAACCAAAAAAGATTCGTGACGGTTTGACTTGCACTTTGCTGTGGTGTTACCCAATTAAATCGCAAACTCTTTCCTGGAGAGAAGCGAAGACACACACTTCAATCTGGGCTAAAGAAATCCGACCCCTATCATGCAAGCAGTTATCGGGCCTTCAAGGTCCCCCATTTTGGAAATGCATGATTGTTTCGGACCTGTGCATCAACCACTTCAATGTTGGCAAATAGCGTGGGTGTTTGGCATGACTCTCTTCATGATCCTGTGCCGTGAGAATGAATTTCACACGGAAGGGACCCCTTGGTAAACAGCAGAAATACATGGTTGGATTTATATCGACCGAATCAAAGGGTGTTCCAATCACAACCAAAACATGGCCATAGGAAGTTTGAGTTTTCTCATTTTAGGGTTGGCTGAAAGGGAAACCAAGAGGAAAACCATGAACAACCTATGTTGACGCATACTCGAGCAAACACCCCACCCGAGCCCATGCCCATCGCCGATCGCCCACCCCGCCCCTCTCCGGCGGGGCGATGTCTGCATCTGGCAGGTCATGCAACAATTCCAGGCTGGTCGCCTCACGGAGATCCCAGCCGCGAAAAGACCGTCAACTCGGAAGCCCAGTGCATTGTTTGGTGGGTTGGAAATCAAGGAGAACCCTCTCCTACAAATGCAGAAAAGGGCACCACTGGGTGTCTGGGCAAAGCTGTGTTTGAACTTTGAACCGCCATTTTGGGGGGGCGTCTTCCCATTGCTTTCATCAAGTAGCAGCATAGGCTCAAAGCCCCAAACCACCAATCCAAAGCGGCAATCAAGGGTCAAGGTGCCCGCTTGGGAAAAATTGCTGGCAGTAGGCCTTGAAACCAATGGAAGCCGACTTGTGCAACCAAACTGACCCAAGTGGATACCTATGATTGCACTTGTGCCTATGCCTTGTCAAAATTCGCCTCAGGAAACCTGTGGCTTCAAGCAAGCAGTTGTTCGGCAGCAAATTTGCATGGATTGGTTGATGTTTAGAACAGTCAAACCGGTTGAGGAATGCACTAACACAAAACACTGAACGTTGGAAATGCCGAGAAACATGTTGAATTTGTTGCACCTTGTTCTACTGCCGCTCAAATCCCCCAACGGGTCTGGAAAATGACCATGGCGCAATCGCCACCCCTTGCAAGACTGGTGCACTGACCACTCCCTTGACAAAGCTGTACAACATAGCACTCCAGGAAAAAAAATAACTGCAACAAAAAGCGGCCTGCTGAATTTCAAGCGTCTGTGCAGTAAGACAGCACAATGCAAAGCAGAAATGGACCTCGGAGTCTGAAAGCGATGTGAGTTGGAAAACCCTTACTGGAATTCCCTGCCTGCCCTCTGCTCCCCGTCTACCTTTGACCACGCCAATTCCTACACAGGCAACCTTGAAACATGTGCTGTGTCAACCATCGCCACTCCAAAATCGCGGGCTTCTGCAAGCCCAAAACCCACGAGTTCCTCCTGAGCCGTGCCCTCAAAAGGAAAGCAAGACTATGGCCTTCCAGCCACGAATAAAGCGATTTGACTCAACCCCTAGCAATTCGTGCCACTGGTATCAGTGGCCAATGTTTGGCCCAACTCCTGGTTCAATGGTTCAGCAATCAGACCACCTTTGGTGACCAGAGGCTGGCTTTTTCAACAAGGTTTTGGTCCCCTACCCACGCGCCTCTCTTCCCCAATGCTCCTCTTGGGTAAACCCCTCATGAAACCAACGAACCAACGAACCGAACGAACCAACGAACCGCACGAACCCCACGCCTGACTCTTCGCCAGGGTCTTGGCCATGCGCTCCTGGACTGGTTGACATGTCCAGCACTCTTTTGATAAACACCCTGGTGGCTTTTCAAGAAACCAGAAATGTTGAGAAACGCCCAAACCGCGGAAACGGAAGAAGTCCAAAATGGGGGCTCCTTTCCCCAAAAAGGAAGCCTTCACATCTGCCAAACATGGGCGGTCGATTTCCCTTTCTCGCCAAAGGCGCACATCCTTCACATCCTTCTTGATGTACAAAAGGCGGTGGGTCAAAAATAGGTACCCAAACTGGAACCCCGGTAAATGGAAACATGGGCCAAAACCTGCGGTTGTCTGGCGGTTTGATCTTGACCCATACCCGTTTCAAGGGGGTGTTCCGTCCCTTGAAACAAGGTCCTGCAGCTCCGCTTCGTCCCCCTCGTTCTCGATGGGCTTCAAGACCTGCGAGCGGTTTGCGTCGGCGCGCCGCGGTGAGCGGGAAGACTTGGCTTTTGCCCCAAAGACGCGGCGAGGGACTCCCCCGGCATTTGTGGTAAACTCAGAGGTCCCATGCGGATTTTATCTAACTCGACCATAGACTGGTCTGGCTGGATCTCAAGTGGAAAACCGCGTGCCTCTTTGGGGGATATGCCCAGGACCAGTTTATCCGACCTCAACCCCAAAGCCAACAAAGGGCTCCGAACGAACGGGCCGTCCAGCTCTCGCCTCGTCCTGAACCACTTCTGGAGACTTGGGAGGGATGAGCTCCGCCAACCTCACGCTTCAAAAAAAAAGCGGCCCTCGTCTTGGGGGGGTCCCAAAACAATGTTGGCCTTGGACGGAATTGAGCTTTAAAGAGCGGCCAATTGGGCCTGGTATTAACACAGCGAATAAACCTCTGGTGTTGGTTGATTTCCACAACGATGTTATGAGCACCCAATAAAGGCAACAAACGATGGGCTCCAAAATGTGTGTTCTCGACAAGATGTGTGTGTGTGTGTGTTGTGTCTGTGTGTGTGTGTATGTGCTTGTGTTGTGTTTGTGTTTGTGTTTGTGCTGCATGTTCTGAACAGTATTTGTTCCACAATGCCCATCTCCAAAGCCCTCCCCGGCTGAGCCAGCAGCCCTTCCGGATCGTCAAAGGGATCTTCCAGGATCTGGCGCCCAATCGTCGGTTGCGTCTGCCAGTCACATCGAAAGGGGTTGCTCCCAGTCCACCCGATCTGCAACCAATGGAAACAACAATGGAATGTTCGGGGTTGCTTCCATTGGGAAACGGTTTCCCATGATCGGCAGGTGGAAAGGAGAAACAATGGAAGCCGTTTACCTATGCTGTACCCTTGTGCAACCCTGATGTCTCACGTGCCGCATGTGCCAGGCCTCCGTGTGCCAGATCCGAATGTTTTGGAACGGCGCAAACCTCAGCACATCGACACCGACCTCCGGACCCTGCGTGCCTGTGGAGACCTTCCCCAAACGGCGCGTCCAAAATCATCTGATTCACACACCCAAATCCGCCGGTAAACACAATGATCGCCATGGCCAAAATGTATTGCAGCCACCCGCAAACGCAGCCGAACCACTTCTCATCCACCATGGAGTCGTTGATCTTGTCCAGCACATCGAACCTCAGTCTGAACAAGTAGAAGCAGACGTAGAGGCTGGTGCTTGTGACCTGTGAAGCTTGCTTTCCGGAAAAGGAACCCATCGTCTGTCCCCAACATTTCTTTCCATTGCAGTTGCAGTGCCACCAGTCACCAGTTCGCCCAATAAAAGCGAGCTGAGCCGCTTCCAAACTTCATTGACTTTTGGCTTGATTAAGCTTTACATCGCCCGACAAGCAACCAGCTAGTGCCCACTGTCCAGGCGTAAAATGTCCGGGTCGCTCCCGGCCAACCTTCCCCAGCGAGCTCGGAAGGCGCCGCTAACCTCTCCTTTTCTTCCGCGCAGAGCTCGGGACTTGAACCTGGCCCGAGGTCCAGGCAGCGGCTAAATCAATTCTCTGCAACCACCTCGCATAATCAACTCTCTGACCAAAGGAAACACGGAAAAACAAACACAAACGGCCCCAAGTGTGTGAATTGGTTGGTGCTTTTTTGAAGTGAGTTGTTGGCAGTTTGTGCAAAAGGAGTCAGCGCCGTGCCTAGCGCTCTTCGTGGCCGTTGGCACCTGCGGTTGGTTCCCCGTGGCGCACGTGGAACTCTGAACTTTCGATGTTGCCGGTGTGGGATATCCAAAATGGGGATGTCAAAAATGGGGTCCCCCGAAATGGTGAGTCCTTTTGGCTTCCCTTTGAGCCAGAAATGCACCCCCAAACAACGAGTCACACCCACATCCATCTATCGCCCCGAAGCATAGCTCGGGTGCGGTCATTGCGTCAATCGTATGTGCGGCAGCTTGCGTGGCATGTCCTATGGATGTCAAGAGACAGGCGGGTTGGAGAAACAGTGTCATAGCGACCTCAAAAGAACGGTTGATGCCCATAGCAAACAATCAAAGCTCCGCAGCCAGCCCTCAACCCGAGTCTTGAATTCAAGCCAATCCATACAATATGTATATTAATTATATATATATATTAATGTGTTTCTATATGTTTCTGTATCCATTGACACAAGACGGGGCTGACGTGGGCATGCGGTCGGGCCACTAGTTTTGGATGAAACCTATCGGCTTTGAAAGCGCCTTCAGGTCCAGGGAACACATTCCCATTCGTCCACCCACATGGACATGAAGCGGGGTCCTGGAAGACCGTGTTCCTCCAAACGGGACCCTGTGATGGATTCTCTGGAGGACGGGAGGGTATCAGTTTTGGGAGCTTTCAGTTGCATCATCAGAACTGTCAATGAAAAAGGGAACAGACTCCGCAGTCAAATTGACGGGTTCACGCCGTCAAGGGGGAGCACCCACTTTCAGGGAACCCAAATTACATTGTTGACCCATGGACATGAACAGGTGTTTGGCTGAAGCAAGGCGCAAACCAACTCGCCCTCCTGAATTCTGCGTTTGTTTGCGCACCGAAACAACAGGCTGAAAAAACACACACACAAAACAAGACAAAAGAACCTCTCGGGAATTCTGCCGATCCGCCTAGGCGGTGCTGGAAGTAGCGCTCCAGCCAGGCCTCAAATGCGATTCGGCGCGGATGACTCCAATGTGTTAAGAAGTCATAGGTAGAGGAATCAACCGGTTTGGTGTCACGGAAAAGGTTGTCCCATGCGGGGGATGTGCCAAAGTAGGCGGTTTCCAAGATGAGGGTGGCCTCAAAACAGAACAGCACACACCCAAATGAGGGTCTGGGCCGTGCCGCCATGGGAAATTGAGGCTGGGGTTCCCGGTTGTGCGGGAAATTTGGGGGCACCTAAACTCAATGGCCACCATAAATTTGTTCAAATGCTCAAGTAAGAGAACCCGGCGTGATAAAGCCCCACATGTTCACCCCCGACCCAGAAAGCGATAGAAAACAAGAAAGGCCCGAAACCATCCATTCAGCCAGGGCTTGATTCATCAGCGGGTCCAGAAAAAATATGGCTAATGCGCGTAATCTCCCATTTGCACATGTGGTAAATTGACATGGGATGCTCAAGCATGTCCCACACGAAATGCTATTATAGCTATTATAATTCACCAAACTGAAAGCAATTCATGGGAGTTTGTTTTGCCCTCGGAGCTAGGGACATGCAACGCCGAGCCACCGCATCCGCTTTCCGCTGTTGGCCCGACTCCTGCTCCAGACTCCAGCGGCGCGCAAACTCCTACGACGCTGTGTCCGTCTTTGGGGCACCCTTTTTGGGATTGTTTCGAGGGAAACCAAAGCAAACAACCCGCTTTTTGGCCTTTTCCTCTTTTTTTTGGGGGGGGTTCCCCTAAAACAGACACACCCATTTGGGTGTGTCCTGTTTGGAGCTTAGTCCCGTGTGGTGTTTTCAAGGGAAGTAAAGGGATGGCGCGAGCCAGGCAGATTTGGGGCACGCTTTGCCAACTGCGATGGCTGGTGCTTGAGATCTCACAGACCGACTCCAGTGGCACGTTCCGTTAGGCGCTCGTCCGTTTATGGTGCTCAAATGAGATAAGTGAGGTCGTGAAGCCTCCAGTTTCAGGCTCACATGTTGGGCACCAGCAGTGGGGATTCCGACAGAGAGGGGGTGAGGGGGTGTTTCAAAGTCCACGTGACATGAGAGCCTCTAAGGATCAGAAAGACGCCCCTCTCCCGCGTAGTTTGCTGCTGGATGCTGGAGTCTTTCCTCTGACCACCCCGCAAAAGAAAAACGGCCTTGAGCATACCGGGATCGTCGTCCAAATCCACTAAAGACCTGCCATCCCCCGAATGCGTGTGGTTGATACCCTACTTATCCAAATTGAAACAGCCTTCTGAGTTTAAAGTCACCTATTGGGTTGCCACTTCTGGGGACCCTCTTCGTCCTTCCTGCTGATATCAAATATCTTCCGTTTCAGCACACCAAAAACCAACTCCATCACGAAGCGCCTCAAACAAGAAAAGCATCATACTCCTTGGAACCCAAAAGCAACATGTGCGGGGGGAATCTAGCCCCATTGCCATGGCACAGCTGACATTTCACTCCTATTTGGGCCCACCCCATTCACCGACATGGCTTATGGGAGACAACCTCTGTGATACCAAAGTGTTGATTCACATCACGACTTGATCACTCTTTACAATGATTCCGGGCATCACAAACGAAAAACACCCTCCACCATTCTCGTTGCAATACACATTCCACTTCTCAGTATGAACACACATATTAAGATTTTTGGGATGCTCAATGGGCACATGGCAAGACCCTCTCCCGGGGCTTCCCGGCCTCGAAGAGGCTCTGCACGTCGCGTCCGCTGAAGCCGCGCAGCACCTGCCCCAGGTCGCCTGAACTTTCGACGCGCCGCATGAAACCAGGTAGAAGCTTCTGCCTCATGGAGCTTATGTATTCCGAACCAAACCCAGGTAGAACCACCTAGACCTACGGCCAATGGGATTTTGGGCACTATGTACTGAGCCAACCCCAGTTTTTGCCCTCAACAACAAATATAAGTGATTCTGGCCCATATTTGGTCTTCACCTGCTTTGCTTACTTGAACATGGCTGCTCCCGATCGACCCAATCGCAGAAATCTGGCCACAAAAACATCGGCTCGGAGCCCGGCCAAACCCAAATCGACGCTTTACGTGCGGCTGAGCTATGATAGCCTGTGTTCCAAGAGGTCCTGAGGATGGTCCGAACCTCGAATCCAACGGGGAAATCAGGACCAAATCCTTTCCTGAAGGACTGGGGTTTGCCTTTCAGCAGCCTCGGTTGGAAAACCAATCGCCGTGGTGGTTCCCGAAATGCCAGTTTGTGACACACGCAAAAGGCAACGCCAAACCATGAATGGAGATCTCCAAATTAAGCCCTCTAGGGTACACAAAAACATATGGGGGTTGATCAAAAGGTGCTTTACTTGGGATGACTACTGGGTAAATTGCTAAAAAGGTGATATGTTCCACTAAATGGAAAAAGTTGATTTGGGGGGTCAGGAATATTGATCAACCCCCATATTCCAGATTCTGTGTCAAATTGAGCCGACCCTAAAATACCTGGGCCCTCCTAAGTATGCCTTTTTTGTGCTGTTTGGGCCAAAGGCTCCTTTTGGTGCAAACGACACATGTTTTTGCCTCAGCGCATTTTTGCATATTTTGCCGTTTTGCGAAACCAGGATGAAGACGAAAAGGCGACATTGCCCGACCCAAAGGCGACATTCTCCGACCAAAAAGCGACATTTGCCGACCACGTTTTGGCAAGATTTTGAAGCAGCACTTTTAAAAGAAAAAGGCTCTTTTTGGAGCAAACGACACAATATATAGCTTTTTCAGCAAACGGCAGAAAAAATGCACACCTGGAGGGTCTAGGTATAACACTGTTTTATTGACCCCCATCTGGGATACACAGAAATACTTATCACTCTGTTCCATAGTTCGTCTGTATAAACCATCGTCATAAACCACTGCTTAGAGGATGAGGAGACAAACTCGTATTCTGACTCTGCTCCATGTTTAGTCTATACTGAAATAGAGACAAACCAACATGCAGGCGACCCTTTAAAAGAATGGAGACCCTTTGACGAGATATCCGTATAAGTCCTCCTTTTTGTTGCCGGAACAAAACCACCCAAAGAGAAAAGTGCCCAGCATGTTTAGTCTGCCCTGAAAGAGAGGAAGGACAAAAAACATGGAAAAGACCCCCTACAAAAACGAATGGAGTCTACACTGTTAACACAAAATTGTCCATCATGTTGGCATCAGTTCATCCCTTTCAAAAATGTGGGATGCCAGCCGCTTGCCGCTTCGCCTCTTCCTTTCAGGAGGCTCAACAGCCGCTCGGCGGCTTTGGGCTCTAGGCGACGCTGCCGATCCGCCACCTCCCCGCTGAAGCGGTCGGAAGCCTTTAAGGTGCCAAGGAATCCACGAGAGAGCCAAGAAAACCCAAAACAAAGGCCCAAGAACAGGCGGAAACATGCTCACAATGCTTGGGCAAGCTCAAAAGCTGGGCTACAAGGTCTAAACCAAAGAGGGGTTAAAGTCAGGAACAAGCATCTGGGTCAGCTAGGTGGAACCAAGGATACCCTCTTTCCAACAGTATTGGAAGACGACCATCTTGAAAAGGCTGCTTGTCCACCATTTTGACCGGCTCAAGAGAATACCAAAAAAAAAGGATAATAATTTGGTCAGATTCGGTGTCATATTCCCTTATGAAGTTAACAAAGAATCTCGGGGAGACGGCTGGTATATATTAGGGCCTAAATCGAATGGGGTGGTGGTATTTCTGCTAAATCACAAAACCTAACCCGAACAAGAACTGCTTCGACCAAGAGTAAAACTGGTCCGCTTGTTTTACAATTGTCAAAGTCACCCCTGAAGTGGTAGGTTGGACCCCCCCCCCCGCAGTTTCTGAATCTAACCCCAGAAAGCCATCAACTGACCCCAGTAGATGCTCCTCCCCCTGAGCAAAAACAAAAAGTTGCACCTCTTGCAGCTTTCAACAGCATGTGGCTGCGGGTCAAACCAATGGCACCATTTTGGGGTAGGTGCACCACCCATTTTTGTCTGGATTGGGATGACTGGGGGTACGCTTTGGATTTCGACCCGTGGCCATGTGTTTTGGAAGTGTCCGCTAGCATTTCTCACAAGCCCTGTCCGATCTCCTGCTTCTCCAGCAGCTGCGCCGACGGCGCGCGGAACTCCAGGTGCTGCGGCATGCGGCTCAGCACGGCCGCGTCCAGGTCCTGCGGGTCGGATCAAGGATTTTTCTAGTTGCCGACGTGTCTTTTTCCTAGCTGGTTGTTTCTTGCCATGTATTGGATTGACCACCTCCTCGCTGAAACCACTTCGGATTGACCTCGGATCAGAGAAAGACGGCACTCTCTGCACAACCAACAGAAAAAGCTGCCCCCCAAAGGGCTCGCTCCCCCCTGTTTTGACACCCAACTTGCCAGGGAAGATATCCCAAGAATTCCCAGCCCCGACCCGTGGAAAGGGCCGCCCAAGAAAACCATCGAATTGACGCAGCTGTCGCCGTTTGGGAAAAGCACAAGTGGAGGATGGACCATCTCCATAAGCCTGTACTTGGGGGGGGTTCTCACCTGAAAAGGAAGCTCGTTTAACATTGGTTAAAACAGAGAGGCTTTAACTGCGACAAGCAGGAAAATGCAAGGACCCCTTAAAAAACCATGAAAAAGTGTGGTGCCTTTAGTTTCCCTTTGAAACAGCCCCCCCAAAGGGTTCCATTGGAAACGGCCACCCCATGGATAAGTGGCAGAATATCTGGTCAAACATCACACCTTGAAATGAGGCGTTCTACACACACACATGTCCAGCAAACCCATTTGGGATGTTTAACTGGTGCACCAGCCGCTTTGAGCACAAACAACTTCACAAGAACGTGCTTGCTTTGTTGTTATTTTTGCACTGGCGCCCCTTCAATCAATAGACAGCATTGCATGGAGGCGTCTGTCCACCAACCACTGTTGAATCTGAAATGTGGAATCACAAAGCAAGGAACCGGCATCACGGACGACCTGGTCCCAAACCGAAACCCTTGTGAGGTGGCGCTTTCTACCGGAAAATCTGCAAGCGTTACCTGTCATGGGCATGGGCGAGTTATGGTTTCGCCCACAGGCCTCGCGCTTCCAAGTCAGACGTTCAAGGATACCCGCGTGCAACTTCAACTGCGACCCTGCAAGGCAACTTCTACGTGTGTGGATGGCTCTGCTTGAAAAAAGCCTGAGCAAGAACCTTCTTCTACGGCCGGCTGCAACGGCGCACAGCGCTCAGCCGAAATTGCTGAAAACCAGTATTAGTTCAAGGAAAACCAGCATCACAGCTTAAGACAAGTAATCCCTCCAGCGCATCTGACGACCAGACCTGAAAAGGGTACCCGAAACAAACACAAACCCAATTGGTTGTTCTGGGACATTCTGCCTGGCGAACCCCTCCTCCCCAGCGACAAAAGGCTCCACGCCTCCACGCGGTTGGTGGCGAGGATCAGCAGCAAGCAGCTGCTGGAAGATCCCGTCTGCGAGAGGAAGAAGGACCTTGGCGTATCCGGGGTCGTCTTGTTCTAACCTACACAGGCAAGCGGCAAATTGCCCGTTAGTGACTATTGGGTATCCTTTGTAGCTGAATTGCAGCGGGACAGCCGAAGTCTCTTTTTCTGAGCAAGGGAATCCAACCCATGGAGACATCTGGATTGAGTGGGTGTCTTAGTGCAGGCACCAATCTTCATCAAGTGCTTGATGAACGTTCAATTGAACGGGAAACCAAATGGGAAGCACCCACGTTGGGGGAGGCAGTGTGACCGCATAGAGTGCTTTGGGCTAGCTTGGTTAAGGAGCAGATGGTGCTGGTTTCAGTTTGGTTCTAACCATTCAACCCTGCCATCTGTTTGTCCAAAAGGATACCTAGGTTTCCAGTGCTGGAAAAGGGTGTGTGGTCAGCAACATCCGGTGATTGGACCATTTGGTGCTTGTTTGAGAGCACAGGGCTTTTTCCAGCGGCAAGACAGTTGGGCGTGTGGTATTTGAGGTCTTTCTTGGGGTTGAGAGAGTTTTTTTCTAAGAGAAGCTGAGGCCAATTTTCATTTTCTTGATTCAGAGAGCGCCCGCATAGCGCCCCTATAGGAAACCCAAAGGAAGGCCTCAATGGGTCCGAGTCCTACTTAAACCACCGTCGGGGTCCGAAAGCGGTGCAATCAGAGCCCTGGCATGGCCCGAGCCGACGGGTTGTTTTGCGCCGGAGACTGTGGCATAGTGAATCCCCCCGAGAAAAGCCCAGACCAAGAATGGGAGCGTTGAACTCGAAAAGGGCACCACCTTCAGAAAGGCGAGAGAAAACAACCCCCGGCTTTTTCCAAAGAAGCCTACCCTGTTCTCCTGTCCAAGGGCACTCCCATCCCCTGTTTGAACATGTTTGAACTCCAGCTGTTCAAACAGCCTCTCTTGTGTGGTTGCTTCTTTAGCATGCACCAGGATGCAGTCCAGTTCGCAACTGGGTGTTTTCTTGGGGGCTCAGTACCCTTTTCAGGTTGATTGTTACGGACACCCAATAGACAAGCGACATCCCGTTGTTGGCCGGTCCGAATCTCAGTTTTCCGAAAAGCGTGCCCACCACTCCGCTAAGCCACACCGCAGCCTGCAGGAAGGCATTGCTCTGCTTGCTGCGGCAGCACAGGAAGGCTTCCGCCTCGTCGATGAAGAGCAGCAGCCCCTTTCGGCACCTCGCCGAAGAAACTCCGAGGGAGAAATTCCAACGCCGCAAGTTGACCAAAAGGATAGAAGATTGGCCCGAAAAAGAAAGCAAAAGGAGCCCTAAGGAATGGCGAAGGAACGTGTGAGGCAGAATTCCAATGTGCGGAGTGCCAAAAGGACGTAGGTCTGCTGGAGCCGACCAAAAGCAAAAAGCAAGAATTGCGAGGAAAGGCGGATTCTGAAAGTGGGGGCTCGGGCTTAACCATCACAATCTTCATGGGTTTGCAACAACCCCGCACCGTGAATGTACCAGTTGCTTGGGGCCTTCCCTGAACCCAAACCGCATTTTGGCCTTTCGTGCGGCTCAACGACCAAAGCCCACTTCGTTTGGCGGTTTGGGTCCTCACAGTGGAAAACTGAGCCACGAGGTCAAAAGGGCCTTAAAACGCCAAGTGGCAAGTTGCTTCATCTGAGTTGAAAGAAGCTTCACCTTGTTGTACCACTGAAAACGTGAGGAAATCTCCAAAAGAAAACTTGAAGAAAAACAACTAAGTTGCAGGAACTGGTGGACCATAGGCAATGTCCCACACGAGCATGTGAAAGGCTCGTTGCGTGTGTTTCTCACAGGGACAGCCCAAAACTAGTGGGTTTCCTTTTGGTCTCGCTTTCAAGCCATTCAACAAGGGGGTTCCTATTTTGAGACAGACCCCTTTGGTTGCCCAAGGTCGACCATCCCTTCCTCACCGGTACCATGGGCTTCACGGAGCAGAATGAAGTCAGTCCGTCCCTATTCAACCGAGATAGGCCTTTAGTGGTGGCAGGGGTATTACATCTGCGGCACACAGAACATAATATGATGTGACTCTGTTCCGTATTTAGTCTAACCTGAACCACAAACTCGACAGGATAGAACCACTTTAGTGCAAAGGTCCTACAAAGCTAAGTCTAACGACGGCAACCACACAAACGACGAAGAATGGGCAACGTCGAGTAGAAACCTTTGCAACATACAACTACAGGGGCCGAAAATGTCGGATCTGAGGGGTCCTCACAATTATTATTGGGGGTGGCTTCCCATTAAACCGCTGTTCACAGGGTGCTTGTTCAACTCCAGGATCTCTCAGCATCTTAGGTGTCCTAAGCGTTCACAACGTCTCATGCTGGAACCCCACAAACATAACCAGCCAGCTTGAAATTCTGTCGCGTAGAAAGGGACTATTCTTGCCCTCCTCAATCCGTTGCTGCGTCTGAGACGTTGCGCCTATGCCACTAGTGATGGTCCGCAAGGAAGGATGAAAACATGGACATGCAAGAAGGCATCTCTCCAGATGGGGTTCGGAACCCCCAAATGGATGGTTTCGCAAACAAACAACACAATACAGAGTACCTGCTCTGAAACCAACTCTCCTTTTGCTGATGTTGCTGCAACGGTTCGCACAACGCAAAAATGCAGAAACTCCTTCCTCGACCCGCAGTGGATTTCCACGGGGAAGAAAGGGCCCTCTTTATTTGGTACTTGACTTTGAACCCCCGTCAAAAAAGGGAAACTGGTGTCTGGGCAATATGTCCAACCTGCAAGGGAAACTCGGGCATTGGCCTAAAAGTCGATGTTAAACAGCCAATGTGTAAAGCACCGGCGTGGACGCCTTAATAGGGCTTCATACGGGCCATTCGGTGTATGACTTACCCGCCCGTAAACCCACCCTTTTGGCTTTTGAATTTCTACCCAGACCAGTTGGACAAGGCAATTCTTGCACAGGGTCTGTAACGGATGCAGTTTTGTTGCGGGGGAAGAAAAAAAAAGAAGGAAAAAAAACGCCGGAGTGCCGCATTTTTCTCGACTATCCCCTTACAAAAATCCACCCCGCCGCGCCTCCGCGCCCAGCCGAAGACCCTCCGCAGCTCTGGCACCGCCTTGCGATACGCCAAATCCGTGGGACCCCGAGACGAGTGCCGCAGAAACTGGCAGTCACGGTGCACTTCCATATCACCCTTCCCGGTAGTGATCTTCGGAGGACTCCATGTCAGAAAGTGGTTGTGTTACCAGTCAATTCCCGAAAAGGCAAAAGGCCAGAAAACGCCACTTGTGCTTGGACCAAAGGTACAATCCAAAGTACGCGCAAGACACATGCCTTTGTTCGCCACGGAAATGGCCTCGCCAAAAAGGTATTAAGTCCAGGAACTCAGGCGGTGAGCTTCTTTTGAGTTTGATTTCATCTTTCTCGGCCAATTACCAAAAAAAGCACGGCCCAAATGTAAAAGATCTAGTGCAAGGATTTCATCCTGGAGCTCGTTTTACCCGCGATCAGTGAGCTCATCGTAATTTGTGCGGAGACTTGGGTGGTTTCTTCCCGAACCCAAGTCTCAAAACAAACAGGGTTGAGAGGGTAGACTCCTGGCCAAACCCCAGTGTACACCAAAAAGGACACGTCCAGATTCTATCTCATCTTTAGTGAATCATAAGAACACTAAGATCGCAGGACACCCCAGCTTCTAACCAGCCCCTCGTTCCTGGCTCTCACCAAAGCACCGATCAACCGCATCACCCAGAAGTCCGCTGAAGGCCTCCTCCTGCAGGCCCAACACGTTGCCCCCCGACATGATGGCGTAGTCCTCGCAGGATGCGGCGCGGGGCTCGGGTGCCGGTTGCATGGGTCTGGATTGTTTAGGTCTGTTGTAGTAGAATGGGGGACTTGTTAGATTTGGCACACATATCATGACCTTTGGAAACGAATGGGCAGGAGCAACCAATAGGCTGCCAAGAAGCTGCAGGGGCCCTGAAAATATGACTTCCGAGCCGCAAGCGGCTGCGGGTTCCCCCCAAAATCTCAGAAGGAAATCTCAATGCGTTGCTGCCGGCAGAATCCCTGCACAAACCTCCGAACAAGGGCACCAAATGATATGTGGCCAGAACTCAGGGCCGCTTTTCCCCCCTTTGAGTATCAAAAACGAACCTTAAACTTGCCCCAAAAGGTGCTGTTTAGAATCCCAAAATCCCCAAAAAGGTTGGTTAGGGACGCCTGGATGGAAACAAGGGGACCTACATCGTTCGGATTCTGGCAGCCATGGCTTTTAAGGGCTTCAGTCTGCAAAATAGTTGACCTTGTAAGACATAGACGTTTATTCTGCAGACCCAAAACGCAGACCGTGGATTTTTGTTGGGGAAGCGACAAAAACGGGGGGGGGGGGCTCTTTTTTGGGTTGTCGATGGTAGTTGATGTTCAAGGGAAATCCAAAAATCCAAGAAAAAAGGACCCCCAGTTGATAGCAATTTATTTTCAAGGGACATCCAAAATTGCCCCCCCCCCCCACCCAAAAAAAAAAGGAAAAAAAGAAGAAGAAACAGAAAAGAAACAAGAAACAAAACAAAAAACCCAGGGAAGCCACCTCGCGCTGTACCCCGTCACCCCCCGTTTGGGTCCATGCCGCAGGCTTCGGCCAGGCGCCGCGCGGTGAGGGACTTCCCGGTGCCCGGGCCGCCGTAGAAGATGGCGTTGGGCAGCGCCTGCCTCGGGCGGAAGGCGGTCGGTCGGAGCGAAGGTCCAGCTTCCCGGTGGGGCGGTGCGGTGAGCCCTGGTGAGAGGCGGTTTTTTTCGTTGATTGGTTTTTTACTACTTTTTCTTCGGAGGGGTGCAACCCCATCTTTATCGTTTAGAAGAGCCAGAGTGGAAAAAAAAAAAAAAACGGCGAGTAGGGGTTGCCTGAAAAGGACCCTCCTCCCACTCAAAAACAAGTGGACATGTTGATGGAGAACATCCAACGCAGCTGGGATGCAACCTTAATCCTGGGAGAAATCACGGGTGCAGGGTGTTGTCCATCCACAATGTGGATCCCCTGATTCAAACCCGAAACCACCAATCCAAACCACCAATTCAGGGTAAGGTCAAACAAGGCACAGTCTGCCCAGCTGCCCAAGCGTGCGCCAAAAAATCCAAGCAGAAACAAGAACGAAGACAGTATGTAAAACAATGGCGCATTCCCCCCTCCCCCCCTCCCCCAGCCACCCACCCCCCAAAACAAAACAACACTCAACAAATCTCTGGTTTTCTGAAGTCGTGCAACAAAGGTTCTCTTGTCGTCGTCAACCCATGTTGGTGCTTCCCCCTGTGTCTTCGTGCAAGCCAGCATATCCCAAATCCCCAATAAAATGGATGGGCCCGATCTTCTTCGTGGAGGGGGGGGGGGTGAGAGACCCTAAACGGGCTCCGATCGCTTGCACCCCGAGAACCTGTTTGCCCTAGGCGAACTATTCTCATTCGCCAACCGGGAACAAGGACCCCTCTGAGAAGAACCTTCACTTCGGCTGACGTCGCAAGCCCCCCCCCGGGACCCGGGGAACGCGGCGTCGCCAGAATTCGCCCAGATTCACTTCAACACCCGCCGGGTCGGTCACCCGAGCTGCGGACGAAGCACAAATCAGACGCCTTTCGCCCCCGCGCCGATCGCGCAAGGGCCACAAGGGCCATGTCCTCAACGGTCTGCCGAACGTCGTCCGCCAGAACCACCTGCCATCCGATGGTGGGAGAGCCCCTTTTGGGGTGGTTTTGAGGGAAGCCATAAGGACAACCACCATGTTTGGGGGTCCCCTAATTTACACAAAATGGAACTACAAGTGCAGAAATAAATGGAATGGCACTGCGAGGTACTCGGAAGCCAAACAAAGGTACCAGTGTGTGTGTGTGTGTGTGTGTGTGTGTGTGTGTGTGTTTGTGTGTTGTGTGTGTTGTGTGTGTGAGTGTGCGTGCGTGCGTGCGTGCGTGCGTGCGTGCGTGCGT
>CAUJNA010000053.1:291622-346881 GCA_963377175.1 Effrenium voratum
ATACGTTTGGCAGATCCTTGCCAAGCTTGGACAAGTGTTTTGCGTGGAGACATGGCAGGCGAACTTTTGGGCGGACTTTGGAGGAAGTGCTACTACAACCAAACTGAAACCAGTAGAACTCATCTGTTTTCAACCAGACTGAAACCCGGTCACAGCCCCTGCCTGCTGTACTGTGCATGTTTGTCTTTGGTACCCGTTGGATGCTTATTTGAATGCTAAACCAAAGGAAAACACTTGCGCCTCAAATCCAGAGACACAAGCGCCGCAACGATCTAATTACAACATCTCAGTATCCGGCGCCGTGTGTGCCTCTGATCCATCGTGTGATTCTTACAGTCAAAGCAAGATAGGCCATGCACAAGCTGCATTTCCACCTGACTGTTCAATGGCGTATGCAATCAATGGCTCCGGAGAGAAACGATACAAATCTGTGCAAAACAATGGCTCTCAACAAACGGTACAATACAACATTGGGAATTTTCGAACTCGGAACCTTGAAAGAAAAAAAGGAAACTCGGGGAGACAAATGCAAACTCGCAATCTGCATGGCAAACCCACAGCCGCAAGCCCCCCCCCCGACATCCGGTTCCGCGGCTGAACGTACCCGGGGTCCGGGCATAAAACATGGAGCCGTTCTCATTGGGCTTCTCCTGGGTCCACGAGCAAAATGCAGCGCCCGAACTGCTTTACTCTCGTTCTTCACTTTGCCACAACATAGTAGTGTCTTTTGTGACGGTACCCCTTTATGAGAGTGTTAAAGGGAAACCAAGAAGACCCGAACTTTGGGGGGGTCCCGGAAAGACACCCATATGTTCCTTCGGACCGAACCCATGTTCCGATTTGTCGCTGGTTTTGCCCGTTTGGCTGTGTCTCCGATTCTGCTTCTTCTGCTTGGCTCTGATGCTCCAGACATTGGCAACAAACACATACAACGGATATGTTCTGGGAGGTAGATGTTGCCTGGCGACATGACAAATGTGCTTCACAATGGCACATCAATAACGAAACTGAATAAACAAACGCTGAGCAACTCAGCACAGCAAATGCCATGTGACGGACGCACACATCAGAGCATATCGAAAGACATGGAAAGCGCCCATCCAGTCTCGCCTCTTTGCATGGAGGTTGCCGGAAGGAAGTCACCAAGGAGCTGCGGCTTGAATGCCAAGAAGAAAATGCTGGCAAAAATACAAAATCTGAAGTGCCCAGGTCAAAGACACGCACAGAGCACAGAGGGACTGTTTGCCCAGAAGGGCACTCTGCTTGCAGTCCTCTCTCAAAAAGATGAAAAGTCTGATCTGCAGGAAATTCTAACCGCTGGAAGCTCAGAAACAAGGGCCTCCAAAGCCACCCCCCACCTTTTCAGAAGGGACTCTTAGAAAGGTTCTGAGAACCTTTCTGGGGGGAAGGGAGATCCCACAAAGAAGTCCTTCAAGGGTGAGCTCGTCAAATTAGCAGGAAAATTGAATAGGTGGGCGCTCCATCAGATTCAAATGGGTACATGGCCCCTTTAAGGGGTGGAAACAGCCTTGATTCTTGGCCAGACCAAAAGTCAACTTGATGGGTAAAAAGCAGAAGCATGGAAAGACAAAGGGCAAAATAGTTCGTGGAGTCTGGCAATGGATTGGCGTCGACTCCAAGTGAAATACTTCTCATGTAGGATGGCCTGCTGTACCATCCGCCTTGACATGGGCCTTCCCCCCTCCCGCGGAAGGCAGAAGGAAACAATGCATGAACCAAAGAACATCCAAGAAGCAATTCCTTACTCCTACCCCCAATGACAGGTGTTCGCCCGGGAGCGGAAGAGTAGGTAGAGTATATATGAATTGAGTACGTGAGGGAACCGGGGGTCCTCTACGGTCCTTGTGCAAATGGAGTGCCGGTTCAAACGAGAGGCACAGTTGGTGAATTGTCATGGAAACCATGTGAGCCAACGGTCAACATTGCGCAAGATTACTCGGGTTCCTCAACAGGTCACAAATAATTCTGGCTTTTGTGGGAAGTTTCCAGATCATCCCCGCATGTTCCTTCCAACTGAACCATAGACTACCAGTAATTCTTGACCGATCCTCATGCAGGGTTAGTGCCGCAACAATTGTCTCAGTAAGCCAGGCCTTCAAGTGAGAAAACCATGGCGCAGGCATCAGCGCAGCAGCTAGATTCCCACACAGGCTGGGCTCCCTGCATTTGCCATAGCCACCGTGCCGCGAACCTGGCACGAAACATGACTTCCTATGTTTGCCTACCGCTGACCAAAAACACCCTCTGCTTCTCAGTCTCATGTCCTTCACATATCTCTTTTCTAGCAGGATCTGGCACGTGTTCCTTCTCTGCGCATTTTGATCTTTTGCTATTCCATATTGCTTGCTCTGACTCTCTGACTCTCTCTGTCTCCCTCTCTCTCTCTCTCTCTCTCTCTCTCCCCCCTCTCTGTTATCTCACTGCTTTCTTCCCATTCTGTTCACGGCCTCATTCTTTGCTCAGCATCAGTCAGAAATCATTCAAGCTCTCCCTCCAACAGAAAGCTGTGCTCGGTCATTGTGCTTCTCTAGATGTCTTGCATCGCTTGATTCCCACCAAAGGCTGACACCTAATTCCTGATTGGCACACATGTTCATATTCCCCACCTCCTGGAAAAACTGAGTATGAAGACAAGTATCAGAATCCAGTGTCCCAATGCAAAAGCCTGATTCTCCAAACTGACAAATGCGAACCCTCAAAACAGGCACACCGGTTTGTGTCTGAAATTGGGAAACCCAGAATATGGAGGTATCCTGTTGTTTTCCTTTTAAAACAAGCAAAACACATATGCCCTCAAAGTCTCCGGGCCAAGTGTGGCCGGCAGCGCATTGTGCTTCAGTGCCGGATGGATCTCATCCTGGACGAGATGCAGTCCACAAAGAGAGGTAGTTCTTTGCAGACCAACAGCTCAGCTTGCAAATTTGCCTTTGGGGGCAGATCTCGTTTGAACCAACAACAACAAAAACATGAGGGCAAATGGAGGATGCTAGTTTCATGGATCCAGAAACACGAAACCACCAACAACTACAATATTTAGAGGGATCTCCTTTGCGGTGGACCCATTTGTTGGTTCTTTCCGTCAATTTGCAGGGGAGTAACTTGGGATCTGGACCATCTGAAACCTGTCAAAATGAAACGAGACCCCAACTGGTGCTTTGAAAGAACCAACTAAAGGGTCCCTTATCGAACAGTGCTGCGCTTTTGTTGCCTGTAGAAAGTGGAGCTCGTCACTCAGAGTGCGGCCAACTGCCCAAAAGGATTGCTTTGAGTCAATCCCGCAATCCTGTACAAAATTGCATCGCTGTTCAACATCCGCGGACAACTTGAAGCGTGTTCTCTATGTTTGGGAAGAGTCTGAGGGCACAACTCATGTGTGGACCATAGTCGACAATTCGGCGAATGTGTGTTGAAAGTCACCCGAAACGATAGTCAAATGCTAGCCATGAAATACCCATGGCAAAGGGAACTTGTGGCAAACGCTCAACTACCTTCTGCTCACGTTCGGCTGCTTGTTTGATCGACCCGCTTGCTCTTAAGGGAGGTGTCCGCGCACGCGCGTGCGTGCGTGCTCATGTGCTCCTCCAACAGCTTGGGTTTACAGGTTAAAGTTCAACCCCTTCCTGGCACATCCAGGTAGAAAATTGGCCGGGTCCCGAACGCACTTGTGGGGGGGTTGTCAAAATTAGGGGCCCCTTTTATTGAAAAGCAGCTCCCAACAAGGAACCAGCCATATTTGTGCCAACACCCCTTATGGCACAAGGCCATTCAGAGCAGCACTGTCCTACGCAAAGCAAACGCACGGAAGACTACCGGGACGGTTGAAACGATCCAGAAAATCCAGCTCCCATTCTGCATTAGCAGAGTGTTGTGCGGCATCTCGACTGTGGTTGCCTCAGGAAAGGTCTAGTTGATTTTTGATAGCCCTCCCTCCACTCATAAAGCTGCCTCTTGACCCCAACAATGGGGGTTCTCAAATATTTGTCCCCTGAAATGGTTGGCTTCCTTTGGGATTCCCTTAAACAACCACAGGGGGTCCATTTTGAGAAACACTCGGATGCTGCGAACGGCATTGAGTCCCGCCGATCCGCTCCTTGAAGAAGCGCTGTCCAAGTCCGGGCAACTTGGCATGGACACAGCAGCCCCCTCGCAGGTTGGGTCTGAGATTTAAAGGTCCTTTTTGAGGTTGGTGCAAAAGGAAAATCGGAACTTGTAGAGTCCCCCCCCCCCCCGCAGGAATCCTGACGGAACCCCCAACATTCATGGTCTCCAGTTGGTCTCCCTTAAAACTAAGTGCTAAAAAGGGTACCAGCTCCAAAAGGAAATTAAATGAGTCCCTTGCGCTGCTCGCGAAGCCCGACAAGCTTCGCAGGTTTCAAAAATAGGCTTACCAGAGAAGAATTCAGCAACATGGCGTTTGGGTTGGGAGCGTTCCAAAACAAACGCTTACTGGGGCGGGTCGCGTCACGAGCAGAATATGGGCACTGGTTCAAGAACACAATGATGCTTGCAGCAGGGTTGGAACCTGGATTTAGATCCCCACGAAGTCAGAGTGTAAACCAGGTATCGATGGGATCACTACCCGAAACCTATACACAGAATCAAACAGCCGGATATCCTCCCCACATGTTCATCTTCTCCAGATTTTGATTGTGGCTCCCTGCTCAACATAGAGAGAGGATCTGTTTGCTGCCGTCCTTTGGACTGGACATCTTCTGCTGAGACCTCCCAAATCCGAAATTACCCTCTAAAGTACGAGATCCCATGCGAGTAATGTCCCCCCACTTCTGAACTCCTCGCCCTCGCCTCGGCCCGTGTTGGTAGGGTCCCCCGTTCTGGTGATGTAGTCCTTCTCCACCTCGCGTGGGGGGGGGTCTGGGTCGAACTGTGCGATTGTTCGCTGGTGGGGAAGGCTCATTGGTCCAAACAATAAATCAAATTTGTTCGGTCGAGCCGAAGGGCCGCAAGTTACCCGTCTTCGAGAAACCGCTGGTTCAACCCCGAGTGAAACTCCTCTCATCCCTTGAAAAGGCTTGATGGCACTGGTACCTCAGCTTCCCAAAAGTCTTGTTCGCATCTACAATGAAAGCTTGCTGACTCCAGTCGACCAAATTCAAGAAGGCCATCCACATAAACAAAATACCCCCAAACCCTGGAACTCATCTGTCCCCGTCCATCTCATATCCCTTTCACGGACTATTATAATACTTGGACAAGTTGGCATGAACGAAACCCTATATAAATACTGCGATACACAAAACACCAATTCCATCTGGTGCCCGCGCGGATTTTGTCCACCCACAGAAACAAAAATCATGAGAACATGACCAAGCAAGATTCAAGCAAGATATCGGAATTTCATTCCCTGGCCACGATTGACGATTCTCAGGATCATCTGTGCCATGGTCAAGGCTCCTTGGATGGGTCATAGTGATGGTGCCCTAAAGAAGCGACAAGAATGAGCTTGCTCATCGCATTTTATAGGGGGTTCCGTCACATGGCCTTGCTTGAAAGCCACAATCCCCCACAGGATCTTAGACCCGCCTTTTAGGAAGAAGGCGTCTAATATCTTCGGTGTCCTAGACCTGTGGGGGGAGAGAGTCGGCATACAGCCCCAGTTTTTGACGCAGCTTAAGTTCCAGGAGGCCGGCCGTCAGAAAGAGGCAGTTGTTGTAGTACTTCATTTTGCACAGCCTGGGCGTGGAAGCCCGGAACAAATGGGCAAAACCCGCTTTGCTGGCTTATGGCTTATGATGAACATCAAACCAGTACTCGTAGGGTTTCGTGCGATGTGGATCTTGGCTGGTAAACGTATCCTTTCACATGGAACGGTCCTTTACAGAGGAAGAATTTTGCCCACATCACCCTTATGGTTTCTGTGTCCAGAAGAGCTTGTATGCGCGTCGCTCTCTCAAGAACATGTCCCGCTCGCCGGACCAGTCAAGCAAGCATGACTCGGCTGAGGATCATGGTGAGAAAATGGCAATGGGAACCCTGGGCCCCCCCAGCCTCCACGCTCTAAAAATTCCGTATCTTGCCCAAGCCACTAAACATACTCCACGACCAAAACAAAGACCCCGGTTTGGGTTCAGGTCCTGTTGCCCCCCTGGTTTGGGTTCGGACCTCTCAACAAAACGTGCTTCTCAGCGTCCAACCCCACTCCACAAAGCCAGCAAAACACATGGACAAACGAAGGCTACAGGACTTCCATCGCACTTTGAGTCTTTCCCATGAGCAACATGGAACCTCGCAGAACTGGCTCTCAGTGAGTCGTGGGTCATTCTAACTCATTCCATGCTTCTGGAATCCACAAACTTAGAGGAGGAATGCCCCCCCCCCCCCCTTCCGGGGCCCGCGGCTTCACAAAGTTCAGACAGGCCTTTGGTGCATGGTCCACCTATCCAAGGCGTCATTCTCACGCGCGAGCCCGTCTCACCTTGGTTTGAAGGGAAACCACAAGGAAAACCTCCGTGCTTCTGTTTTTTTCTTTTGTTTTTGTTGGGGGGGGGGGGTCATCCCATTTTTCTGGACACATACCCACTGGTGCGTTGGCCGTCGTGAACTTTTCTTGAAATAGGTCACTAAGTATGGGCAGTCCCCGTTCAAAACCAACAGCGGAACATGCCAAAGGGACAGAATTGAGCTGTGTGTGTGTGTGGTGCTGGCACTAACATTTCCTTGGTGGCTGATATGTTGGCCAATTGGTCCGGTGCTGGTTGCTGTGATTGTTGTGTGCGGATGTGCTCATGTCAGTGGTGACATTTATTCTAGTTGGTGGCGTCACATGGCATGTGCTGATTTTGAGTTGGGCTGCGGAGGTTGAGGCTACAGGTCAGGAATTTCAAAACAAGTACAGCCATGATTGGAACAGCTCAGCTCGTACGTGTTCTCCCCTTTTTGGAGAAACGTCAGAGGCCGGGACTGACCAAGTAGGTGTGAGGCTGGGTGGGGAAGGGGTTGCCCAAATATGGGCCAAACGGCTGCGAACTTCAATTGGGAACGCCCTATGTCCGCCAAAAAATCCAGGATGAAAAATTCATCTCCAGGTGTTCGGCTTGAGTCCAAACTTAAGGCTCAAGGCTTACCAAGGCTTTCTTGCCAGGGCCTCTTTTCACACCGATATAAATATAAGCCCCATGGTCTCGTGGCACCTTGAGGTCAATGACCAAATCCCCGATGTTGGTCTCGAGCAACACTGCCATGGCGCCTTCGCGGCGGAGTTGGCGTGTGTTCGGTTTTCGCATCAAATGTGCAAGAAATATAATGCTTTCGATATGGAATAGCGGGGAGCACCCTGAAGAATGGGGGCAACAAAAATCACCTTTGTAAATCTGTCCATCAATCCCGAACTCAAATCCATACCTGTTCTTTGTGGCTGTTGCCCACTGCGCAAGAAGTTCTAACTTCTGGCGGGTTAGTGAGAACATACTGATTTCCCAAAAACTAAAAGGTGATATATAGCAGCGCAGCCGGGCCTGAACTCGTCCGCCAAGATCCCAATGCCGCGGAAGACGTTGCCCCCCAAAGTGCGGTTGCTTTACACCCAAGAGCACCGGCCAGGCAGACATACCGATCGGCATGAGCTCCAGGTCTTCTGTGAACACGGAGCAACATATGACCACAAGGCCCAACCAACATGCGCGTTGCCAGCTCTCAAATGCTCCCCTTAAACATCACCCCACTCAAAGGGAAGTCACTTTTAAATTGGCCCAAAAATGGTGACCAAAAACGGAAATATAGGGCACCCTGAACTGATTTAGCGGTTATGTTTTGCTGAGACAAGTCCCAGGCAGACGCACCTCGAAGGATCGCAACAGTGAGTGTCGGCGCAAGCAAGCTGATTTGTGCTTCCAAACCACCCATAGCCACACTGCCGTTTTCAGTGAAGGAGACAATGAAAGCGTCGATGCACCCCTTCGCTTTAGAAAGCCTCGCTGAGTCTCTCACAGGCATCCCGTGCGTTTGCAAAAGCCCCAGACCAACGCAACTCATCAACTACTTGGTTGCCCACATGTCCCATCAAAAGGAAGCTCACTTTAGATTGGCCTTCCGAATTGACCCAAGCAGAAAAAACAGCTGGAACTCACTGTCAAGGAACCTTGGGTCAGCAACAGACCCCCCTGGCCCCTTTGGTAGTGTCTTGGGGCCTGCGATGTTCACCTTTGTGACAGATTGGGCGTTCTCACCCAAAAGGGGGGCGGGCAACGCCCCTTTTGAATCAACCGACTTCCCTTGAGAACGCGCGGTTCCCCTTAGTGATACAGGGCGGGTCAGGTTGTCATTCCGAAAGGAGGGAGGTGGCACAACCAGCACAACGCACTAAGACCCTTTCAGGCCCTTTCAAAGTCCCTAGCCGCTAATTTAGAATCGAAGAAAACCAACCTGACGGGAATCAAACGGTGAGTCCAGAGCGGACCAAGCCTTACAACATACGCAAGCCAATGGACCACGAAAGATGGCCGTAAACCATGGAGCATCGAAGGTGCCACGCCTGTTTCAAGTTTCAACTTGTCTCATGCACAGCATCCGGACTCGAGTGCTTAAAACATCAAGCAAGGTCGACCACGGGAAGGGCGTGGACCCGACAGAACGCCTCTCCAAGAGGAAAATTGCCTTTCCATGTTTTATGGCGGGGGCAAGTCGCTCGAAGGCAAACCAGCTTCGGGGCCGTCTCGCAATGTGGCACATGCCCATTCGGGCCTGTTCGATGATGCCGCCAGCACGGCTGGATATCACATCGCACGTGAACGGAAGGCTAAGATTCTGCATGAATCGATTCATTCGTGATTCACCGACCTGAAGCTCAGAATCCCTAAGGGCCTATCATGCAAAGGAATTTGGAATCCCTAGGCCTTCCGACAGCCATGAAGCTCGTTTGCAGGGATACCTTCAAATGCTGAAATAGGCAAAGGGCATGTTCTGTGTGACAATCCCAAGCTGTGTGAAAAAGGATGTCCTGCACGACTCTGGCGAGTGCTGTGAAGCCTGCGCAAATTGACGTGGGAAGGCAACTTCTTGACCGGGTCAGAACCAAGCGCTAAGCTTCTCCTGTGCAGACTTAATTGCTGTGAGCCGCGAGCCAGTCGCCGCAGCTTGTCCTCTCGCCAAGTAACGTACCCTGAGTGGCAGCCCAACATCAGGAGGCATGTTCGGTAGCTTTCAGTTCGAATTCATCAACCGGCGGCTTTGGACCCGCGAAATGGTTGCTCTCCATTTGGGAATCTGTGTGTGTGTGTGTGTGTTTTTGGAGGGTACCCTGTATTGAGGTTGGTGTAAAAGGGCCACCGGAAAGAAAACCACCATTGTGGGTGGTTCCTTTAATTTTGACGCATGCCCATTCGGTCCAACACGCCACAACCTTCCGCAGAACGGATTGCCTTCTCAATAGTCTCAGATTAATCAAAAGGAGGACCAGCATCGACACGGGTAATCCTGCTAGCAGTACTATAAATACTACAGCACACGCGAGACTAAAAAGGAAATTCAAAGGGGGATGTCCTTCCCCATCTGATTCTAGTTGAAACGAACCCCGAGAAGCAACTGCGCAATGCCAACGAAGTGTGTTTGCACCTACAGGCAACAAAAGCGTGGAAAAAGCAGACAACTGCGCAACGGCAACGTGTCGTGTTTAATCAGTGGAACGCTCATGTCTCAAACCCATTTTACATCCGGCCGTCTTGGCATGGCAACCTCCAAAGATGAATTTTCTCCCAGGTGATTTGGATCCGAAAAGTGCAACTGCCCCAGAAGTGGCCCCACCAAAAAAGCCCGAACTACAGGGTGGACTCCCTTTACCCCACACATGATCTTTGGATTGGCAAAAAACCTTCAACATGCCACCAAGCAGACTGGAAAAAGGTGTTGAGCCGGAGACCGAAGATCCCACAGAGTTTGTGGCTTTCAAGGGAAGCCAAAAGGAACCCCCCCGTTTTGGGGATCCCCGTTTTTGCAACAACCAGAATGGCCTGGCTGGCAGCATGGCCGGGTCCTTAGCACCGGCGAATACAGAGAGAGAGAGAGAGACACGTGATCAAACTCGTTGCAACTGCTTTCTATGTGTTAGTCTTTATGCTTTGAGGCACTTGTGTCGTGGGGACTGGGTCGAGGGGCGTACTTGTACTGGCCAACCTGGCTGACCGAGCAATGGTCTCAGCCATCATGCACCGGTAAGGGGCAAAGGCATTTGGCTTAGGCGACACTTCCCAGTGGTGCCTAGGTGTGCTGACAGAGTCGCAAATGGATGCCATCTGTCGCCGTCGCTGTCTTTCTGTGATCCACCAAGACATGCGATCAGGAGTAGGGTTGGCAATGATCACTACAAGTGGCAAATTACTCCATTGCAATACATGCATTTCTGATCTTGGAGCAACATCTGCCCACCCAGACTCCAAACTACCAGGGTCAATGTTGAGATTCGGGCAGTGTAGTTTGATTTGATTGTGTCTGCTTCGTGTCGCGTCGCGCGGCGTGGCGTGGCGTGACCTGGCGTGACGTGGCGTGGCGTTACTTGCGTTGCGCTTGCGTTTGCGCTTGCGATTGCGTTTCCGTTTGTTTTGCGTTGGAGTGTGCGTGTGTGTGTGCGTGCGCCTGCGCGTGCACGTGCGCGTGCGCGTGCGCGTGTGCGTTTGCGTGTGCGTGCGCCTGCGCGTGCGCCTGCGCGGGCGCGGGCGTGTGCGCGTGCGCGTGCGCGTGCACGTGCGCATGTGCGTGTGCGTGTGCGCGTGCGTTTGCGTGTGCGCGTGCGCGTGCGTGCGCGCGCCCGCGTGCGCGTGCGCGTGCGCGCGTGTGGGTGTGTGTGTGTGTGTGGGTGTGTGAGTGTGTGGGTGTGTGGCTGTGTGTGCGGGTGTGACTGTGTCTGTGTGTGGTGTGTGTGTGCGCGGGTGGGTGTGTGTGTGTGTGTGTCTTTGTGAGTCTGCCTTTGTGTCTTTGTGTGTGTGTGTGTCTTTGTGTCGCTGTGTGTGTGTGTGTGCGTGTGCTTGTGTTTGTGTTTGTGTTTGTGGTTGTGGTTGTGTTTGTGCTCGTGTTTGTGGTTGCGTTTGTGGTTTTGTGTGTATGGTTGCTTACTTGCTTGAAAACTTGCGTGGTTGCTGGTGTGCGTGTTTGAGTGTTGATTGTTTGCTTGTTTACGTGTTGCGTGTTTGTACATGTATGCATCTGAATTCGTATGTGTAACAAGTTATGTAGGCACGGCGTATATGTGTCTGCACATTGTCAAATGTGGCAAAATGCGTATGACGTGAATGTATGGATCTATGAACTTATGAATGTATGTTAATGCATGCAATTATGTATCCTAGCTTCTCGCACATATATGACTGTATGTGTAAACGTGGCAGCAACAGCAGGCTCAGAAGAGCCTGCTTATTCAAAGCAGGCAACACACAACAAAAGCAACCTGTGTTGGTCTTTGAATGTCTTTACCAGTCTGGAATCGTTTGACATTAAATAGTTCGGCCACAAGGGCAGCCAAGCTCAAACGCCGAACTCGCCCCCTGCCGAGGTCTTGGGCAAATGAGCTCAGCAACTGGTTGGCAAGGAACCTCAGCAATCCGAAGACGGGTGCGCCCGTGTGGGTGCATGCTTTGCAGGCCGCAACTGTGCAGCTCTTCTGGCGGAATCAAGAAAGTCCCACCTTACACCATATAAATCTGTCCGATGGCATGCGATGCAGCGCATCGGCAGTCCAAAATCCCCTTGAACAATCTGGGATCGGTGTGTGCGGGGGGGTGCATTTTGGTGGGGGAGGAGCATTTTTCGGTCCAAAATGCACCCAATCCCTGAAGCCTGGACTTTCAGGCACCAGAAGAAGGATCCTGAGCCACGGTTCAAAATTTTGTAGATTCCCCCAACATGAAACACACGAATGACTCCACGGCATTTGTTGAAGTTTCCCCCATCTCCCAAATGGACCATACACTATCGGAAATATGACCAAGCCTCCTATGGGTGCGTCTCCAATGTGGGAGCCCCGTGGGATGATGCTCCAACTGAACCCCTCGCAGTCAGCCAAAACGTGTGGCATGCTCGAAACAGTCGAAAGCTGAATTCGGTCAAACCTAAGAGCGCCCAAGACGCCTTGAAGCCAACAAGGAATACGAGAGAATCGCTAACTCAGAAGCTCGGAAGCTGCGTGGATTCATCGGCTTTTGGCCGTCTTGTTTTGGAGCCCAAGGATTGCCATTGCTAACCCCCCCTCCCCCCCCCCCGTGATCCGAATCCTTAGTAAGGGTGCAAGCACTCCGCGGAAAGCATGAATCAAAAGGCTTGAGGTTGCAATCTTGGATACGAATGCACTGGGAACCCATGAATAAGCTTGATTGCGGGAGCGGCAGCCCATCTTGCAAAAAATCTGGATCACTTTACTTTGGGGAGTCTGCCAGGTCCTACTTAAATACTTGATCCAGCATCGTTCTCCAAGGAGATGGGAATCAATTCTGGTGGTGGAAGCCAAGGCACTTGGGTGCACGTCGGCTTCGCAAATTGCTTCACATGGGGAAACCCAGTCTCAGGTGCGAGCCAGCAGCTCAGTAATAGCAGTAAGGGCACCTCAAGGCCGGCGGCTCCGTTTAGACACATCAGCCGCAGCCCTCAAAAACGTGAAGAAACGTTGGCTTCCTTCTGCTTTCCTTTACTTCCCAACCCGAAGGCGGCACGCCATTGCGATAAACGCTCGTATTTCGGCTGTTGATCCTGCCAAGGCCACAGGTTGATGAAAAACCTGACGAAATGCCTTTTTCCCTGGGTTCTTTGCGTTGGCGTGCGCGCATGCTTGCTGAACACTTCCAAGGACAGAACAATGAAAAAGCACTGCATGTTCACGCCTGCTCAGAATGAATCAGCTAAAATCCCAACTCACTGAAGCCTTCTGAGCAAGCGCATGTTTCGCTTGCAGCTAAGACTGTCCGAAACCCAGCTAAAATGTGCTTGTCGGACTTAGCGTGCATGGAAACTGCCATGCCTGAGTTGTTCACGCCCACCAGCCAACCCCCCAGCACTGCACAGCCATGGAAAACACAACACAGCACTTAAGCTAAGAACAGCGCCCAGGATTATGTGTTTTTCTTGACAACCTGTTTCCAGCCAGCCAGCCTCCGGCTGCCTTGCCTCAATTTCTGACGCACGTGCCGTTCAACTTGTCGTATCCCCAGTGTCCATAACTTGACGTGCCCGGTTCAGAAAAGTTGGATGCAACAAATCTGTGATCGTAAGGGATATTAGATCTTGACAATGTTCTGCAGGCGGCTAAACCCATCCATCTGTTGCAACGCGATTCAAATCGCTTGATGAAGAATGCCTCAAAGCTTGGACCCTGCGGAGCCATCACAACCGACTTGCTTGGGGTTCTGTCTGTTGGAGGTGGTACCCTTTCACAAATGCTTTCAAAGGGAAGCCAAGGAGTCACAATCAACACCTGGTACTCAAGGAGTCTACCCAAAATCATAAGAATCAAGGCGCAAAACCGCACCCATTTGTATTCACAGCCCTTACTATGATTCACTTACCAGAATCACAAATCGTGTTTTGTTTCTCCTCCTGATCCACGAAAGCAAAACTGATGACTTGCTGGTCCTGAGATTTGGGAAGGGCATGACCAGAAAAACCCATCCTACTACTACTGGTGGCTTCTTGCGGTTCATTCCCAAAATCCCTCGAACGATGCTCTACTGAGAACCATAAAACGATCCATGTCCTTCCTCACCTGCTTGTTGAGCAAGGCACCAGACTTGGGGATGAAGCTAATTGGTTGGACCCTTTCCTGGACATCACAAATACATGGGAGGGGCTATGTCCACCGACCATGTTTGAGGGCATCGTGATGTTGCCCGAAATGAAAAACTGGCCAACTGGACAGAGGTGGTTCTTCTCGGGTTCATTTAGAACAGGTTCTTTTGCCAATCAGAAGGGGACCCACAACTCACCCAGACTTTTCTGGAGTGGGAACACCACGGAATTCTCACAATTGGAAATCCAAAATGGCAACTAGTCTTCGGCTTCCCCTGAAAAGGGGCATGGTGTTCCTGTAAATAGCGCTGTTCCCTGTGTTAGGTTCCCTTTGGGCCAACCCGAAAGGACTACCTTTCGGGTGACAGACTGAACTCGTATGCAGACGCCTTGGGTTGGAACCTCTTTGACTATGCAAAACCCCAACTCTCAGCTTTTGACCCCCAACCAAAAACTACCTCTTTGAGTGTTGATCCATATTTTTAGTGAATCGTGAAGTGCAAAGCAATGTCAAAGCAGATCCCAGAAACCTCGACGGTCCACAAGGAACCAAACATGGTCCTTGTTCCGCACCACCATTCTCACTCCCAACAGAGGTGGCAACTTGACCCTTGCCGAATTTCGAACCTGGGTTTCGTGTGAGACAAAATGCATTAGCCTGCCCCTTTCGCAAAAGAAACAATGCCTGTTTTTTACGCTTTCTCCTCCACCTGACAATCGACGAACCAAATTCTCCAGTCTCAGAGTGGCACCACCACAGCCGCCAGCACAAGCCCCAGGTAACTGAGTCGCATTGCATTGCTACCCTCCCGCAGCATTTTGGGTTTAGGGTTTAGGGCTTGGGGTTTGGCATTAACATTCAACCTGGCTGGGTCCCCCAAAAGCTTACGGATTTCGTCAGCAAGCCTGTCCAAGACAAAGTTGTCACATGCTGAAACCACACTGCGGTCAGAAAAGGCCGCGCTAGGAATGGCTGGGGGCCCTTCTTGGGGGCAGTCGAGCAGACCCACATGAGGCCCGCAATTGACGTCACGAGCAACCCAAAAGGAAACCAACCGCTCGGATGGTCAAATCGCCTGCTCAAAAAGGACATGGCCGTCAGCGAGCTGCGCCCTCCCGGCTGATGCTGATCAGTGAGGCACTGGCGGGGCGTAGGAAGACGCCTCCGGCTGATGCTGAAGCAAGACCCAGGGAGCTCAGCCGCGAAGCCAAAAAGCACAACCAACAGCCCAACAGCGACTCAGGGCCGGAGCCATGGGAAGGTCATGGCGTCATGGCCCCGATAGTCACTCTTAGGCTCCATTGGGCAATACCCTGCCCTTGCTGTGTCTCTGAATTAGGGACAGGTAAACCCCCCTTTCCAAGTCGAGTGTCGTCCCAACCACTGTGAAAATTGGCCGTTGCTCTTGCGTTGGCGGCCAGAGAATCCTATTAAAACAGCACTATGACTTGCAGCAAGTCGAAGCCAAAGCTGTGACTTCAAAACCCTTCAAAGATGCTGCAACTGGTTGAAAAGATCGAACCTTTATGTTTGCCCCTACAATGGTCTTTCCGAAAAGTGACTCGAGCAGATCGGAATGCTTGAACCCCATTGAGATCACTTTCAAATGACCTCTGTTTTTGCAATGATCGAAGTCATTCCCCCTGTCCAATGGTGGGCAAATGTTGAATCCTCGCAAGGGGGCTGGGCTCCCGCACACAAATGGTACACCCCCTCAATCATCCATTCATCCCGGGTTGCTCTTCACTCATCAGCAACAAGTCCCATCAAAGGGAAACACGGCCATTCTGGCGTTGGGAGCCCAGACTCCTCGCTCGCGTGCGGCCTGCAGCTGAAGTAACTCGCTCGCAAGTGGTGCCTGGCCATAGCGCAGGAGAGTCGCCCGGCGCGGATGCGAGCGCGCGAGAGAGAGAGAGAGAGCCCCAGGCTTGTGGTGAAACCAAATACAAAGGCACACTGGTCGCCTCCGAATCATCAGCCCAAACCATGCGAACATAGGAACCCCCATGCCAGAGGATAAGGAAAGTCGAAGAGGAAGTCATGCCACTCCAGCCAACATGAGCCAAATGCAGACCTCCCGAAAGGCTTCAAAGCACCCCAGTAAGCGTAAGATAGCAAAACGATCGAGTCAGTGAGATTACTTTAGGTTGCTTCCAGCGCACGGTTCAAACAAATGAACGGTTCTGGAACAATGTACGCCTTGTCTTAGACGCTTTGGCCTTCTTCATTGCAGACTTGCTGACATCTCCACTATGAATAATGACGTCTTTTGCTTAGGCTGAAAAAAACAAAGATGCTAGCTCAAGAGGAGCACCACTCTCAGGAACTGCCATATGTCACCTTCCATTGCGTGGCTCAGCTTCCAGTTTGAGTGTCTCTTCTGACAGCACAAACACCTTACAAGGGAGGCATACAAAAACCCATCAGGGCATGCTGCCAGACCCCTCTTTTTCATGCAGCGACGCGCAGACACACACACACACACACAAACACAAACACAAACACACACACACACACACACACACACACACACACACACACACACACACACACACACACACACACACACACACACACACACACACACACTCACACACATCAAAACGACTGCATAACTGGCAAAAATCAGACCAGCACCGCCACAGGGACAAGAAAAATGTGAAACACGTCAAAGGCGTCCTAGAAAAACACACAAACCTGAGCCATTGAGCAAGGGGCACTCGCCTGGGCACGACTTCCCCTTCGCACCTTGCAGAGCAGGAGGATGACTCCCAAATGATCGACTCTGTTAACGTTCATTTGCGTCACCCACTGGTAACAACACGCATGCCTGACTCCGCACGTGAGAAGCAATCAATGAGTAAGCGGCCAGTATCGGCATGAAACCTCACCCTGCGCTGACGCTGGAGATGTCCGTTGCACTACGCGTTGATGCTGGACATGTCCGTTGTGCTTCCCTCGACAAAGGCTGGTTCAAGCTTGAGGGCGCATTTTAACCTGCGTCCCAGCCTCGGCTCGGAGCTAAACTGAACGATCGCTCAGGCTAAGAGAAACTCTGCAGGCATCACATCCTGTACTGGATGACTTCAAAAGGGTGGCATCGCACAAGTTGGTCCTAAACCAAGTGTTCCACAACCTTGCGCCGTCAGGCAAACTCTGGCGTGCCGCATCTCGCAGGGTAGTTACGCCTTTGGGAAAACCAACAAAACCACCCAAATGACCCAAACCACCCGAACCAGAACAGACTGGCGGCTCCGTTGATGTCCAGATCTCTCCGATTCATCGAGTTTCGCCGCTCAGCCCGCAACCTTCGGCCCCCCCCCGCGCCCCGCCCGCGCGCCTGCAGGTTGAGTGCACTTTGTCCCTCAACGTGGGCCCTGGGCATCAGGAGGCTTCGCAAAAAACGGCACCCCAAGATTGCGCTGCACCACCCCCCTGCGGAAACCAAAGCAGAGTATGGCAAGGGCTTAGGGTAAAGGTGTAGGGTCGCCTAAGTCCTAAACCCCAAACCCTGTACAAAACTTGTAAAAAAACAAAAGAAGTTGCAGTTTACAAGGAATTTCCCTTTTGGGAGACCCTTGTTGATTCGGAGGAAAGTAATTCCTGCACTCCACCAACCTGAATAAAGGAATCCCACAAATGATAGTCGTGTGCGACGCGCCCACAGCGGCACCGACACACCCAAAGATCCCTGAAAAGGGTCTCACGAAAAGGACTGGTGCAAATGATGCAAATCAGTTGGAGCAAAATGGTCCCGAATGCATGACTGTTGCATGCATGACCGTGGTTTAATGGAAACCAGGGATTGGAGTCGTCGGAAAATAAGATTCACACCCTGATTGTGCCGTTTGAGGAACATGCCTTCCCCGCGCCAGATCATCAGGAAGCCATTTATGACTGAGAGTCTGAGAGTTTCTAGCACTCTTCCAGTTCCTCCCAGCTGCCAAGAGCCAGACCCTCAGAGGGTCTGAATCCCTGCCCCGTGGGTGGTTTCAACTTAGATTTAAACATCGCCTTCGCTGCCAATCTTGTTGCGGGGTGCAGCTGCGGGTTTTGCAGGACTCGCTAGGGGTCACAGCAGCAAGTGACTGTGGTTGGTTGGCCAGGCAGCAGCAAACGCCCCCCTGCACCAGCAAGAGACTCGACAGCTCATCAAGCTCAGCAGCTCACATATCAAAATCATGTCAGATGGCGTACAAACGATTTTGCATGCGCCATGTCCCGTGTGGAGAGGCCATCCTTGGTGGAGTCATGCACTTGAATGGCAACACATTGCACTATTCAGCTAATGCCATCAGTCAAACCCTGCGGGCAGCAAACCAACTTGCTTGGACCACTCATGCTCAGGTGGCGATTCAGCTGCATTACTCCCCTGTCGTATTCTCCTGCCCTGCTACAACTCCCCAAGAACAAGTCGTCCAATATTGCATTCCGTCCTCGCAACCCTGCTGCACTGCCATCCATAGATTGCAAAGATACTGCTAAGAAGTATGTCGAAGTCAACCCCAGAGGAGTCCTGTGAATCTCAAGGTCGTACATATCCGTGTTTGATCGTTGGGAGTACGTCTGGAGCAGGGAGTACGCTGAACATCCTCCCACTACATCGACGGCATTTGGAAACATACACCGCATGAAACGTCAAGACCTCCGTGGAGGCTTCATGCTTGCCATAAATTACATCTAGCCCGTCATGCTGCACGACATGATAGGCACTGTAGGCAGGTGAATCCGGTTTCCATCTATCTTCTCTACAAGGCACACGCTCCTGCGTTCGTCACACAGTGACATGTGTGGGTGGTGCGCCCTCCCCACCTCGCCGGCAACACCTCAAACCACTTCAGTTGTCCCTTTGGTTTCCCTCTTAAACAAACCCCAAAAGGGTTCTGAGCCTCGAAAACACAAACCCCGTGTGTTGCGCGGCATGGATATCTCAGACCAACTCCCTTCAAAGACTCCCCTAGGCCAGGCTCAGCAAAAGGATGAAGCAATCATGTACCCCGCACTCCTTATGTTGGGGTCCTCAGCCTTCTCCCAGCCGTTTGATACTGGTCCACATGCAAAAACCCGCAAAAAGGATAACAAGTGCAAAGGAGACCCATTTGACTGGGTCCTGGAGCAAAAGGTTTAACCTTGTGTAGGATTAAGCCATTTGTGCCCAAAGGACACGCCAAAGACCAGCCACGGTGACTTGCGTAGTCCTTTTGGGGTGAAATCTTGCTTCACACACCTGGCGCCCTCGTGCCATCTCGGATCCCGCGCATACGCCCAGAATTTCCACCTCAGGGTCAGAGGCGTTGTGCGGGGCGTTTTCGTTACACCAACCGATGCTAGGAGTTGCCGCAAAGTCTCGTACACCAAGCATGGGTGTTCCAACGTTCTCTGTTTCATATCGAAAAAGGTTCTGGGCAACAAGGCAGCCCAAATCCAGCTGAGGCCAAATCTGTGATGCAACGACTCTCTGCCGATGGACATCCAAACCCTCTTATGCTCCTTGACTCTCTGTTGATCATGTCGTGCCACCCTTTCTTGAACTTCGGCACTGTTCTCGCAAAGGTGACCCCAATCCACTGAAAAAGCTTTGATCCTTGAGCCCCCAAGTGTGAGTGGGCAATGATGGACGTGTGACACATGTTCTTTGAGCTGTCTATGATTGGTGCGTCACTGATCCATTCTGGAAACCAAGTACTTACGTTTACACAAATAACTCCACACGCAAGCACACACGCAAACACATGGAACATACACACCACACACAGAGACACCTTCTGCTCTCAGCCGGCCTCTCAGGAGGGCATCCGCAGGAGCCACAAGCAGCAGCAATAACCTGCGCATGCGCGCCGGCGCCGGCGAGAAGGAGCCTCCCTCCGGAACCCTCCCTGGACGACCACTTCACACCTTATCTCCGCACAAACCCCAGAGCTTTCAGCGGTTGGAGAAGAATGGATTGATTTGTAGGTGAAATACCTGTTGGCTCAGAAACTGACTTAGGCCATTTGTGTGGCTGAGGAGCCTGAGGCCTGAAATGGACATCTTTACATGGATTCTCCCCTGCAAATTGACACGCCTTCCAAAAAGCGGTCTGCAACAAGGAGGGTTTTAGTCTCATGGTTCACCGGCCTGGTCTACGGGCATCGGCCCAAAGTCCCTTGTTGCGTTCCCGGTCCCAGCAAGACATCGAAGCAGCCGGATATCTTACATCTGAAGGCATGAGGAACATTAAAGTCTTCTGTCGAGTTCTCTGCATAAGCGGCCCCCCTCCCCCGACCTTTCTCCAAGCTATCAGCGCATCTCGCACTTTGGCGTCTGAGCTCATGGCTGCGACGGTGGTGGACCTGCAACAGAGAAAGAGAGAGAGAGAGAGAGAAGAGAAGAGAAAGAGAGAAAGACAGGAAGAGAGGAAGAGAGGAAGAGAAAGAGAGAAAGAGAGGAAGAGAGGAAGAGAGAAAGAGAAGAAGAGAGGAAGAGAGAAAGAGAAAGAGAAGAAGAGAGGAAGAGAGAAAAGGAGAAAGAGAAAGAGAAAGAGAAAGAGAAAAACAGAAAGAGAGAAAGAGAGAAAGAGAGAAAGATAGAAAGAGAGAAAGAGAGAAAGAGAGAAAGAGAGAAAGACAAAAAAACAAAGAGAAAGATAGGAAAACACAAAATTGAAAGAGAGAAGAAATGAGAAAGAGGGAAAATAAACAAATGATGAAAAGAGAAAAAGAAAGAAGGAAAAAGAGAAGAAGCAAAAAGAGAAAAAGCAAAAAAGAAACAAGGGAAAAAGAAATGAGAAAGAGACAAGAGAGGGAGAGGAAAGGGAGAGAGGGAGAGGGAGGGAAACAGAGAGTGGATGGACACAATGCTGCACCAGTTGGGATGGCGGGGGCTTGGCTTGGGGGGAACTCAGCCCACTAACGACCAAGTGACCCCACTTTGTGAGCCAAGGCCTGGTGATGCTGCCGACGATAGCACCACTGCTGATGCTGGCGATCGTGGTGCGAGCTGCGGAGACATCTTTCAATTCAAAATAGCTTGACCAGATCGGATGCCGAATGGATGTGCCAAAATAAGGCGCCCCAGCCCCAAGCATCCCAAAAATGGAGCTATGGTTGCAAGAGAACGCCTCAACACAGGTGCCCTGTCGCTTCCCTTTAAACCATCCCCGAGGGTACCCTTTTGGGGGGGATTAGAGCATCACCTTTTTTGAAAGGCTAAGTTTGAAATACATCTCATTTTGACCTGTGGTTGGAAACACCCACGTTCTTTGTTGAGGGTACCCTTCTTGGGTTTGCTTCCTAAAACATACAGAAGCCGACCATATTGCATTCCAACACCTGAAGTAAAAGTCTTACACACGCATCTTATTCGGTCCACCCCGCCCCCATTTAGAGTTCCTCCCCTGGTCTTTGTGGGAAATTTAGAGCCCGTCTGACAAATCAGGAAATGTGGGCAAACCTCACATGTGTTGTGTAGTTTTGAGGCTTGGTACCCTCAAACCAAAACAAAAACCGATGCCTTTTTTGGGGTCCCGCTATTTTGACAGAAGGGATCCCAAAGTTTTTTGGGTCGGGGGTCCCCCATTCTCATGCTGCGCCTAAGAGCTGTAGCACCTCCTCTGCCAGGCTCAGCGCCGCCGTAAGGCCAGGGCTCTCAATGCCCAGCAGATTCAGCAGGGACCTGACCATCATAGAAAGGGACATATTTGGAGGGTATTGGAGGGCTCTCACAAAACCTGAGGGATGAGTTGGGTCATCTGAAAGCTCCCTTCAAACGGTTCCTCAGTTGCTTTGTTTTTGTGACAACATGAGCATCCCCAGCTCATTGGCTCATCCCGGAAAGCCAGCCAGACACAACAGTGCACTTTGAGCTGTGCACCCTTCTGCTCGTTTTGGGGGTTGGATGCCAGCTTGTTTTAAAAGGACGCCCAACCAAGAAAGCCATTTCGGGGAAACCCCTCCGCGACTGGCCGAGTGACGGCCGACCGCAGCTCCGGAAACCCCAGCCCAACAGCTGGAAGTCGGCCGCCGGCTCTCCTGGCAACATAGCCGCGGTCAAGAAATACGCTGAGAACATGGAAGAAAGATGAGCCCCCTGATGTTTGTTGTTTTGCATTTTTCTGCGAGACATGAGTCATCCCGAACCCCAAATCGATTATAGAAGGTTTGCACACTTGACTGAGCCTCGTGTAGGCTTTTCTCGAAACATGTAAGTGGTTTATCCTAGAATTTACCGGGCTTCATCCCAGGATGTTGTAATCCACAGTATCAGCCCGTCCCCACACACAACAGCATCGCCCAGCGCCGCCCTCCTGGCCCGGACAGCTTGGGGCGCAGGCCGCAGTAGTCAGCCACCAGCGCGTCATCCGGCAGGCCGGGCCAGTAGCGCCTAACCTGCAACGAGCTCCGCAATGGGCGGTGTTTCATGGGAATCCGATTTGTGTGTTTCTGAAAATAGCACCAAAGCAAGGCGTTCCCTTTTGTTTGACCTTTTAAACTCTCCGAAAAGGGATGAATCCATATTTTGAGAAACAAAAAAGTGGCCTAGGCCATACTAGTTGCCAATAAGCTAGTATGAGCCAGAACAAGGACTTTCCGACTTTGGGATTTGTTGCAACTTCCACACAGAATCCCTCCTACTCCAGATAGGCTTCGGGACTTGTCGGTACCTGGGTGGCTAAATCCTGATCTCCACCTGAAACATAAATCAGGCTAGGATTGTAGCAAGCCCATAAAGAATCTAACGCAATTCAAAAGGGCCTTTGGAAGGAAAACACATCCCGCTTCTTGACACACCGACAAAAAGACCCACAGTTTAAAGGTATAGTTTCCTGATAAGGTGGTAGGATAGCACCCTTTGCAGATCAAATTCGATTCACATCCACCAACCATACTCCTATTTAGATTCATCTGGACTTGCTTGTCTTTTGGAGGCACCTGGTACCGGTGTACCGGTTGGGACGACCAAGAAACTACCCCTTTTGGCCAAGGGGATTTGTGTAGTGCCTCCCCCCCCCCTTCGAAGGGCTTGCGACAGCAAGAAGCAAACGTTTCTGAGTGAGGCGTTCCAGCTGATAGGACCTTCCAAGATGTTTTCGTCCATCTCTTCAGGCAGGACGGATGCTATGAAACCACATTGGCTGGGAACTGTGTGCCCAAACCCAAACCCGCCGAGCCGCCTCCTCGTAGAAAGCGCTGGCCCGCGCGGTGTCCACGTGGTACGCCGCGGCCGCCGCGGGGCCGCTGCTGTAGGCTACCTCTACCCGGCCCTACCCGGCCCCTTCTTGCCTTTAAGGAAACCCCCATTCGACTTCCGGCTCTTTCATTCCCACTCAACGATCAACATGGGCACCAAAAGAAGATCAAACAAAGGACACACCGATATTCACCAGTCATCACAGGTCATGCTTCCACTTCAATCACAGGAGAGACGAAAACTCAGCTGATATAAATAAATGACACCAATATGGAGTTATGGCTGACTCCAAAACCTGCAAGAGAAATCATGTATGCACTGCGATTGGGGCTTCACATCGGAGCTACCCTCTCCCCCGATTTCCATGATGGTTGAAAAGAGGGCAATGTTGATATGTTTGATTTGTTTCAGCTCTGATAAGTAACACTAAGTAGGGTCTTCCGGATTGCTCCAAAGTCAACCAGCTGCGCAAAGTGTGGCGTTTCCCGGCCTCGTCCAAATCCATGCCCTCGATGTGCGGAGCCAACCACTCCACGTCCGGACCAAACCGGACCTGCCCTGGTCCGGGTTGGCGAAAGGAACTCTGAGAAGAAAAAAAACGGGCCGAGATGTGAGCAAGTATCCAGTTGCCTGACAAAAATACACGAGCCACTGTGTGGCTCCTTCAAGTACGACGCACTCATCACTAGCATCACGCACATAACAAGCACTGGTGTCAACATCACCAGCACTCACAGTATCACCAGCATGACTGGCATTGCCAGCATTAATAGCGTTGCAGACAACCGCAGCAACAGCATCATCAATATCAGAACCATCAAAACTCAACAGCATCAACAACCTTCGAAACCTGTCTGCTGCCATGTGGCCTGCCACCGACAGGCACTTCTTTCCCACAGCACCCGACAGTCACAGGCACCTCTTGCATCAAGTTTTTAGTGAAATATATATCTTTCCATCTGCCTCCATTACACCCACCTGAGTGAGGAACCCACCCGAGCTACGGCCACATCCTGTCCCTTCAAAAAGAAGACCAACCAACGCCCAAAACGCTGCTCCAAAACATGGAACCCGCCAGAAGATGCCCAGCAAGGGTCCAAAAAACAAAAAAGACAAGGACGTGTTTCAAGCCCACGCCTTGCAGATCCACGGTGGCATGCACACCCAGGCCGCTGGTATTGGGCTCAGGCATTGGGTACACCAGCCGCGAGAAGGGGCGCAGGCCTAGGACGAACCACCCCTTTCCTTGGGTGATTTTAGACATCAGCTTTTCGGACCAAAACTGCGTTTGTGCAATGACAGTTCAAGGAGAAGCTCTGGATGTGTGTTCTTGGAGTCCTTTTTGGGGTTGGAAAACCGGTGCACATGTTGGGAGGGTTCTCCATACCCACACGTGAAATACTTCAAACACTCCATATATCAGGCCTCCCAATTTGCCAATGTCAAATTGCCTGGGTGATTTTAGAAAACCAATTTAGGGAGAAAATATAAAAGGTCCAAGTCTTAGGCAGCAGAGCTGGATGGACAATTTAAAATGGCGCTGTGTTGACTCCCAGGGACAGGTATCCTGCCCATGGTATTTGCTTTGTGTTCAATAACTTCTGTAGCAAAGCGCTATGGGCCAATGGGAAGTCCTAATTTGGGGGCCAGATTTTGTTGTGGCGGCCAGTTTGCGTGGGATGCTTTCTTGACGCTTCTCCAGGCCGAAGGGCTTTGCGACACATTGCCAGTTCTATTTGCCAAAAGGAATAGATCATGTTCTTTGGATGTTGAGACGTAATGACTTCACTCACCTTGTGACAAAATGAAAGATCTGATATTCTCCGAGAGATCTCCAAGGGGCGTGGCGCTCATTAAAATCCACCCCAGACCATGCAAACTCCAATGGGTTGAGAAGGCCGTGCCAACCCAATGAACACCAAAGGAATTAGGATACTTGTTGGTTCGGCCAGCGGCCACCAGCGAATGAGCTCATTTCGCCTTCCGAAGCCTGCCGTGGTTTGAGCCCAATCCAAAAGGTTTACCAACCCACTTGCGCACATTCACGCAAATAATCACGTCGCTACCCACGACTCGTCTGCCGATTCCATTTGTTCATCTTCCCGTACACTTAACTCCAGTGGTTGATTAGGAATCGCAACCAGACCCTGGTTTTAGCCTACGGAGTTTGCAACACAAAGTGGGTTCTTGTCAACAAAAGCGGGAGCCCCCAAAATGAGTGCTTTGCCTTTGCGTTCACCTTCAACGGAAATTGAGTATATACCCCCGTAAAAAGCGATTGGAAAGCGCACTCCATCCTCGCCTGGGAGGGCGTAGTAGCTGCCCCGACAGAAGTGCGGGGTCGGCAAAGCCTGCCGAAGGCGGCCGGTTCCCGCTGAAGGCTCGGTAGGGGGCCGGGCGGGCTGGGCGGGCTGGGCGGGCTGTCGGGCTTGCAGGAGAGCAAAACAAAACCGTCATTTGGTCTTTGTCCCTCAAGAACCCACGGGATGTTTCCTTGTCAGTTCCTGTTTAAGCAAAGGGCTGGGAAAAGAAAGCCCCATTTTGCGGCCCCCAAAGGACCTCGAGAAAAACCCATGGCTGTGGGAATTGCCTCCCAAATGACCATCCCAACCTCGACAGTGACCATGACACATGTCAACACCAGGGTCTTCTTCTGGGTAGATGAAGGTTTGTTTGGTCAGCATTTCGAGCCATTCCCACGGGGTGTCTCAAAAATTAGATCCCCCTGTGTGGGTGAAAGAGGTATCCTCAAACAAACGGGACCCTGAGAATTAGGGAACTCCGCAGCGTGGTTTCCGTTTGGCTTCCCTTCGACAACCAAAACAGGGCTCACCCAATCCACAAAAAGGATTAGCACACCCATGTTCAGGTAGTCTTTTCGAACCTTGTCCCACTAATGTGAAAACCAACCTACAAGCCTCCAACAACCCTTACTGTTTTCCGACCCCAAACCTCTCTTTTCAGATCTCCATTTGGCCTTTTCATTGGGCCACAGAAAAATGGGGCGTCCCCAAAACAGGGTATACCAGAATTGGGAAATAGGATTTGGAGTTTTGCTGGTTGAAAGGGAAGGAGCACGCAAAAAGCCAAAATAAAAGGCAAGCCGAGTCTGGCCATGAAAGGGGGCACTAACTCCAGAAAAACTATGCCGTCTGCTAAGGAACCAAGGTGCCATCTCCAAGAAAAAAGGGGGAGAAAGAGAAGGAGCAAAAAAGAACGCGCACTTGTCCATGTGTTCCTCCGACCGAACGAGCGCCTCCCCACCTCCTGCGGCACCGCCATCTGCCGCGCCAGGCGCGGCGCGGCCAAGCCCCCGCAGTTCACCGCCTCCAGGGCCTACGACTCGGTGACTCGGGGGAAAACCGAAAGATCGGGGGCGGAGTCCAGCGAAAACGGTCACTCGAAATGAAGATTGGTGATAGAATGAAACACAAATGGAGGAATCATGAAATCATGAGCCAAAACAGAATGGTGACAAAACTACATAAAAAGAGAAGAAGTGAAAATAGAAAAAGCACAATCCTTTGACCCAAGATCCTTTGACCCAAGAGTCTTTACCTAACATCCTTTGACCGTGCGGCCTTCCGGTTTCAGGAACCCTCTGAAGTGCACTGGGGAATTCCATGGTGGCGGGTGGGTAAGGCTCTTTGACGGGGCGCTTCCTGGGCTCAGGGTGGACTGCAGGGTTCAGGAAAGAACAGCTGCGGCATGCCTGCTTCGCAAAAGGAGCCCATGGAAAGAGACGTGAGGTTCCATGCGTGTTGCTCCAAATAGGACGCTAGGAGTGGCCTCTTTCCTGTTGATTTCCCTTGAAAAAAAAGAGGTCAAACCTATGGTCTGAAACACACCAATCAGACAGCCATCACCTCCTGCCCAGCACACGTTGCTTTTTGTGTTCGTGGATGCATACCCTGCCTCGATCTGGAAAGCCCCGCCGGACTCATCTTCAAACTCCGCCCGCACCACTGGCACGGTTGAAATTCTGAGAGGGGCAAAGAGGTGTTGGCCAAACGTACGCACCTTGTCTCAACAGCACCCCTTTTGTCCAACGGAAACCACCAGTTTTGTATTGAGACAAACCCAAATGCAGCTGACAGCCACACTCCCCTCCAATCCTTGCTAGATGACCTGTACAGTTGACCCCACTCTTTCTGAACAAGGTTGTCAACCATTTGTGGGTCCAGAAGTTTGGGCATTTCCTGTTGTAAAAGAGTGTCACCAGTCTCGCATGCAAGGAGGCTCATCCATCAATTTCGGAAATGTGAGAATGAAGACTGGCACTGGGCACTGATTGATGCAAAACACATTGCAAATGGCTTTCCAGTCCAGTCCTCAGGCGATCCTCGCATTGCTCTGACCGAACCATACCAGCTCCCAAAATCAAGCCGTTGAGTTCCTGGCTGAACCCTTGAAAGCAATCGATGCGCTGCCGTGTTTTGAGAACTGGCAAGTCACCTTTTCTCTTGCACGCATTTTGCATTGCCAACAAGCCTTGCAAACAGGCTCCATCCCCACCCCGTCCCCAGTCCCTCATCCCGTCCCGGCCGTTTCCGCAGCTGCCGGCCCGGAGCCGCGTCTTCAGCGCCAGGCTGGCGCCAAAGTCCTCAGCGTCTGCGAGGAGCACCTGCCGCCGTTTCCCCGGTGAGAAGTGGGGTGGATTCCAAAGGGAAAAAAGAAATGCCTGGTCCTGGTTCCTAATTTTTCGGAGGGGGTTCCCCCTACTGTGATAAACACACCCGTGTCTCCAAATATGGGACATGTACTGTTTTGGGATGACTGGGTCCTGGAACTCCTGGACTCCCGACCTGCATGAAGCCATGGGAGTCGATGATGCCTGCAATCAGATTGGCCGGCCACCGGCCACTCTTGCGCTTCATGTCCTGACTGTTTTCTGCTCTTTGTTCTACATCCTTGTGGAGTTGCCCTGGGTGCTCAATCTGAGAACACAATCTGGGCAAAGCCTCAACTATGATGGTGTGGCCACATGCGTGTGAACTGATTGTTCCATTGCATCTCAGGATTGGATTGCACATTGGTGGCTTGGGTTGGTAGTGTGTTTGGTGGAATATATAGTAACTTATTCTACTGACAAAATGCAACATGAACCTCACAAAAACGATGGGAAAAATGTGCAAAGATAGGAGCGACACAGAGATCACAATGCTTTGCCTTCGAACACTGCCAAACATCGCATGTGCCAAAACTTCATCGGGGGCCCGGTCAAGCCAATATATATGGGCCTGGTTCAGAAATAATGGACGGTGTCATGTGAACTGCTCAAACTTGGGATTCGTTGGTTGATGATCTAAATTCCTGTGAGGATTAATGTCCACTAGGCAGCCATCAACTCTTCATCAGCTAAGAAAACGATAGAGATGCTCTCCGAATCCATGGAATACCTTGCGCCGAGCAGTAGTGCGAGCCAGGGTCCATGTAGTCAGTAAACTGCAACCCTCAAGCCCCGATACCATCATCAAGAATCATGGCACTTTGCATATACCTGAGATAGCAGAACAACCAGAGTGAATTTTCAGGCTTGACACTGGACTGACATCCTGCCAACTCTTGCGCATCGAAAGACGCAGCTCCAGACATACAGTAGCGAATGTCGCCCATTGTCTGGCGTCTAGCTGCAGCAAACACAAGCATAGCCTATGAAAGTCAAGCCCGTGTTGCCGATATAACCCATACAACTGTGTCAGGGATTTGTTGGAGGAAGCCTTGCAGTAATAGTTGCGCAAGTTCGCTTTTGCAGAGTCCATGTCTCTACCAAAGTGCAAATGTGTCATGAGGCTCCTGAGGTCAAGGCTACCCATGACCAAGCAGTCTGACCGTCGCATGAGGCCTAACCCATGACAATGAGACCTGCAGCGATCTGCATGACTGTATGACGCATCAAGCCCGATAAATCTTGACAAGTCCAACTATAGGGGACCCTTAAGAAGGTATCCCTTTGGTGTCCCTTTGAAATTATGTCACCCATTAAACCAAATCTATGTGTAAAATGCATGTCATCCACGTGACCTACAGTAATTGTTTCACCTCCAGCGGCAGCAAAGCCTTTTCCAGCAAATACTTCGAGCGAACCATTGAACCGAAGCAAAGCTGCTACCCCAAGTTGCTAACATACCCGTGACTGATATAACCTTTGCAAACCGGGCAATCCGAGCATACCACGTATTCCATGAAACCCGCACAATAGGTGTGACCTGAGTAAGTTGCTAATCCACACATGAACGATGTCAGTCAGGTAGCCTAAGAATGCAGGCAGGCTATTCTGTTTGACATGATTAAAGGGATTCTTGTCCCCGCACAAGTGTCCGAGTCGTGCTAAACAGCGATCCGGGCCTGTCCGCGGCGAGTGCAACGCTTCCAGGCAGAAGACCTGCCCATGGAAACCGCCGTGGACAGACAAAATCTATGCCAGGCACCAGTTGGAATGGGTGAAACCCGATTTTAATACTGGTGAATGAACCACCTACCTGCCTGCAGAATTGTGCCCATCCACAGTATGGTCTACCCAAAGAGTTCACCATCCGTTGTAGGAGCAAGCAAGCAGGTCTTTCAAGGCAATCCCGCCCGTTCCGGTCAATGCATGGGACTTTTTGCAGCCCCCGTAAACAATCAAAGGGCACTTGAAAATGAAAATGGGATGTGCTGCCCTACCCCCCCCAACGCCCAGCCCCAACAGGTGTCATTCAGCGCAACACGAATGCACCTTACAAAGCAATTCAAACATAGAAAGGGACATCTATGTTGCCCATGAATCATAAGGTAAGCTGGAGGTGCGAAAACAAGTCCACTTTCGGTAAGGAACAAACGGCTTTGGTGTAGGAAACAAAGGGCTCATCGCATCCCCAACCCCTGCCCCACAGCCACAGCTCCTCCGGCTCCATCTCTTTCACCTCCTCCGGCCGCAGCCTCTCCAACGGCACCCCATTCTTCTCCGCCTGCGGGAGACCCACCGCCCTTTCTCGAGTCTGTCTAAGAATAGGCCAGGAGCCCCGCGAGGAAAACCCCGCGAGATTCAAACCCCGGCCCCAAGCAAGGCTCGGTCGATTCGTTATCCATCCATCCATCCGTAGATAGACAAGTCCGATCTTCCGCAAGAGCGAATCCCTTTTGGCAACCCCTTGGGACTAGACGTTTTGCCACGTTAAGAAAATTAATTCTGGACCATTTCGGTCCCGTAGTCCCAAGGTTCAGGACCCCATGGCAACTGGTGGCCTTTTGAAACCCACAAACCCACCCGAGCAAACTCATATTTATTTGGCAAAGCGGAAACCCGGAATCCTCTTAGACCTTTATGGGTGAGCTTGCTCGCCCCCAACCTATTTACCCGCAAGCTCACAATTCAGGCAGAAGCTCCAAAGAAGAGAGCTGCGGGACACCCACAAACCCCCAAATGGTCAAGTTCAACTCCAAAACCTGGGATGAGAAATGGACAGGACCTACCTGACGTCGTCACGTCCAGTTTCGCTCACCGCCTTCTTGCGCAGTGCCTCCAGCGGGCCGCGCTGCGCAGCGGAGGTGGCCACGATGAGCTTCCCGCAGATGCCTGAGGCGAGTCGCCAAAGTTTCTTCAGATGGCTGTGGGTCAAAAATAGGTACCCAAAATGGAACCCTGGTAAGTGGCAAAATGGACCAAAACCTGTCCCCTGGTGGTTTAATTTTGACCCATACCCAGACGATTCATCTCTGGTGATTTCCATTCCCTGCCCACGGAGGTCCGGGCCAAGTTCGGCCCTTTGGGCACATGGACACAAAAGGTTACCCCCCCCCCTCAAGGAACAAAAGACATATGGAAAGAGAGAAAGCATGAAGAGGAGAATGGTCCAAACCGAGGGACCCAGTCCCTTTCAGATTGGTTTGTTGATGCTTCAACTTACATCCCTTTTCCCATCCTCTTACAACTTGCGGCCAAACCCAGTGACAAGGGAGCTTTCTGAACAGGAGTGGGGATGGGGGCTTATCAGAATTGCAGACCTCCCCCCTTCTCGGCACAACACATTTCTCCGAGTGACACTTGGTATTTGCTTTTTCGATTTCCCTTCTAAAGTTCAACCCGGAGCAAACCCTTCAGTATCCTGATACCACCCCAGTTTCCCATGCCCCTTCAGGGAAGCGAGGAATATTTTGCGTGGCCCACATGGACTTTGGGGGGGGCAAAGCCGCGAAGCCTATGGTGAGACAATAGTTTTCCGAGGCGCGGTGCTGGATGTCCCTCTCCTTGCAGAAGCTTCTCAGCATCTCCGAGCCCCGTAGGCAATGATGGGCCTAACAGCTTGAGAAGAAGGCACCTGCAACCTGAGGTGCGCTGAGTTGGGTGACCTGAGGTGACCTGAGGTGACCTGAGGTGACCTGTGCCAAATCCGAATCTACCCGAGCAAAGCGACTGGAAGCGCACTCCGATCGATGCCTTCCGACTTCCTTCAGGATAGTAGAGGCCGGCATGGATCACCTCACCTCAGACACTGACCACGAAAAACATGTCAGGAAGAAAGAGGACAGAATAAGAAGCCATGCCCCCTGAAGTTCAACCTGGAAGCCCATCTGGGAAGGGCCACCAAGCCGTGCCTTCTGTTGCATCATTGAAGTGCAAGCAGAAACTATTGCAAGCCAGGCCACTGTTTCGGCTCGATGTGCCTTACAGGCCGAGGGCACGTATGAACAACACGATTTGGGGAGCATGCTGGCGGTGGTGGGTTTGGCTCTCTGGTGCAAGTGATCATTTGAAGGTGCTCTTTGGCAACCGCCAGCATCATCCGCATCACTGGCATCAGCGGCATCTGCAGCCAGCTTGGGCAGAGCTGCAGGATTGCCAATTGCATGCTGGAATAATATGACTGTTCTGGAAATGGACCTCAAGCTGATTTCGCCACTAAAGTCACCCTCTGAAGTACCTGAAGTATCTGAAGTACAAAAAGGAAACCACCGACTTCACAATCCGTCCTGTGCCCACGGCCGCTGCGGCATCCACCAGCACCACCTCGCGGCCGCTGCGCGCCAGCGTCCGCGCGCAAGCCAGGCCCACCACCTCCCGGCACGTCGATGGGTCAAGGGGCTCCCCGTAATGAACCCTTTGTGGCCCTTCCTTGGCTTTTCGCAAAGCTCAGACCCTCCAATAAGGAGATCGCCCGTTGTCTTCCTTTGTGTCCAAAAGGAGACCCTCGAAATTCGGGAAGCCGGTCAAAGATGGGCGGGTTCTCCCTTTGACCTACCCTGAAACCAAGGTGAAAACGTACCGCGCCGCGAAACCAAGACACGCACACACACACACACACACACACACACACACTGTGAAAAGCTCCCCGTGAGGAGTAGGTGAAGGTAGTAGCGGCTCATTGTGCCAAGTCGCGCTAGCCAGTGCACGGAGGTATGAATTACAAAAATAACTCGCAGGTACGTTTTCCCAGGATCGGTGTGGTGGCACCAAAAGGATATTAAGGGCACTCCACGACTAGCCTTCCCCGCTTCTTGCTTCCCCTTCTCTCCCAGCAATCGAGCTTGTAGAGAAACAAGGAGACGGGTTAAACGGAAGAATTGGGATCAAAAGCTTCTTGCACTGATATAATGATATAAAGGACATGCGCCCCGGACTAAGGTCTCCTGGAACACGGTAAAATTGGGGCCCCACTCGCGTGTTTTGTCGGAAAACCGCGCCCTGTCCAAACAACACTGTTGACTTTGTCAGTTTGCCCGTCTGTCTCAAAGTGCAGCTCACACACTGATCACCCCTTCACACACAGTGTGATACATGACATCTTTGGATCTGTGCCAACATGCCTGCGTCTATGGACGCACGCCTATGATTCGCGTTGAGCCCCCGAATCTGCAATTTTTAGAAGAATCTCCTTTTGCTGGACCCCCATTTTCGGTTTTCCTTGATTGTGGGGAAGCAAAGCATCCCAAATATCGCCAGCGGTCAAGAGCCCCCACTCAACCCGCCGGGGTCCCCACCCCAGCACCGATCACCAGCGTTTGGACGCGCTCCATGCCATTGCAAAACAGCAAGCCAGCATGCGGGCACGAAGTGGGCCGGACTGGAGTGCCCAAGAAGCTACGCTCACTGGAAACCAAGAAAAGAACCATTTGCCGGGACACTCATGATGAGACAAACCGAGAAGTGTTCTTTATGAAAGCTTCGGTGCCAGGTCCACTTGAAAGGCTTTGCAGCTTGAAAGCAGCAAGTAGGTGATTCATAGGTACAAACTGCAACACGTTGAGGGTCCATACCCGTTGGTCTCTGCCACCCTTCAATGAAGAGTCATTTTTCGCGAATTGCAGCTTTTGCTTACTGAATCTTCGCGCAAGCGACCGTTGCCCGTGCTATAGATCGGTACGGCTTCAGGAGGGGGAAAAAGAAAAGAAGAGACACAATCTAGGCTTATGTACGGCCAGGAGACAATGTCAACGCCCAGAGCTAGAGGGCACCAAGAATACAACTTCCTCCAGCGGAGTCATAGACAAGCTTCCTACAGCTGGAGGCTGCAGAAACTCAGTCTCTCCCGTGTCAACAGTCTCAGCACATGAGTCCACGCGCCTGTTGAGGTGCATGGCAGGACCTCGAAACTGGGCCAAGTGAAACCAGATCCGCAATCAGCTCAACATGACGGCAACTCCCGCCCGCCCGCCCGCCCGCCCGCCCGCCCGCCCGCCCGCCGGCCCGCCCGCCCACCCGCCCCGCCCGCCGCCCGCCCGCCGCCGCACGCACGCACACGCACGCACGCACGCACGCACGCGCACGCACGCACGCACGCACGCACGCACGCACGCACGCACGCACGCACGCACGCACGCACGCACGCACGCACGCACACACACACACACACACACACACACACACACACACACACACACACACACACACACACACACACACACACACACACACACACACACACACACACACACACACACACACACACACACACACACACACACACACACACACACACACACACACACACACACACACACTCACACACACACACACACACACACACACACACACACACACACACACACACACCCCGACGCACGCACGCGCACGCACACACCGATGCACGCACGCGCACGCACGCACGCACGCACGCACGCACGCACGCACGCACGCACGCACGCACCCACACACACACACATGCACAAACACAGGTTATTTGGCTTCCCCTTGGCTTTTCCTTGGCTTTTCCTTGGGAAAAATGGAAAGAATAGCCTCGAAAAAGAAACAGGAAGAGAAAATGAGACAAAGAGAGCAAGAGAAAGAGACTGGCAATAGTTCTTACTTTTTGGCAATATAAGCATACTACCCAATGCACAGTTGCTATGCAGGAACTTGCTGAAGATGTCCAGACCGAGTTGGCAAGACGCCACCGTTTCTTGCAAAGGTAACACGAGTGTTGGCGCCCCTTTCCTTTTCCCTTTCCTTTTCTCTTTCTCTTTCTCTTTCTCTTTATCTTTCTCTTTCTCTTTATCTTTCTCTTTCTCTTTCTCTTTCTCTTTCCTTTGACAATGAACCTGCACCCATGATACACCAAACAAGGGCTTGCAGTAATGTAATCATTGCCTGTAAATGTGCGAGCATGGATCAGCACAGTCAGCCAACTTCACATGCCGCCATTCGAAAGACATGGTACCACCTGCTGGTCGCACCCTCCAACCCCCGCCAAAACCAGCAGTCAAATCTCACATGTGAAATCGCACTGCTCCTCCTGCACATTGACATAAGAGGGCCAGTCAGCCAGTTGTTTATCTTCTATTCTGCACGGGCATCCCAGGACTCTCAGCCTTCTCTGCAAATCTAGGACCCCGGCCGCTCGGCCTTGAAACTGCGGTCCGGCACGCACCAGTCAATGTTCCTAGCAACAGGCACTTCTCCTGCATAGCGTTGAAAGAGCATCACTACATACCATCTACGCGAAGAAAACTGTTGATCAAGAAACAGCACTAACACTAAACAGTCATCAGTTGCGATGACCCCAACTGTTTTTCAACACATGATCAAACGAGGCAAAACGAATCTTGAAACTTGTCGCTGCAGAAAAGAGACGGACATGTCCCAAAAAAACGGCATTGTTCATCAAGCATCAGCAAATGCCTAACTGTCAATGCGGGGTTGCGCAAACTGCGAAACTGCATCTTGTTCCTCATTGCAGACCTGGACGAAATGGTGGGACCCCAAAAACGGATGGTTGGTTTTTGGTTTCGTGCAAAACCAAAAAAAAGGTACGCTCGAACAAGAACACGGCCATTTGTCTATTGGTTTCCCATGCACCGTAAAACTCCTCCAAGCATCAAGGACCAGGCGGTACCAAATCGCGGAGGCGCGGAGGCACGGCCCCCCCACCTGAGCCCAAATGCCGCCAATGATTTCCTCGCTGCACGTTCATGAGATGGGCTTGTGATAGCGTTGCTGACATATGTGCCGATTGCTCCCACGCCACGTAGAAGAATGAAACGCAGTTGAACATTCCACCATGCGAGTCAACAGGCACGCATGCAACAGCGAACCTGCACCATTTGCATCTTAGTGATCATCAAAACACGCTGACTACACAAATTATGCACACAACAACTGCCCTGCTTGAAAATACTGAAATCAAACAGCGTGCCCAAAGCTGGGCGCCAGCCCTGGCCAGCACTCAAAGATGTTCTCGCAAACCTTGAATGGCCGAAGCATACACCGGTCCAAAACAGCCGCATGACCAGCTGTGCACAAAAAAATACGCTTGCACACATGGCCGCAACTTTCCGTCCCATCTGTTCACTCCAACTGCATCAAAGTTGTTACTGCTGGTGGGCTTGAAGCTCTGGTTCACTCGCGGTCACAGATTAGATTGCCACGTATAGCGATTGGAAAACGGGAGCCGCGCCCCGTTTTCATTCGAACCGACGGCCGGCACCTGCGAGCCGGACCACGTCGTGCCGGTGCGGCAGGCCTTTGCGGGCAGCGCGCAAACTCTGCAGGCGCTGCGCGGCGACTGCCACAGCGAGAAGACGCTGAGAGAGAGCGCGCAGCCCACAAGCCTGGAGAGCCGAGTGGCGCCCGGAGTCATGGAGCAGTACGCCCGGAGCCCCAAGCTGCCCCCCCTCGTCTTCGAGGCGCAGGCGTGCAAGAAGGACGCGTTGCATGTCGGCGTGGACGTGGTGCGCTGCAGGCGCAACGGGCTGGCCAACGCCGCTGCGCGAGCAGGGCGAGGCGGTGCACCTGGTCTCGAAGACGCACTGCTCGGCGCAGAACCTGGGCTGGGCGCGCAGACGGCCGACCACTGGGTGCGAGGTACGTGCGCGGCGGCAGCGCGCAGCGGCTGGACTGGCTGGTCGTGGAGGAGATCACGCAGCTGGACATGGCGCTCTGGGCGGACCTGGCCTGCGTGGGGCTGAACGGCGACGTGAAGTTCTTGCTGCTGGGCGACTTCCGACAGCTTCCGGCCGTGCTGGACTCCTGGGCCGGGCAGCCCATCAGCGCACAGCCAGCTGGTGCGCGACCTGGCCGGCGGGCACCGGCACGAGCTCACGGAGAACATGCGCTCCGACCCCGGCATCTTTGGCTGCGGGTCGGCGAGGAGGGGTGCCCCACGCTGGAGCAGGCCAAGGCGAGGCTGAAAGAGCTGTTCCCCTCGAAGCCCGGGTGGCCGGACACCACGCTGGTCATCAGCCACAGCAAGCGCATGGCCGTCAACGCAGCGGCGAACCGGGCCCTGGCGCCGCAAACCTCGAAGCTGCTGGAGCTGGAGACCCAGGTCATCCACATAGATTTGGGGTGTTTTGAATCGGTAACGACCCATGGGTGTGATAAATCGATAACACAAAACAGCCCGCAGAGCATGAGGGTGTGGCCGGGGCTGCGCCTCATCGGGGCCGGGGGCAAGATACCCAAAAGGAGTCTTCGTGGCCGTGGCGGAAGTGGAGCCGGACAGAGTGAGGCTGGACCACCCGGCCGAGCCACGCAGTGACCTACGCCAGCTGCCAGGGGCTCACCCTCCACAACCGCGTCTGCCTGGACCTGGAGTCGTGCCACCTCACGCTGCGCCACCTGTACGTGGGCGCGTCGAGGGCGACGAGCTCCGAGCTGCTGGAGGCAGCCTAGGCGAACGGGCAGCACGGCGCCTCCAGGGGCTCCAGCATGAGGTGGCGCACCTCGAAGAGCACGCCCCACTGCCTGCCCATCAGCCACACGTGCCGGGCCTCCACGATCGCGCGGCTTCTCCGGCGGGAGGCACAACGAAAACAATGCATACTTCAAGAATGACTTTTTTCCACTCAAGATTCCTGTGCTTGTTGCATGGAGTGAAACTTCTGAATAGCTCTGTAGCTTCTGTATCAACTGCTCATCTTTTCCGATGCAAAGCACGAAAAGGTCAAAAAGAGCCTCACAGAGTAAACTTGTGTCGAGAAACCCCACTGTGAGGAAACGCCAAAGAAAAGCAACGCCAGCCTTGAGCAATACAGTAGCCGTAGTCCGACCAGGGCAAAGTGATTTGCGAATTTGCGCGGCAGCTTCAGCACTTGTCACGTTCGTAGTTGGATTGAGTGGGGGACTTAGAAACACGTTTCACTGAAGCCTCTTTGTCCTCTTTCATTCACCGGGCAAGAAAACTGAGTCTTCACTAAACAAGGCTTCAACGTCAAACGAGCTGGAGCCGTCCTGCTGGCTGTATCAATTTCATCGGCATCACACTTGACTTTGTTCGATCCATCTTGATCGCCTCACCCAAAACTGCGACACCACACATGGACACGCTTTCAACAAAGCCTGGTCCGTTTCCCAGGCCTGCTTAATTACTTTGTTTATCTTCACTCAATTGTTTGTTTCTCAAAGAAACGCGATGGACACGAACACGTACTATGAAAGCACAGGACACATTGCAGACATGAGGGGTCTGCTCAATCTGTGACACTCCCTTTAAAAAACAGCCTGCTAAAAGTGTACAATTTGGCTGGAGGTCAGCACCTTCTTCAAATCATCTACGTCGGTTACATCTCAAATGATTTTGAAGGCATTGCCAGCGAACTCGAAGCCGTCACGGCCATCCTGCAATGTCAATGGCTGAAACATTCAAGCTCAACTCCTTCCAAGCACACGCAAGAAAAGCATGTTGGGCCAACGGCATGGAAAAAATATGCAAGTATTTAGCCTCAAAACACCTCTATCAAATTGAGGAATGCTGTTGGAAGATGTCATTCAACAAATGAAGCAGATGAAGCACAGGTCAGAAGCTACCGCGAGCAGGAAGAGAAACCATGGCTTTCTGTGGGCATGTCTCTTTGTGGTTTATCAATCACAAAGGTCACGCAGCATGGCCGTTGCATGAAGAGGAGGCCAACACATTACACATCCTTGCGTTTTGGTATGGTTGTTTACAACTTCCAGCTTGCTTCCAGCTTGTCAGCATGAATGGACATACAAACATTGTTACATGCTGAGCAAGCTCGTGCGCAAGTCAAGGCCTGCTGTCGTCCACCACAGCCCGCTCCAACATTTGAGCAGAAAACCTTGCAAAGCAGCGGGGTTTGAGAACTCATGGCCTTCCAAAGCTTGCAGTTGAGCACCATTTCAAAAAGCATGCTCGAAGTAGCGCGCTTTCCTCCTCACATCTTCGAAGTTTGGCATTTGCACACTTCGGCAGACGGGATGCCTCGGTGAAAGAGATGTCGACCAGCGCCGGAACTGTTGCTGGTCCTGTACCCGTCGCAGGCATTCCCTGCTTGACTTGAAGACCGCAGCATGATGCTCAAAAGTGTAAGCATTGACCTCCCTAACTCTTTAAGTCAAGCAAAGTCGCGCTGCAACGAAACAACTGTGCCGCAGCTGTACCTTTATTTTCCGGTACGAGGTGACACGTTGTGCACCAGCATTGCCTCAGCCGAGAAGAGCAAGTGACAAAAGCCATCTTAGGACGCGCAATGGTGCAAGTTCACAAGTGTCAAACATGCTGTGCTAAGGAAGGCACCCAGTCTGATGCATCTCAAGCTGGTAGCACAAATCCGTAGCAATCTGCCCTGAGAGCTGGGCGACAGCAAAACCCGAAGTTGAAAGGCATCGGATCCGAGTGCTCGGCTTGGATTTGCCGCGGTTGACTGCTGCTTCTTCATCTTCTCTGACCCAGCCCCCTTCCTGCAGAGTCAAGCTGAGAGGGCGAGGTGAGAGTGTGGAACAAACGAGAATGCAAATGTGTGTGTGAATGTGTGTTTTGATGTGAGCAAAGCTCTCCTCTTGACGGTAAATGTCAATTTGATAGGCATCGCAGGATACAGTATTTGGGTTCTCCTGCTTGATAGCCTCAAGCAATGCTCAGAGTTGAAATCACTCAAAACTTCAATCTTTGTCATCGCCCCTCTGCAAAACAGCTCACAATGGAAAGCTCAAGGCTAGCGAGGCTCACAAGCTCTAAGAGCAGGGCTTTCTTGAGGTCATCCACCTGACATTCTCGCGAAGCGTAAGCAACATTCCAGAAGGTAAAACAAAGCTGAGGTGATCCTTCGCAAAAAGTGGCGCAGCTGAGGTCGCTGCGTTTGTCAAGACACCTTTGACCTGAAACGCATTGCCTATGATCTCAAACTCCTCGCCGTCCTTGCAACTCTACAAGTACTGCAAACCAGGTCACGTCCATCCGTCTAAGCAATGTCTGGCAGTGGGTACCAAGAGCATAGAAGGCACTGTCTTGAGCAAGCATCGGATCCGTTTTTACTTGTGAGGGAATTTTGGGTTGGATGTCTTCTCTGTAGCTTCTCCAATGCCAAGCATGCCGTGCCAGAAAGGCATTGTCGAAACAAGGTCAGCATGTGAAACCGTCGTCAGTCCTTCTGGAGCTGCCTGACCCAAACCGGCTTGCTTGCTGCGGCCCTGCCTTGCAGAGTTCAAAGAGAGCAAATCTGTCAGATACTGCAACCCTAAAAACTTTTCAGGCTGGAAGCAAGGGAGAACTGCTCAGCCTCAACAGGCCATATGGTGAGCCAAAGGTTTCAGAATGAGGTGAAGAATGAATCCAAAGAACGCATTCAATTTGTCGTGGAACGTTTCTCAAGTAGAACATCAACCTGCACGTTGCTTGTAGAGTCCGCAGCGCCTGACGGCAAACGGGGCTTCTGGCCGGACTTTAAGAGCACCATGATGTCAACTGGCTTCCACCCACCATACGCGTCTGGGTAGACTGAATTTTGGATGGCCAGCGCAAAGCTCGCCTTGTCAAGGTTTTGCTTTGTTTCCTGCAGAAAATAACGGAGAAATTGTTCTGCCTGTGATCGATTCCATCTATAATCGGCAGCGACCTCTGCTTGGTCATATGCTACCCGCGTCCGAGCACCGTTCAAATTGCCAATTCTGCACGCCATCATTGCAGACTGCGCGATGACGATGATGTGGTGGTCACAAACAAAAGCTTTCTTTGCCAGCTTGATAAGGCGATCGCCATCTACCCTGTCTTCAAAGCTGTTGTCAAAGACCAGGTTGATGTGAATGCCCCTGGCATGCAACAGTGAAAACAATTTCTGTACTATGTCAACACCAAGGTCAAGGTCATTTGCCCTGGTCAACTGTAATATGCGGAGTCGGAAGCTACCGCTCAGCAGTAGCGTCATGTTCTTGGAAATATTTCCAGCAGGCAGCGCCGCTAAAGCGGCGACCGACTTGCCCACACCAGGCTCTGCGTGTACTGCCGAAAGCCCTGCTTCATTGCTGCAGAGCAGGCGTACCATTAGGATTTCAAAAGGCGTTGGGGAGACAACCTGCTCGGGCAGGTCCTCCAACTCAGTGCCTATGACAAATTGCGAATTTGCCGCAATGTCCTGGACAAGCTTGGATGCTTGTTCCGTAGCGTTGCCTTGTGTATCAATAGGCAGCAGCTTTGCTTCGGTTTTCTCACTAATCTGCTGCCACTTCTGAGCTTTGGCCCACAAGTTGCTTGCGCTGTTCACGTTTCGAACCAGTTTAAAAACCAATCCCAAGTCCGCTCTGCGGGATACACTTTCAAGTCTACGCATTTGCAGGACACCTCGAGCACTCGCAAACGCCTCTTCTCCTCGAGGCTTCAGGTGAAATTGCCATAAAACGACCACGGATAAAGCAAGCAGTTTTGCGTGCCGCGCTATCATTGCTTTGGTTGCCAGCAAAGGCAACCGATTGCTTTTACACTCGGTATGCACCCTGCATGTGTGTCTGCGTACATTTCACGGTCACAAGACGTCAGCGTGAATGTGGTTGACAAACCCCTAGTCTTCGGTTGCTTGCAGCAAGCAAACCTCTTGAGCCAACAAGGCGCTTGGCATCCAATCCGTGTTGCGAGGACAGCATTGCGCTGCTTCGCAAATCGTGTTGCGCATGTGGCATCAAACGGAAAAACCGCCCGATTTGTGCGTCCATCGCAGCCCGCTGTGGGCAGGAACCGCTTCTGACATAAGTTGCAATTCAAACTTGGCAAAGCACAAGAGAACGAAGAAGCGCCAGAGGTTTTTAAGCTCACTATGACTTTAGATGTTGTTCAGAAATGGTAAGATCACAGCCTAACAAGCAAAAAATAAACTACAAGAACTACAACTCCTACACTGCACCCTTTCCGAAGCAGAAATTCCAAATCGACTTGATGGATGTCAGCAGCTTGCGCCTTCTCAATGTTCGACACAGAAAACAATGCTGCGCGCGTGTCTTTGTGTAAAAAAAAGATTTCCACTCTACAAACTACAAAGGAGACTGAGCGATGGTACAATGTTCTCAGGCAGTTAGAATCCTGTTCACTGGTTCAAGCCAATAACAGGGGGACCAGCCAGGAGAAAACAAGGCAACCGTGAAGGCGAACGCACCGTTTCTTGTTTTTTTTTCCGTGTTGCTCAAAATTTCAGGCCCAAAGATGCAAGGAAGCTGACAACGCGTGTCCAGTCCCTTCTCCTGCATTTGATGCGGGGCCTGATATCTAGCAACGCGTGTTCGACCCACACGCGAGGTATGTTACCTCAGGGGCGTGAAACGGACGGAGAGAAAGTGTGACTGGCTAGGTGCAAAGCGCGCACCATGCGATCAGGATGCAACGCGTGCAACCTGAAAGGGGGCAAAGTACTATACGGCGCCTCAGCATGCATGTGCAAGCAGCATGGGCGGGTCTTGCTTGGACACGAACATTTGAGGTTGGCATGGTACACCTCAGAGATGTCAGGGAAAAAAGGTCCCTCAAAGGCTTGAAGCAGAATGACAAGGCGGCCGAAGATTCAAACAGATCAAAACACCGGGAAAAAGAAACCCCAAACGTTAGAATCCTGTTCACTGCTTCAAGCCAATAACAGGAAGACCAGCCAGGAAAAAGCAAGGCACCGTGAAGACAAACGCACCGTTTTTTGTCCATGTTGCTCAGAGGTTCAAGCCCAAAGGCGCAGGGAAGTGGGTCTGCTGCGCACCCAAGCCGTCTTGTGACTGATGGCTTGCTCCTGTTTCGCTACGAGTAGTAAGGAACACCAGCTTCTACCCTAATTATTTTCGTTTGTTGGCCGAAAAACCCTCCAAAACAGCCAAATTCTCCATCCGGCTGAACGTTTTTCCGATGTCACCGGTCGATGTCACCGCTCCCTTCTGGGCCGAAAAAGTGCTCAAAACGGCAAACTTCCCGAATTCCCGAAAAGTTCGTTTTTTTCTGTCAGACAGCAAGTGCTCGTTTTCGACCGAAAACAGGCTCCAGACGCGCACGCTGCTTTCCGGAAAGCTGGCAAGTTCCATGTCACCGTTTGTCACCGCTTCGTCACCGCCCTCTTTTGGGCTGAAAAAGTGCGCAAAATCGGCCAACTTCCCGACTTCCCGAGGACTTCGTTCTTCACACGATTCTCCGTTTTTCGCCCAAGCACGGCAGCCTGCCGAGGTCCTCACCCCTGCCCCGACAACCTGCCGAACATGTCACCGCCTTCGTCACCGGGTCTAACACGCCAACCTGCCGAACGTCCTGAGGGACTTCCAGGGCTCGAAATCTTGGCAAGTTTGAGTCAATATTGAGTCGGCTTGAAACAATATTGGTTCATTAATGGGCAAAGGTTGGCCGGAGGCGGGATTCGAGCCCCAGACCAGAAAAAGCAGCCCGCCGAGCGTGTCACCGCTTGTCACCGCTTGTCACCGCTTGTCCCCGGGGCGCTTTTGGGTGGAAAAAGCAGCCCGCCGAACCGCCGGGGCTCGAGGTGTCCCACGGTCCGTGTCAACCTGTGACACAAGCTTTCGTAATCTTCCAAGCTGCAAAGCGAGGCCGGCTCCGCGGCTTCGGTCTAAAAGCGAGGCCGGCTCCGGGCTTCGGTCCAAAAGCGAGGCCGGAATTCTTTCCACCAAGGTCGGAATTCCGACTTCGCTCTCCCACCGAGGTCGGAATTCCGACTTTGCTCCAAGCTTCCGATTTTGCCTGAAAAACCCATCAGGCCGTTGTGGGCGGTGATCTGTCCCGAATTTTTTTCGAGCGTCGTGCGCAGGTCGGGGGTGGTATCACGACCTGGACGGGAACTTGATTTCACCGACGCCATCGGTCAATTCACTGAGCCATGCGCTACAACGAGACTGTCTTGACTTCGTCGATTTTGCCCGAAAAATTATGGCGCGGGCCTGGTGCGGGCCTGGCGCGGGCCTGGTGGGTACGTGCCTAGTGCGGGTACACCTGGACACGCGCTCTGAGCACTTCACGCTGCGCCACCTCACATCGGCTGCAGCCGAGCCACCTCCGGCAACCTTCTAGAGGTCGTCTAAAACTGAAAAGGGGTCGCAGCAGAACAGCAGCTGGCGGGTCCAGTCTCGTCCGACCAGACGTGCGGGCAACCCCGTTTTGGAAGTGTTCGGTGGCTTGCTGCGGGGACGGTGGGGCGGTCCGGCTTTAAGCGCTGCTGGAGCTCTTCAAGGGCACCGGCTCAGTGGGACGAGCCTTCGAGGCGGAAGGCTGGGAAGTTGTGAGCCTTGACCTGTTGCCCAAGTTCGAGCCCTCCATCTGCTGCAACATTCTGCAATGGGATTACCGCGCAGCCTTTCCGCCCGGACACTTCCAGTTTGTCTGGGCATCGCCCGTGTGCCCGAGTACTCCAGGGCGCTGACCACCCGGCCGCGGCGGTTGCCAGAAGCTGATGCCCTGGTCCTTCGAACCATCGAAATCATCGCACACTTGGACCCTCCCATGTGGGCCATTGAGAACCCGGCCACCGGGCTGCTGAAGACCCGCCCGTTCATGGAGCGCTGGGTGGACGTGACCTACTGCAAGTACGGAACTCCGTACAGCAGACGCGGCTGTGGACCAACATGCGCTGGAGGCCGAGGCGAGGTGTGTGCAGGCCCGGCAGCCGCTGCGGCGCGTGGCAGGACGGCAGGCACCTCCGCGCCGCGCAGGAGGGGCAGTACGAGAGGGTCAGCCAGCAGCCACGCGAGCTGCTCTACAGCGTTCCTGCTGCGCTGTGCGACGAGATAGCGCGCGCGGCCACGGCAGAGCTTGCGGAGCGGCTGAGCATTCCGGATTAGGCCGTTCTGGTCTAATCCGAGGGGCCTGGAAACAAGTCCATTTTTTCCGTGGTTTTGCTGGGGCAGCGGGCTTTTTTTAGTCCAGCACAGAGACGCCCGTGCCGGAGAGCGTCACCAGCTGGTAGGCCACCAGGTGGATGAACAGGTCCGTCATCGTGCCGTCCAGGCCCTTGAAGGTGAACCGGGCAAGGTCGCCCGAGCGGTGCTGACACCACTCAGTGGCATCTTGGGCACGCGCTCCGTCGGAAAGCCGGCAATGAAGCTGTGGCGCAGGTAGCCCACACGGCCGATGTCAATGTTGCGCACCGTGTCGTCGTAAGTACCCGCAAGGACCGAGAGCAAATATAAGTGCTCCGAGGCTCCCTTCATAGGATTGTGAGGGTACTGCAGGCTACCCATCTGCGATTCCAGGAGGACAGCTGCCTGGCCGCGCCGATGGGGGCCACGTCCTGCCCCGGGGTTGGCCAGCAAGTGGATTTTGGAGCCCGCGTCGTTGTCCCAAAAAGTCACGAACGCGCCCATGAGTTTCGTGAAGGCGCGCGCCACGGTGACGTTGTGCTCCGCCACGCCGTTCGGGACGCTGGACTGCTGCGTGTGCACCGTGGGGTAGCTGAACACAAGCGACCTTCCTGAGAGGAGCACGCGGTTGAAGGACTCCACCAGCGCAGAGTCCAGGACGACCTGGGAGGCCAGAACTCGGACGTTCTGGATCTCGAAGTCGGTGCTCAGCGTGGCCCCGCCGGGTGCGCCCCGGCGTTCTCGGACCACAGCGCAGTCGTGGCGTCCGCAAACTCAATTTCTATCACCAGGTTCAGCTGCGGCGGCAGCATCTTCCCGCAGCGCAGGATGCCCACCATGGTGGGGCGCAGCAGCACGTCCGCGTAGCCGCCCTGGTGCACCGCGCGGGCGATGCGCGGGTCGTTCACTTCGTCGAAACCCTCCATGGCCTTGTTGCGGTTGTACTCTCTGCCCTTCAGCAGGTCATGCACGGCCACGGTGCGCCCGTAGTAGTTGATGTCGTCGCAGCGCTGGCCGTTGGCGAAGACCTGGACGCGCTGGACGAAGCAGGCGGGGTTGGGCGTGGCCGGGGCCAGCGGGTTTGGCGCCGTCCGTGTTCCTGACGCGGAAGGCGATCTTGATGGACTCGGGGTCGATGAAGGACGTGCCGCTGGTCAGCGGGATGCGGCAGACCCGCGAGGTTGTGGGGGAGAAGGAGCTCAGCGAGCTGGGGAAGTACTGCACGTCATGCCGCGCCGTCACGTAGCTGGTGTTGCTTGTTTCAGCTTGTAGTCCAGGCTCTGCATCAGCTCATCCTGGGCTCCGGCGCTAACTACCTCCATGCTTCTTTATACACACGCAATTTGAGTCGTACGGCGAAGGAAAATGCTATTCCTCCAGTGCGTACATAGATGTACGGACAAGAAGAATAGCGTTTTGTGGCGCAAAACCGTGCAAAACAAGCTATTCTTACGGGCGCATATTGATATACGGCCTAGAAGAATAGCACTTGTCCAGCGCAAAACCGTGCAAAACCGTGCAAGAATAAACTCTCCCCAGTTTTTAAGCAGCCTCAATGTCTTGCGCCAGCTGGTCAAAGCTGGGTGGAGGCAGGCTCCGGCGTGACTGCCCGGAACTGGAGCTTGCCTGCGAGCTCGGCTGAGACTGGGGCAGGGTTACGGGGTTCAGGCCGCAGGAGAAGGGGCGCGGCGTGTGGTTGGACTGCGCCTGGACTCGGAAGCCAGACTGGGAGGCGCGGGGTGCTGCTGCCGCTGCGCAGCGCGAAGTGCTGAGGCTGCGTGGCGTCGTTCATGTTGTTGGCGGACCGGACGTCCTGCACGGCCGCGTCCTCGCTGCCCTGCTGAGGCCGGAAGAGTGTGTTCTCCAGCACCAGCCCGTGCCGCGACCAGGCCGTAAGCTGCGCCGCCTGCGATTCCCACGGCCAGCCCGCCGTTGCAGCTGCGCCAACTCCTGCCGCGCCAGCAACCTCGCCCGCGGTGGGCGCCAGGGCTGCGGCCCCCTCGGCCAGGCTCCCCAGGTATGCAAAGGCTCCGCCCCACGCCCTCGGCGGCAACGGCAACCTCCCCCTCCTCCGCAGCCACGGCCGCCGTCTCCTCCACGGCCTGCGCTGCGCCGCGCTCCACCTCCTGCGCGCGCTGCCCTGCCTCGTCCAGGAGGCGCTCCACGTCACTGGGCCGGCCTATGATCTGCGGAGCGGCTGCGCCTGGCCCGGACGGGCAGCACATTCAGGCGCACGTACTCGGCCGCGTCCTGGCAGCTGAGAGCGGAAGGCCTGCGCGGCTGCGAGCCCCGCTGCTCCTGCGCCTATGAGGTCCGCTGCCGCCTGAGCACCGTCTGCAGCGCTGCGCAGACGGTCCGTGATGGAGGGCGGCCCCTGCCCGTTGCTGGCCAGGGCGCCGGCCTCGGGATCTCCTGCCAGGTCATCCTCAACAAAGCGGGTTCCGCCGTACCCCTGGTACCTCCGCGTAAGGCGCACGTCCTCGTCCGTGGCCTCTGCGGGAGTGCGGAAGCCTTCCTTGGGAATTGCTTGCAAAGATGTGTGCTGCAGGGGGGGGTTGGGGTCCTTGCTGGACTGTACGAAATCGTCCAGGTTGAAGTGGCTTGTGACAAACGAGGTGGCCTTGCGGTCCGGCTGATCCAGGGCAGCGGCTCATTCCGCTCAAGGTAGCCCACCACCTGCTCAAAGCGCGGGCGCTTTTTGAAGCCGTGGGCCCGAAGTGTCTTCATCTCTTTACTATTGGTGAACACTCCGTGCTCTTACAAGCAGGGCACGCAACACGGACACGGCCAATTTTCAGCCATGGAAGCATCAACTACGCGGAAGCCAGCTAGACAACCTAGACACGCGTCTGGGACCTGACGTCACACGCGTCTGGCCTTGGACCTGACGTCGGGCTCTCAGCGATTTTGCCACCCGCTCTCCCACCCGGAGTGCTGTCCGTCTTGCCACCCGGTTTCCCACTCGCTGCGCCAGCCATAATGCCAGCCGGAGCGCCAAGCAGGCAGCCAAGACCATGGCTCCTCGGGAACACCGTGTCTTTGTCTCTTGGCTGGCTGCTGCTGCGGGCTGTGACTGCTCTGCGACTGCACCACCGCTCGATGCAACTTCACACTATTGCCGTTATAGTACTGGTTAATGGTTGGGTTGTCAAACTGCCGGGCAGCAGTGGGAACCACGCGGAATGCCAACACCTCTTTGCCGTCAGCCAACTTGCGCAAGATCCGAAACTTGCTTTCCGGATAGCACGCATCCTTGCGTAGAGATTGCTCTCGCTTGATAGCCTGGCAATTGGCGATCATGAGGAAAACGTCCGACGCTTCCCAGAACTGGCTGTCGTGGCCCGCCGCAACAGCCCATGCGTCCAGCGCCGATTGCAGCAACGAGTAGCCAATCCCCAACAGCTTGGACTGGCTTGACAGCACCTCTTCCTCCACACGCTTTCCACGAAACTTCAAGAGGACCGGTTTGCTGGTGACGGGAGTGGTTTTTTGGAGGCTGCAAATAAACTCACGCCATGACGTGCCTTGCTTGGTGGTTTGGCGCTGAAGGGTCTGCTGAAACTCTGCAGGCACGCAGTTCGAAAGAACCAGGACTTGCTCTGCACAGTACTCCGGCAGCCCCTCGTTGAAGTCGTACACAATGCTGACGAGAGCTCGAATCCACGGAGACATATTGAAAGACAAATCGCCCGATCCACCCAAAATTGCTTCCTGTTGCTCCTTGGACAGTTCTAGGAGCTCATCACTGGTGGGGAGATGCTTGTCGCTCGACCACTCCAGACCGGAGCTCGCCGGGTCGTTGACTGGCTCCTCGTCTGTCGGCTCCTCGTTGACTGGCTCCTCGTCTGTCGGCTCCTGCTCCTGCTCCACCTGCGGCTGCTGCTCTTGCGGGGCGGGATGCGTGTGAGTGACTTCGCCGTCGTCCTGCGACCTGACGTGACTCTGGCTCTCAAAGTGCTGAAACACTGCCGCCAGCGACTGAAGCCTGAAGAGCTTCTCTTGCTTGCGGCACCATACGCATGTCAGGGCATCGTAGGCCTGCGGAAACACCAGCCCCTGGCCCACCAGGCACTGCACCTCCAGATCGTTGAACTCCGTCTTGTGCTTGCCCTTCTGATTCGTGTAGAGCTCCATCACCTTGCGCGCCACTGTGTCCACGCGAGCCAGACGCTCCTCACGAGCAATGAAAAATAGTCACCCCCGCTCGAAACGCTATTTGCAACACACAAGATTAGAAACCCGGCCGGCCTCACTACGGCGCAACACCTGCATCTCAACCGCCAGGTCTCCGTCTAGAGGTCTGCAAGCGACCTCCTGCGCGGCGCTGGCCTGCGCGCAGTGACCTTTGGCTGCCTGATGAAAAGCCGTCCCGCGTGCGATCCTCCTTCCAACCTTGGTTCCAACCCCAACATCGCGTAGCCAGCAGCCAGTGCTCCGTCTGCGCGGGATGCTTGTTCCCGCTGTGGATTATGTGGCCGTCAAATGGCAGCGAAACGAAAGGGCCGTCCGTGTCTGGAATTGGCTTGGTCAACTGCATCACTTGGCGAGCTTTGTCGGTGACCAGCTTGTCCTCCTTCAGAAGATACACCCAGCCATACGGGCCGGCGTCGACCCAGCCAGGCACTAACTTGTTCAGCTGGGCACCCTTCTTCAGCGTCTCGTAAAACTGCCTGCAGAAAGTAAGGTACCCCTTGCCTTTCGCCTTGCTTGCAAGCTCGGATTGCGGAGTCATCATGGCCTCTCCCAGCACCCGAGCCAGCAGCGGGTGCCGCGGGGAGCAAAGGACGTCACCATGAATGGAGGACACTGAGCGCCTCACACATTGCGTAGAGGCAAAGTTGCAAAACTCTGCATACTGCTGGCCATCGTCGACAAAAGTTCGAACGAACTCTCTCGCGAAGTAGCCGGCGTGCATGCGCACCCGATGATCCTCCCGACAGTACGTCTGCACCAGCCGTCGCGGCAGCCACCACAAGGGAATCTTTTTCTCATCGTGCCTGAGAGCCCACAGGCTGGCGATCTGCAACAACGTCCTCATGTCCACGGCGTCCTGTTCCCAGTGACGCAAAAGCTGCAGCTCAGAGCACAGGTTCACCAAACCTCTCCGACACATAGGCGGGCACTTGTCTCCGGTTTTCGGAACGTTGTTCCACCCACAGCAGATGACGACCGCCAGGTCGCAGTCCACCACGTCGTCCTCTGCGCACGTCGTGCCCGGCCCCACAGCCAACTTCGCCGCCTCCTCGATCACGTGGCAGTAAACTTGCCTTGTCGCCACAGAAGTGCAGGCCACGCCGATAGAACGGCTCGCTGTCCTGCCACCAGCTGTCCTGCATGTCTAAAATGGTCTTGCTAACTGCTGCGATGTTTCTGCAGGTCGCCATAGATCGCAGTGGTTTCCGGCACGCTTCCGCGTGCCGCCACAAGGCTCACCGCCAGCCTCTGAGCTAGAAAATCTGTCACATCCGGGAATCCGAGGCGCGCGGAAATCTGCCTCCAGCCGCACACGAGCTGCTTGGCCACGCTCGGAAGCGTCTCGCCAGCACAACAGGAGCCGGTCACCAGAGACCCACCGCAGCACCAGACGACACAGTGACGCCTGCTCGAAGAATCCACAAGCTGCACGCCGTACTTGTCACCGAAGCCCACCGCTGTGCTGTCAGCCAAGGATAAGATAGGCGCGCACTCGGGCCTCATGGCCGGGCCGACAAAAACTACGCCGAGTCAGCCAAACTGGCAGGGCTCGAACACAGTACACGCATGCAATCAAAAAGCCGGACACTCGAAACCACAAAAGCTGCGATACCCGCTCTTGGTGGAAACCAGTGGGCTCGGTCTTTCGACTTCGACTGCCGACTCACTTGCACCGGCACTTGCGATGGCCACAGCCAACCAGAGCTGGTTCTCTCGAGCAGCCGCGCTTGCCTTTACAACAAAAACTACGCGCCGCTCGCCAAAACAATACAAGAAAACACACAGTCTACAAGTGTCGGCCTTCGGCCTGGGCGCAACCCCGGCCTTCGGCCTGGGCGCACGCCTACTCCCGCCTGCTGCGTAACACATCTGGTCCAAACCGAAGGCAGCTGAGTGCGGCACATGTGACATCAACCCCTTGCAATCGAAGATCCAATAACTGGAATTACGAAACATTTTGAAACACGTTTGATCCAAACCGAATGCAGCTGAGCGTGGCACATGTGACATCAATCCCTTGCAATCGAAGACCTCAAGAAACTGAAATAACGAAACATGTGGAAACACATCTGGTCCAAAATGGAGGACACTGAGCACCTGCCCGGGCTTCGCCCTGGCGGCCCAGCTCATGCTGCATGCAAGCGTTTTGTAGCTCGAGAAGCCACCTCCAGAGCGGCTGAAGCAATCCGCACTTGAAGTCCAGGTATACTCCACCGCGGCGGTACATATGCAGGTAGCGCCAGATCGAACTCTCTCGCGAAGTAGCCGGCGAGCCTGCGCACCCGATGATCCTCCCGACAGTACGTCTGCACCAGCCGTCGCGGCAGCCACCACAAGGGAATCTTTTTCTCATCGTGCCTCCGTGCCCACAGGCTCGTTTCGCTGCAGGCATTTGCCCAGCCGCTGGCGATCTGCAACAACATCCTCATGTCCACGGCGTCCTGCTTCCAGCTCGCTTAAAATCTGCAGCACGGTCTTTGACATTTCTCACAGAGGCGGCAAGCCTGTCTTCATAGAAAAGCCCAAAAAACTACCCCTGGCTTTTTTAGCATCTGGAGAATGGTCTCGGCGACCAAAAAAGCTAGACTTGAGCCGTCATCAGCCACGCATCACTTCAGCTCGCACCACCAATAAAACGCCAAGCATGCAACTCACACCTCGCTTTTTGCTTTGACGAAAGGAGACAACAAGCTCGCCGCCGCAGCCCGCGACCTGCTGGCTATCGCCCTCTGGGCGAACAGCCCAGCGCCGCTGCAAAAACCCCTGGGGGCAAGATAAATTGTAATCCTAGAATGATGCAGGGGATTTATGTCAACCCACCTGCCAACACAAAGCTTCATCAATTGCACAACACACTCTCTCTGCATGATGCTGACGCCGAGGCGCTCACATTTACAGCTTCAACTCTTCGTGATGTCGGTGCAGCGTGTTGCAGGGTGCCACTGGCCAGCTGTGACATTTGTCACGAGACCATGCACGAGACCTTGACGTTTGCACATGCCTCCCCACAATCTGCAGTCGGCTACTGCATTGAAGGTGTTGTCGAGTTCCCTCCTGGGTAGACCGGCCTCCCCGTTCGTTCGCCGGCAGTCGGCCAACTGCCTGGAAGAGGTCGTACTCGCGACCGTTCCTTCCTGGGTGGGCGGGATTAACGAGACGAAGAACTGATTCCTGCGGGCGCCCAGCCTGCGACTTGGCACCCAGTCTTCACAAGATGCCAGCGGTCTGCAGCACGCAGGTGGCTCATAGTGCTGGCCCCCACACGCGGCCAGTCTCCACAGCTGCCATAGCACGCATCGCCGAGAAGCTTCCGCCGACGCCCGGCTTTCGACTTGGCTCCCAGTCTTCACAATATGCCACCAGTCTGCGGGCTGATAGCACTCGCCCCCTCCCACGCAGCCACTCTCCACGCTTGCCGGAGCAGCGCGCATCGACAAGAAGCAAAAGGCAGCTTCCGGATTCGCACGTCCCCATCACTTCGCAAACTGCTGTCCGACTCCCGGAGAAGTTTCATGAGGTCGCAGCATCTGCCTCGTCTCATCACTACTGCTGACAGGGCTCATTTGGCGCCGGGGTATGGGAGAAACATTGCGAAACACATCTGACACAAACCGAACGCAGCTGAGCCGAAACGCAAATACATGCTGCAAGCTCAGCTCACAACTCAACTTCAAACGACCGCAAATCCCACAAATCATGAGAAACAGTGAGTTGCAAGTTTTCACTGCGCAGGTCGCTTCACTTGCATTAGCACAGTCACTGGGCGTTAGCCAGGACCAAGGCTGGTCAGTCTCAGGCGACCGCACTCCACTTCAGAACAAGCTGCCAGATCCCGGCCTTCGGCCTGGATTGCCAACTAGCCCCGCCCAAGAATGCTGTCGCGCAGCCAGGAGGCCACAGAGGGCTCAGACGCCGGCAGCTGCCAGCCGCGCTTCTCCGCGCCGCTGGTGCGGCTGCTGGCCTTGCGCTCCATGAGCTCAGCCTCCAGCCTGTCCAGCTCTTCCCACTCTTGATCAGCGCCGCCTGTCTCTCGACATAAGTCCTCCGTCTTCACCGACGGCGGCACGCTTGCGGCTCTTGTCCTGCCGGCAGTGGGGCGGTGTCAGCTGAGCCATGTCGAAGTCGGACCATCGGCCTCTCCACTGGCGGCCGCCACGGGATTCCCCATGCTCCCGGCGAACGTCCTTGCGGCCGGGACGCTGGTGCCCGGTCTCACGCAGTAGCCCAGCCCTCCTCCGCTTGCCTGAAGCTGTCGCCCCTTCACTTCCATGATCTTGCCCGTCACAATCTTCTCCGTGCAGTCCTCTGGGCTCACTACATCCTGCAATTCCGCGAGCGCCGTCTCAAGAATCTCGGCAGCGATGCCTAGAGCTCGACGCTGTCCGTGCCCCGCGGCCTTCGTCACATAGCTCGTCCTCAGGGCACATCTCTGGCAGGTCATCCACGCAGCATGCTGGTTGCCGCGCGCCCGCGTGACATGCTTCCGGAAGCACGTCGCTCCCAGCAGGCCCATTGCATCTGAATCCCGAGCTCGTGCTGCTTGTCTCGGAGCCAAAGACCCAGCTCTACTCCAAGGCTCTGCCTGCCAGACACGTAAACTCCCCCGCTGCGGTACAACTCCATGTATCGCCACAGCGCAGCGATCGAGTGCGGCTCCTCCAGTGCTGCTTCGATGCTGGAGATGGGAAGCCTCCACTGCAGGAACTGCAGCTGCTCTTCCTCGCCTGCAAACTCCCGGACGAATCCAGGGCAGAAGATCTCCGCCGAGCAGCCGCACTCTTGGATCACGCGCCTCGAAAGCCACCAAAGCGGAGAGCAGCAGCACGCGAGCTGCGACCATAGGTTGGCAGTCAGCGGCACATCCGACCACAGATAACACATCTGCAGCACATCCCGAAATGTCACTGCCTCTGTCTGCAGCAACTTCAATAGATGCTGCTCCGCGTGCAGCCTGGCCATCTTTCTGTAAGTTTTGCCAGCATCCACACACGGGCCTGGCACCAAGTTCCACCCCGCGCACACGAGGATGTAAAGCTCCGCGGACGCGGGCTCGCAGTCTCGGGCCACTCGCTCCATCAGGTCGTTGAAAATCTCCTTTTTGCGCTCCATGGGTCCCCAGAAGTGCAAGCCACTGCCGATGCCGAGCGGGGTGAACAAAGGCATGCCGTCCTTCTCAAACCAGGCGTTCTCCATGGACCTGATGGTGGAGCTGGACTCTTTCACTCGCCAGTCGCATCGGGCCTGATGCAAAGGGGTGAACTTGCCCTCTTGGTCACACGCACAGCTTCACGCGCAGGGACCACGCTCAGCCCAACGCGCTTGCGCAAGAGCTGATCACGGCATTCCATCTCGTAGTACGAGTCGGCGATGCCAGCCCAGGTGCAGAGGAGCTTCTTCAAGATCGACATGTGCCTGTTGCCTTTGGAGGCCTGAATCAAACTCGCGCCAAGGCCGAGAATCACCACATGCTTTGTTGCGCTGGACGACATCTTGACCACGTTGGAGCCGTACTCAGCGTATCCGTTGCCGGTGCTGTCGGACAGGGCGAGCACATACTTGCTCGCAAAAGCTTCCTCCATGCTTTGAGCCACAAAAATCCTGGCCGCGAACAAACAGAAAGATTTTACATGCGCCATGTCACTCTATAAATGGCCGAGCCAACCCACGCAGTCCATAACTCAGGCAGTCCAAGATGCCAAGCCTACTGCACCAAAGCAAGACAAACAAATGACACACGCGCACTGCAAGCCTGTTTTTCTTCCTTGGTCTCACAAGCATGACTCTCTGGCTAAAGGTGCTGATGCTCAATTCCAATCTCGTCTGCTTGGCTCAATTCCGCTCGCGTCCTAGGCCACTCTCCGGACTTCGTCCTGACACGACTTCCTAAGACTCTCTCCGGACTAAGCCTCTCTCCGGACTTCGTCCTGAGCAGGGAAACCTGAGCTGGCACCATCTGGCCAACCCTGCGCCAGCTGCGGGCGACTCTGCCAAGTAGTGGTCGCGAAGCCATGGCTGCGAAACTCCGCCAAGTCCACGAGGTAGACGTAGCCGTACGCCTTGCTGATGCGCCAGCCTGGGCTCAGCCTCTCGGGGTCAAACCTGCAAATCCCATCCTGCAAGCGCTCGTGGAGGCTGCGCCCGAAGCCAGCTCCTGACGTCGCCGGGTGGATCACGTGGTGTGCCAGCTCGGCCATCAATGGGTGGCGCGGGGCACACACTATCAGCCCCTCTGCCTGGAAGAGGGGCTGATTGGTTGACGACGAGGGCAGCGTGGCCACCAGGAAGGGCGGATTGCACACGCCGCCTGCTGCCCCCCAGTCCTCGAATTTCTCTCCTATTGCTCGCTCCCAGCAGGCCCATTGCACCTGAATCCGGAGCTCGCGCTGCTTGTCCCGGAGCCAAAGACCCAGCTCTACTCCAAGGCTCTGGCTGCCAGACACGTAAACTCCCCCGCTGCGGTACAACTCCATGTATCGCCACAGCGCAGCGATCGCGCCCGGCTCCTTGCGGGCTGCTCTGAGGCTGGAGATGGGAAGCCTCCACTGCAGGAACTGCCACTGCTCTTCCTTGCCTGCGAACTCCCGGTAGAATCCAGGGCAGAAGATCTCCGCCGAGCAGCCGCAGTCTTGGATCACGCGCCTCGAAAGCCACCAAAGCGGAGAGGAGCAGCACGCGAGC
>CAUJNA010000054.1:0-27500 GCA_963377175.1 Effrenium voratum
TCCCCCCTACTTCCATAGACGCAGCAGGATAGGAATCGACGTCTGGCACATCGTCAGTTGCCTGATCAAGGGTCTCCATGAGGTCCTCAAAATTCTCCACACCACTGAGATCGACCGGCCTGGCCACTGGCGCCGCGGCAGAAGCGGCGCGCCTCCAGGGGCAGGGGTGGGGGCAGTGGCGGGGGCGGCCGGTTCTACCGGCGTGCCGCGCCAATATGCCTTCTCAGCGTCAACATCCATGTCGTCATCCTTCTCCTCGACGGTAGGGAGCGCGGGAACATCCTTCTTTTCACTGCCCGTTGGTTTCTTCAGCTCCTCAGCCTTCTTCTTGGCCGCCACTGCAGCCTTGCGAGATGCCTCAGACGTAGCAAGGCGCGGGAAGTTGCTCTCGTCCTTCCCGGGCGGAGTCAGCACAGATTTGGGCAATGGGCCCCCCCAACGGGGGGCCTTTGGTGGGTCAGCTGCCTCGGGAACCGGCGAACTTCCCCCGGAAGTGCGGGTATTCGACGCCCGAGCGGGAGGGGCACCCTTGACAGCCGTAGAACCGGGATCCGGCGATCTAGCTGGCATGCCACCCTTTGCGGGCACGGTAGGGACAGGGGCCTTGGGACACTTCTAACCCTTCGCCTTGGCCTTGCTGGGCGAGGCTTTCGGTGGCGAGACAGGGCGCGTCGGTGGCGGCTTCGTCTTCGGTGTGGGGCCTTTGGGCTCGGCCTGACGGGCTGGGGCCTTCGCTTCAGAGGGAGCCGCCACCTGTGCGGGGGGCGTCACCTCGGATGCCACATCAGTCATCTCCACGTCATGCGATTGGCCAGAGCTATCTGTCCCGGCGATCTTCGCTGACGGGGCGGTAGAGTAAGTCAGTGAATCATCCCAGACCTTGGTCTGCAGAATCCTCTCCGCCTTCACCTTCGCGTCCTCGTCGGGTGGGTACATGGTCTTCTTGTACAGCAAGCCCAACGTTTTCGCAGCATTGGCCGTACTCATGACGCGGTGTAGCGTCCACGAGATGTCCACTGCCGCGCTGACGAGTGCCGGGAGCGCTAACGCAGCTCTGTACTTGTTCGCGGGGGCGCCGGAACTGCCTACACAGTGGTCGCCCCAGAAAGCGAAATCCGCAGGAACCACGATCAGGTTCCTCTTCATCGCTGCCCTGATGAAGGTCGTGATGACGCCGAGCATGTTTGTATTACGTGCGGGCTGAAGCCACGACGCAACCGAAATGAGGATCACCACATTCGATCCAGCCCTCCTCACGGACTCAAGCCTTTCCAGGGTGAGGTGGATGAGGGTCTGCGCGTTGCTCTTGATGACCGACACCTGCTTTTTCTCATCCCAATCGGCCAGGTCATGGAGGCGGGTCGCAAAGATGCAGGTGTCATACTCCATGGCCTCCCTTCCAACCGCTTTCTCGCGGTCATGAATGAGCCGTGTGGCCTCTTCGACCAGGGTGGCGATGGGGATGTGGTAATCATGATCCCCATACGGGCAGTGGAACTGGACCTTCGGGGTGGACCCTTTTCGCGGCCCACTGTCAGTGGACCGGAGAATGTCCAATTGCGCACTGAATTCATCCGCCGTGATGTACGAGCCCTTCTTGGTCTTCCCGCGCGATGCAAAGCAAAGATCGTAGAAGACAAGCACCTGGGCGTTGGCCTTGATCGTTGGCTCCTCCAGATATGTGGGAGGCCCCCATCCCGCCGCCATTGCGGCGAGGATACCAGTGATTCCCAACACCGACGGTATGGTCGGAACATCAGAATCGATGCATGTGAGGGCGAACTCCGGGAATACGGTCAGGATGACATTCCTGAACATTTGGTTTCCCCAACCTACCCACTCTTTTTCGAGGGCGTTCTGGTCATACGTAGTCAGGTGAGAGGTCTTGGGCCTGCTCAGGCTAGGAAGCACATCACTCTCGGGGTTCGTGATCCACTCCTGTTTGTACTTTCCGATCATCTTGTCGATGTCAAGGAATATGGTAGATGGCGCCAGATGCTCTTCCATGATGTAACCCGGATATTTCGGGTACTCATTTTCAAGTGCAAATGGGATCGATGACCCAGCCTCCTGCACCTTCACAGCGTAGGTGTTGCTGACAAGGCGATGCCTGGCGAACTCCGGGCTGAATCCACCAGTCTTCGTAGGGGTGCTAGGAGCAGCCAATCGCTCCAGTTCGCGCTTGGTCGCGCCGATCTCGCCGATGGCATTAGGCTGAAAGAAGGCGCGCTTCCTCCAGGAGAGCGATGGAGAGCAGGGGTTAACCTCAATGTAAGGGTTGAACCGTTGCAACTCACTGTCTCCATTCGAGTAACACGTGGAGAACCCCTCACCACCCGTGATCAACTCCAGGTCATGGGAGAACTTGATGGCGAGAGCAAAGATAGGTGCCCGAGCCAACATGAGACGCCGCGTTTTGTCCCCGCGGGGGTTGTCGTTGGTGGCAGCGTCCACGGGGAGCATGAAGGATAGGTGGGCCCAGATTCCTTGGCCGTAGTGCGCCCACGGGGTGTACCCGAGCGCTTGGCTGTAGATCAGCGACGTCCAAATCCCGAGTTTGTCCTCGGACTCTGAACTCACCACTTCTTCATGGGCGATGGAGGCCCAGAGGGAGAATTGGCTGAGTCCGTGAGCCCAGAGCTTGTTCTCAATGCTCCCCTGCTGCCAGTGGTTCCAATTCGGGGATTCCGCGTCAATGATGGACGAGAGAGAGAGAGAAGGTACGATCCAGTACCCCTCGCCGGCCGTGATGCCGTTGTCGTGGGCCACGTTGGTCACCCCGGGGGTGGCGAGCCTCTCAACCTTTTCCCACAGGAAGAATTGGTCAAGCACGGTAGCGACCTTCAGCTCAGAGGTCATGTGCTCCGCAAATGCACCAAACCCGCCGTAGGCCTCCATAGACGGCAGATGGTCGATCGATCTGCTAGCGGCCCTGTCCTGACACATGTTGATGATGTCCTCCAAGGTTCTATCCTTAATGAGGGAGATGCCATCAACAACGATCTCTGGGGGTACAAACATAGCAAGGGGGCGCATCTGTAGCCACTTTCTCACTATGGAGGGCTCGTACTGAGTGAAGCTGCTGATGCCTCCCGTGTGTTGGGAACGACGCGGATTATCCATGTCATAGCAGTCGTGCGTGAAGCCGACGTAGCTTCTGTACTGGTTCTGCCTGACCGCCGAGTACTCTGTCCTCCATCTTTTCTTCAATTCCCCGTCGGCGTTCGTGATGGACGAAGACCACCCTCCTCCGGATGGTCGACAGCAGGGGTATACTGCCGGGTCGACGTCATTCGCCTCATCAATCCCGAGCGGCGCTATGCGGGCATCAGGGATGTAATGGGTGGCAGAGCCACGGACAGGGATCGCATCGCACAGAATTGCCGCAGCTGTCAGGGCATTGTGCTCGGTTGCTACAAAACCAGAATCCTTGAGCAGGGCGACGATGTTAGCCGCCCTACCTCTTCGGTAATTTAGGATCTTGGTCCTAACATCCTCGGGAAAGGAATCGTAACTGTCGCACTTGACGAGACCATTGATCATAGTCTCCACCTGCTCTCCGGTGATCACATCGCTCAAACGGGCAGCCTTTAAAGCCGCACGACCGTTGAGCTTGGAAACCCAGCCGTTGAAGCTGTTTTGCAGGATGTTGGCCACGGCTTTGACGCGGCCGGTGACAGTGTAGGGAAACCGCAACGAGGATGCGCTGCGAGGTGTGGGGAGGCTTTTCTCAGCCCCAGCCCTTGTGATCGACCCGCTCTCCGCGGAAGCCATATCACAGAACCCGCGTTGATGCAGCGGAAGTAGGAAGTGGTTCAAGGCGACCGCCGGCGGCGGTGCAGGAAGGCGATGGAGATCGCCAATGGCCGCACAGCAGCGGTGCGTGAAGGTGGTGAAGATCACCAGCAGCCGACCGGCGGCCAAGGCCGGGGTGGAAAGTCCGTCTAGGACACGTCACCCGGGCCAGGGAATGTCGCAGCAGCGGCCCAGAGCGCGAGGCGGGGCGGCTACGTGCAACACTCAGGTTCACACAAATAAAAGAGGTAGAGAAGCTCAATTAGATCAAATGAGGAATCATACACATTCTCAAGATCGACAGTACCATCAAGAATAAATAAAAAGTCAAAGCCCCGCGTGTAGGGGAAGTTCCATAAGGTCCTGAAGTGATCAGTAATGTACGTCGCTTGCCGATGTCGACTTCCGAGGAAGTCGTAGTCAGCTGGGAGAGCCAAAAAGCGGCATGTAATACGCTTAGAATCATCCCATACTGCATGGCGAGCAACATGTGTGCAATGGTTCAAAAGAGATCGAACACATCAACCGAAAACTCCATCGAAAATCTTTTCCCAGGCAACATCGTGAAAAGAGAAATCATCCTTCCCGTTTCGAAGCGATATGGAGCATGGTACAAAGCGCAATCGATCATTTGTCCGTTTGTTCACGGCAACGGTAATAACAGTGGCGTGACCGTAAGCTCCAACCTGGCAACTGCATAGATTAGACCTGTATAGGTCATGGTCATCAATAAATTGACGGACTTTCTGAACACAGAGTCGGGGTAGGTCACCACCAAATCCAATAACAATGCCAAAATCGTGATGAATGGCATTCAGGGCAAAGGCAAGAGTAGAGAGGCAGTAAGCGCGTCGCACTTCTGTCGGAACTTCCTGATCTTGGACCAATCCCTTTTGCAGGAATCCGGGCATGAAGCAAAATTTTTGAAGATGGCAAAATTATCTCTTTTTCCTTTTAACCCAGGATACGTAGAGATCCCTCCGGTACCTCCATCATCGAGATCGATTTTTACGACTCTGTGCCCGCGCTGAGGGGGCAGGAGTGGCAACACAGAGGAGTCAATGACGACGGTCAGGCTGTCATTCTCAGTCGCCCTAATCTCGTTGATTGAAATCCTGCAATCTGAGATGTTGGCGTCGTTGATGAAGGCGTTGAACTTTGAGTCATGATCGGATTCAATGCGAACCCCCCTGATTGGTGGAAGAGCAGGAGCGGCAGGGGGAATATGCACGGGTTGGGTGGGGTGGGAGAGATATGATTGCAGAAACCCCTGCTTGAACATCCCAAGGGTGTGGAGATTTTTGCTCCATACGATCTTGTCGACACACGCCTTGGTGAGGATGTCAGCCCCTGATAGTCCGAAGGGCATGCTACGAAACGGAATATCTTGTCATTATATCGCTCATTGAGCCACGCGATATCAACCCGTTGGGTACGTGACATGTACCGCATGTTCGGGTTGTTGCCTGTGACGATTATTCTGCAAGCAGCTTCATTGTCCTCAAGGACGCTGATGGGTTGTGGGATCGAAGCGTCATATTTGATTTTGCACTTACACACGATTGAGTCAGAGGAGCCGTGACCGATGGCAAAGTGCCAGAGAGCGGCGAGCATCATGGCCTCCTTAGAAATGCCGTGATCGAGGGCGACAATTTCGGCCTCGGGAGTAGACTTCGAAACAGATGTCTGTTTCTTGCTCACGGCGGTGATGGGCATGTAGGTGCGGGGGCCAACGAGGCACACGAGGACCCCGGATGTGCTTTTTGCGTCGGTTCGATCACCGGCGAGATCAGCATCGCAGTAGGTGACGACTTCAATCATATCAGATCGATCGCCAACCCATCCATAGAGGTGTAACTCAATGGTGGAGTTAATGTATGACACGAGCCTGTGAAGCTTCTTGTCGCACAATTGGTTCCACTTCGTGATTCTGCTGGCAAGCGCTTGCACAGGTCGGATTAAATCATATCGGCCCATTCGAGCGCCATACAGGATCTTCATTAAGACTTGTGCTGCTGCGTCGCCTAGGACGCCAGGCCTGGCAGAGATAATCTCGATGTCTTCTTTCTGGTCAACGAGTTTGTCAAACTCCGGGTTTACCGGGTTCTCGTCAAATTCGGGCTTGCTCTCGTCGAGGAACGGGGTCTCGACAGTCTGAAGAGCCTTGGGAAATTTCGATTGGCATAGTTCGAGGTAACGTTCAACACATGCCTGCATGAGGCAAGATTCGTTGTATTTGATGAGGTTGATCTTGACTTTGCCGCGACATGCGTCGTCTTCGGTCCGGCCCAAAACGCATCTCGGGTATAGGCTTTGAGGGAGGATGTCCAACCGTCCAAGCAGTTCTTGGATCGAAGGGCCCATCAACGGTGGTTGATCTGAATTCGTGTTCACAGCCGAGATATCTCTTGAGAGGACGGGGCTCCTCCATGTTGATGACGGAACCTATGAGTCTCCATCCCTCGGCGAGGTTAGCCGATGGGCCACTTTGCTTGAAATCGTCAACATAGACTACGAGAAAGGTCTCAAGTGCAGGGTGACGAAAAACGCTGGGCCAGTCGGGAATGGGCACGAAGCCAACCTTTTTAAGTTGGGTCTCGCAGTGCTGTTCCCAGAAACCTCCAGCGTCAGGATGTCCATAGAGCGCAAGAACAAGGGGGCATACTGGGTCCTGCATGGTCTCCCACTCCTTCGGCCATTGGTCACGGGGGAGGCGTATCCAGGTCTTGGTTCCGCCGAGCAACGCCTGCGTATACGCGGATTCTCCGTCGCTAACCTCAAGCGAGTTTCCTGGCAATAGTCCGTATGCGTCAGCAACCTTTCCCGCCGCCATGGTGGCAGGGCACGAAGTGATTTCGGAAAACAGTGCCCAGGCATTGGATTCGTCTCTAACATGACACCCCTCGAAGACAACACGGCCCTTGAACTTCCTGTTCGGGTCATCCTCGCCGAGTTCGTGATTCTTTTCGACGCATATGTCAAAGATTCGGCCGACATGAACTTTGGTCCCTTCTCGTTTTGCCTCAGCAGCGACGTCACGCCACTCACGCACCCTGGATTGGTCCCAACAGCCAAGATCCCTAAGCTTCTTCCACTCCTTTTCTAGGGCGGCAAAGGCCTTGGGATTGAGCTTTGCCTCCTTCCGAGGCACAGGGCGAGCAACGCAGGCGCTGAACGGAGGAAGCCCGAGAAATGGACTGTGACCGGATCCATCGGCCCCACGAGGCATGGCAAACCACTCGGTGTTTCCAGTGGAGGACCACAAATGTGAGGGGAAAGTAGCAGATGCAGCGGGGGCACCTTTGTCAGTGCTGCCGAATCCTTGCCCCCCTCTTTCGGTGGCACGCGGCTTTTGCACGCATATGACGGGCTCAAGAATAGAGACGCGCTCAAGAATGAGTTGCGCGATTTTGTCTCCCCTTTTGATGAGGAAGTCGCTGTGTGAATGGTTGAAGATTACAACCTTGATCTCTCCGGTATAGTCGGGGTCAATAACGCCGGCACCGATGTCAATCATGTGCTTGGCCGCAAGGCCAGAGCGGGGGGCTATTCTCCCGTAGACCCCCTCGGGAATGGTGATGGCGAAGCCAGTCCCGATGGTGGCTTTGTCGCCAGCAGGAACTTTGTGATCATCGGCCGAGCGAACATCCAGACCAACGCTTTCAGGAGTGCCGCGATTAGGGACAGTGACCCCTTCCCGAAGAGGGTGGATGTAGAGTGCATGGGGGTCTCTCTTCCATGCAGCACGGTTGTTGGGCTCGGCGACTCAGTCCTCCCTTTGTACCAGGATTTGATGATTGTCTGGCACATCTGCTTCGGATAGAGGGCAGTGAGCGGAGTGAGGGATCCCTCAATCCTGGCGTGCGCAAACCCCTTTTCATGGTGACATGTTCGGCCCCCAAGCGCGGCGGCGAGGTCGGGAGAGTTCGTGGCGATTCTCCACTGCTTCCGGATGGGCGTCCCGTTTTTGTCCTTCATTCCGAAGTCGCATCCGTCAATATTGACAGTGAGAATCTCAGGGTCGTCAAGAAACTTCATGAAGGGTTGAGACCATCCAAGGCAATGACGTGGCCATTCATAGGCAATTCGTCCGCCACAGAAACACGAATGAAGGCCGCGAACATGATTTGGGACTGTCTTCGAGCGTCGTTGAGCTCGGCAGCGAACTCGGGTCCGTACTGAGAAAGGTTAACGTATTGCCAGGTACTCCAAGGTCCACAGGGAATAGAAGACCAAAGATCGCATTTAGGATTCTTCCTAACGATCTCGATCAGCCTCCTAACATCCTTACCCTTAAGGATATCAAAGGAGTCCTTGTGCACGCGAATGGCATCTCCACCATATTCGAACATCGTGGCGGAAAGTGCGGAATCGGCTTCGCACGCAAATTCAATGAGGAGTGATTTATTGGAGGTGGCCGGTGCGCCAGGGGGATCGTCGCCGGACTTGGAGCGAGACTTCTCAACCTCAAGCTCCCTCTCAGTGCTGACATAGATCCTTCGCGCAGTGAGCGACATGGCTCTCCAATCATCGGAAGAGATGGAGTTGGGTTTTCCCGTCCCGGTGTAGGGACGTTCTTTGCGTTTGGAGGATTGAGGATAATCAATATCCTCTTTACCTCCCGGTGACACGTCTTCGCAGAGCGGTTTCTTGGGGGAGGAACGCCTCCTCTTGGGCGCGCAGCCTTTGTCAAAGAGGATGGTAACCCCGGTCCAGAACTTGTGTGTTCTAACCCGATGGCCGCTGGCATATACATCACGGGAATCGCGATAGACCTCGTCTCTGGGGTCGAGGAAGGTGCAATGAGTGATCCTCACGTCGTCGAGATCAGCTTGGATCGGCCCCCCTGAAGGCAGAGGACGGGTGTCGTCTCCAAAGAAGTCCTTTGTCGCCTTGACGTGGTATCGATGCCAGGACCTTTCTTCATCAAAGCGCACCCAGTAATCATCCCTTTTGTCAGGGGAAGAACCGTCCGAGATGTGACGATCTGTGAGGTCAGTCTTAGGACGATCACCCTCGTCGTCTTCAGGGTCAAAGCGTCCCTCGTCGAAGCTGAACGACTTGTCTTTTCGGGGCAGATTCTTCCCGCTGAAGTGATCAGGGCTTGACAGGCGATCATGCTTATATGATGCAATTTCACGGGTACGAGCCTCATATGCTTTTAGCAGAGGAAAGACGTACGGTTCTTCAGCATTGTGGTAGATCTGCTTCACTTGGTGGATACTGGGTCGAACAACTCCAGCCTGAAAGTGCTCGAGGTCGGCAACATAGTAGTCGCCCTTCCATTTCCCTCCAGGTTCGAACCGGTAACCAAGGAAAACACCAGGTTTGGCGACAGGAGCGAACTTGGGAGCCTTATATTGATCGTGCTCTTCACCGGGAACAGCGGGAGCGATACTAGATTCTTCTTCAGCAAAGTCAGCAAGGGGATCGTAGTCGCAGTCACGCAGAGCTTCCCCGATTTCTTCGGCTGACATGGGTTCATATTCATCATCAGAAAGGGGTGCGCCTTCCTTTGAGGTTTCGCCCCATTTCTCGAGAGCGTGGACGTTGACCTGAAAATAGGTTTCGCCAATCCAATCTTGCGATTGATCATCTCTATGATCACTCAGGTTTCTCCACGTGGTTGACTGAATGGAGTCATTTTCACCGTTGAGATACTTAATGATGGTGAGAGTTTCGTCAGCGAGGAAATCAACGTCGATTGGGCAGTCGGAGCCCCTTGGATCGAAGAGTTTCTTTCTGGGTGTCCGGTGTATACGGATAACGCACTCATTCTCTTCGTCTTTGCTCCAATAGTCATCGTCAGCAGACTTATTTTGATCTTCGGGAGCGTTTTTGATCCCCCCCTTTTCAACTCGACGCGGTTTGGGAGCGACGGGGAAGAAATCAACCAAGCAACCGAAGGGAAGAAGCTTGCCGTTGAAAGGAAGGGGGGCGTGTCTTTTAGACCACGCGCTTCCACCTCCCCGATTCTCGATGTTCCTAGCGACGGCAAAGTACTTTGTTGCGTAGGGCCACCATCGGGCTTCTAACCCGGCTTGACGTAAAAGCACACGTGCACCATGAAGGACTAATTTGACTTTGTTTTCAATGATGCCGTTGGTCTTTGGCATCCCCGGAGTAGACCATTCATGTATCCAGCGCAGTTCTTTGCAAGCACTGACAAGTTGTTTAGCTTGATCAGTGTGCATCATCTTGATGTCGTTCTGAGGCCCTGCGAAGCGGTTAAAAGCGTCAACAGTGTTCGCATCAGAGCGGCTCATGACAGGCATGACATCAATCCACGAAGTGGCGAGATCGTAGAAGACGATGGCATCGGCCTCGCCGTTGATGCCTCTGTCTCGTAGGCCTTGCAGAACCATTGTGTCGGCGGTGACTAGGTCGCCAAAATCCTCGGCTCCGTGACCAGCCGCGCCCTTCTTCCGGAACAGTCTAACATTCTCCATCTTGGCACGCTGGCAGTGAGAGCAAAAAGGGTTCTTGGGAAGATGAGTCATCATGTGGCGGAGGGTCAAGGCATCAGCTCTCCAGTCTTCGGCGCTACGCAGAGGGCCGTGGCCTTCAAGCTCGACGGTATCCTCATGTGGATCAGAGGCAGGAGGATCAGGGTCAGGTGAACCAGGATGGCCTTTGGATGCCGCAGGCATGTCCTTTGTTGCCTCTGGGATGACATCCCCGGAAAGAGCAGAAGGAGCGGGAACAGCAGGGATGTCAGGGTACTGGTCAGTCACCGGAGAACTGAAGTTACAACGTGAGGCAGGCAAGTACGGGACGTTGTTCAGCACGTCGAGTACGATCTCCTTGCCACCAGGTCCTTGAAGGACGGGAAGCTCACCTGCGGGCCAGGTGAAGGTATAACCTTGCTCCACACAGCGTTTACCGATTGAGATGAGCGATGGCGTGTTCTGCATGACGTGAGCATCGATCACCTCGTCAATGTCCTGCATATCAGCAGCGATGCTTCCGAGGGTCGATGCCGTACCGTTGGCGGTCTGCAGAGCGTGGGTACGTCCAGTTTTCTTCACCAGACTCTGCTCTCCGGCGCTAAGTTCGTTCAGTCCAACAAGATCGATGGGGCAGCCTGTATCAGCAAGCCAACGGATCGATCGTTCGTGTCCAGGAGCGGATGGAGTAGAGGACATGCGCGATGCTCTATACATCATGCGCCGTCGAATCGGTTTAGATTCGAGGTATTCGCCCTCCTGATCAATAGCGACCTGCTCCTGCATGGATAGCGCGCGGAGAATGGCCTTCTCACTTTGGCGCTCAATGGTGATCTTTGAAGCATTCTTGAATTCCCCGGAGTGAGTATAGGATGGATTCCGAGACTTCTGAGAAATATGAGAAATCTGCTTCATGAGAATGTTATCAGCAACGACGATATACTCAATCATGGCGGAGTCATTGATCTGAACTGTCCGGCTGCGATCGTCGTTGTAGACGTTCGGACGCATAGAAGCATTCCAGGCGGCACGCTTAACAGGATCAGTATATGACCAAAAAGTAGTTTTCACGTCGCCGGTAAAACCGATAGGGCAGAACATCCTATTCCGCGAAGTGTGAGAGGTGATTGGAAGGTCCTGGATAACCCGTCCATCGAGGATGGAAACGGTCCGTCTCCACACCACATGCTGTAAGTCGGGGCCTCCACCTGTGGGTCCCTGAAACATGCAAGCCCGGTGATCGGTTCTAGACCACTCCTGTGCATCAATGGGAGGAGAGCGGCCAGGTGTCTTGTCAGAAAGGGCACCCATCAGGCCACCATGTCCGCACTTGGTCGCTGGGCACGCGATAGATATTCCCGGCGAGGCCTGTGGGTAACGGCCCGCCCCTCTCAGAAACCCTCGTCAACCCCAGGTGCCGGACTGTCAATTCGCCCATCAGGATAGGGATTCGACGAGTCACCCCCTTGCTCAGTAGCAGGGGCACCGGGCTTCCTGGGAAGCGGAGCTAGGTCAGGAGGGGGCTTCTCATGCTTGTATGTACACTTCGGACGCGTGCATTTGCCGGCGTTTAGCCACTCTCTGCAGTACCCTGGGTATATGGGACCGTCATCATCGCGGGGAGATTTCGGTTTCTCCTCATGGTGCGCAAAACGGCAGTCAGAACCGCGCCTACATTGCCCCTTCTGCCAATCGTGACAAACTCCAGGGGTGGCAGGATGCTCATGGCGGCGATCTCTTCCTGGAGAAGGACGCTCCCTGCTATTTTGCCTGGGGTCATCAGACCGCGTTTTTCCGCGATCACGGTCACCTGATCTCTCGTCTCCTGTCTTGCGAGTATCCCCAAAAGGCGAAGGACGGCGTACCCCAGGAGCGGCGGCATTCGGGTTGCGATCAGCATGTGGCGATCGGGAGTACATCCGATCCTTTATCTCAGAGACATTGTACCTTGTCCTCCACCTCGATACAGCGTTACGAGCGGCCCTCATGATCCAGTCGTAATTTTGTACGTCTGGATTACGATCCCAGTGTTGCACGTCAGGCATCAAGCATGGTGAATGTCGTACTTGCTCAAAGAAAACATGCTGAAGAACGTGGTGATCAATCGGTGCGGTGATTCCGCCCAGGAGTCCTTCCCATTTATCAAGGAATTTCTCGAGTTGAGGTTCGCCAGACCCGGCAGCTCTGCCGAGGGATAGGCGAAGAAGTTCATTCGTGCGGATAGACTGACTCCCGACTTCATCAGGACGAAGGTACTCAATCAGACAGAATAGGATCTGGCGGCTTTTCAGCCTCGTTCCCCTTTTTACCTGAGCCTCTTCAGTTAGCCTGCTGATCTTGGCAACTATAGGTTTTGATGTGATGCATTTTCTCAGTGCAGCATTGAACCTATTGTCAAGGATCGGGTAGAGGCACTCTTCATCAAGTTCCTCTATTGTGCTGGCGTTCTCGACACTCATGACCCAAGACATGGCATATGGCGAGTCATAGCTGAATGCGTTGCTCACGATTTCTCTCGTGGAAATGATCCAGTCTCGCAACTCGTGCGGTGCAGGCTCTTTCTCGAGCTCTATGTTGGCGCACTTGTTCGCCTCAGATGGCAACGAAGTTAAGGGCGGCCGAGTAGCCTGCCCAAAAACATGGGGAGGTAGAACGCCGTCTCTGCCAATGGATATGGCACAAAGAGAGCAACTCCCAGACGACGGTGGGCAGCATGCGGAACACAAAGAAGTGCGGCACAACGAACAAGTTTGGAAGCATGGAGGTGTCCCGGGGATGCTGGACTTGACATTGATGTTGCACCGAGGGCAGACTCTTTCTTCAGCAGAAGATCGGCGAAGGTCGGGAGCCCCAATACCGCCGACGCCACCGGCGCCATGCACACCCTTACCGAGTCCTGGTGGAAGAGAGAAACCAGCTGGCCCGCCAGAGTTATCCTGTACTCCGTGATGAGACTGTGGATTCTGCTGATTTGTCACAGCAGTGTCAGGCCCGTACCTTCCACGAATGACTCCCTGAGACGTTCCATGCTCAACCTGACCAGTGAAAATTCCCCCCGTAGGGGAACATCCGGGATACGTGCCGATGGTCCCCCTCGGAGCTGCTCGCCCGACTACGGGCGATGACATTGCCCTTGGCGGCATCGGACCGGCGGCTCCGGCGTGGGAACAGAAGCCAGAGCTTCCTTGTTGCGGTTCAGGACTCCGATGTGACGGATCTCCACGTGATGGCCCGGACCCAGGATCAGGAGCAGTGCCATCCCGCTGATTATGGTCAGGAATGTAACCAGGTCCTCCAGGCCCCGCACTGGGACCACGATGCTTGGTTTTCCCATCGGGGTCAGCTCTCAGGCAGCCGAGGCAAATAGGTCGAACATTTGACCCAAAACGGCGCACATCGTCGGGTGAAGCGATGTGTTGATCGCAGTACTCATCCTTGCATATGAGACACGTCACAAGTCCGTGTCTCCCTCCTCTTCCTCTGCATGCGCGGCATCTAGGAAACTGATCGCTACACTTGAAACATGAGTTACAATCATGATCAAAGCAGTCTTCGCAGACTGACTTGCCGCAGCTTCGGCATGGATAGCGAGGTTCCCGATGCTGTGGATGCCCGGGCTCCTCATGAGCGCATCTGGCCCGGTTATCAGGGGCAGCACCGGCAGCCCGAGCAACGGCCCTCGTTCTAGAGGGATCCCTGCCAAAGATGGGGGCTGATGGTGACGGTGGGGGTGGCCCTGAAGGAGGAGGAGGTGGAGGAGGTCTCGCCGAGCTGACGATGCGAGCATCGCGAGGAGGAGAACCTCTAGGAGCCCTTCCCTGGGTTAAGGGATCCGTGTCTCCAGATTTCTCCCAGGGCCCCGTCCCGGCGACCGAAGCAGCGCCAGCACTTGAAGATGCGCAGGCAGCAGGAGGTTGTTCCCTCAATTCAGCGATCTGCATGTTGATCTCATTGGCCCTCAACACAAGTTTCATAAACTGCTCTTGCATGTCCCTCGGATAGGGGCCTAGGCTTTTATCATGAAGGTCCTTGACGCACCTAGCAATACGGGACAATTGAAGCTTGAACTCTTCCTGTTTCTGTGAGTTCTCGTTGAGGGCTCCGGACATCCTATCACTGAACTGCTTCAGGTCGGTCGCAGGAACGAGGTGCTGGATGTACGTCTCGACGTTCCCACGGATGGTTCTTTCCCTTGAGATGGTTCCCTCAATGTCAACGACACTGCGAGAGTTCGCCTCAACTTCGTCCTTGATTCTTCGAACTTCAGCCTCCAGGGCCCCGATCTCGGAGAACCTAAGGAGCTGGACCTTGACGTTCTCAAGTGACTCGGCCTGCTCGCGAAGTTCAGCAGCAGATATGACGATCGAGTTGGACCTCTCATCATACATCTTGAAGCGCTCATTCATCTCCTTCTCGCTTCGGGCGACCCACTCGTGGAAATCACGGAACTTGGCCTCGTGTCTTGAGAGCGTTCCGGCGACGGCAGAGAAAGATGATTCAACCTTCTTCTCGAAGGTGTCAACACGGTTATTGATCTTCTTGATTTCACCGACGCAAACGTTGATATCACCCCTGCATGAACGAATCTCAGTTCTGCACCCCTGGATTTCGGCCTTGCATCCCTTGACCTCGTTGTGGATCGCGAGAAGCAGTCGCTGAAGCTCAGATGCAACCGGATGGCCGTCACTTGTGGATGCAGACGGGGCAGGACGACTATCAGCGTCATGAGCTCCGCGCCTATTTTCTTTCCTGTCAGGAGTGCAGCCCGGAGTTCCGATTTGAAAGAATGTAGGGATGAGGGAGTTGTCGACCGGTTGATTTGATGGAAGCCCTCCATTTCCAGGGGCAACGGTGCTAAGTCCAGGTCTCCGGTTCCTGGGCGTAGAGTTGATCCCGTCATCAGTCTCCTTCTCAGACATCGGGGCATTGGAGCTGAGCCCAGATCCCGCGGAGTGGATAGGAACGTCAACAGGGTCGTGATGAGCGGGGGGATTAGATCGCAATCGGAGGGCAGCTTCACGTCTTTCGGGTGACTCAGAGCTCCTCTTTGTGGCTCGCGAGTCAGTGCCGGTTTGTCCCGACATGCTATCGAACGATGACGATCCGCGATGTTGAGCTTGATCTGGATCAGGTTGAGTGAGATCAAGCCGTTGAGCAACGTCATCATTGAATGGCTTAGGGGAAAGTACTTTGGCAACGCGGCTCGGCGGGAGCGATGTCGTTCGTCTCTCTGGTGTGACCTCGGCCTCATCGATTGCATCGAGGATCCCAGGGATGGTTTCATCATCTTCATTTGGGTGGCTGATGGAAGGGAATGTCGAGAAGGTCGAAGGGAGTAGACCCAATACCAGGTGTATCCTGCTCGGATCCATCGCTGGTACGGTGGCTGGACTGCTCCTCGAGGTCGATGACGTCGGGGGCGGACTCTTTCCGAGTCTGATGCCGATTGAAGGCCGCGAAGAGACCGGCATGGCTTCTTGACGAAGTGGAGGAAGGATTTGGGCCTGCTGTTTCGCGGCCCGCGTCCGATCGATGAGTACCTGATGCTTGATTTGGCGGATTTGAGCCCGCGTTGTAGCGGTTCGCGTCCCGACCTTGAGTACCTGAGGAGAGCGGTGGATTTGGACCAGCGTTGTAGCGGTCCGCATCCCGGTCGCGGGTACCTGACAAGTGAGATGATACTGCATCAGGGATGAAGTCCATATCCGCCGGACTGGGGTGATCGTGAACGATGTCAATATCGGATGAACCTGAGACAGGAGGAAGGCCAGCTATTTGCGGCCAATCCTCAATCGCCCGTTTGCCCGCCTCGGGTTGGGCCGAACCTGCAACTTGAGAAGGGGAGAAATCTTCAATGGGGTCATTTTCTCCATCATGAGGAAAACCCTGAATAGGCTCATGCGTAGGCAGGGCGTCGAAAGATCTGTCAATTCGGGAAGGTTGAGATCTCCAATCAGCATCAAAAAGGGATTGAATATCCAGATTCCCAACCGAGATGGGGGCACCCGAGTCGAAGTCGAGTCGACCGAAATCAGGCGGTGCGGCCTGCGATCCACTGCCGAGGAGCTGGTCAAACTGATCCCATGTAAGGGACCAAGATTGAGCCGGCTCCGGATGAGCAGCATGATGGGCAGCCCGGTCTTCGATCTGGAGCGCCACGAACGGAACAGTAGGCGAAATCGACGAGGGCACCTGATTTGGAGGAACCACAGCCTCTTCTAGAGGGGGTCCGTCCTCGATCTGGAGCACTGCCGCCGGGATAGGGGCCTCCGCATCCTCATCAAACACGACCTGAGAAAGGATCCAATCGTCCGTGATCACCCCGGGATTGGGCTCTGCGCCCACCATCGGGGGAATGGGCCACAGCCGGCTGTCTAAGCCGGGGGCAGCATGCGCGGCGTTGCCGCGAAGGGCGTTGGCCTCGTCGTCCACGAAGCCTGGCCCACGATGTGAAGCTCCAGGGGACGCCATTGTACGTACAAGTAGGCGAGGGAGCAGGTAGCGGGTCACGTCCCGCAACCGGATCACCAGCCCCAGCTTCTAGCTGGTACGGCTGATAACCTGCGGTTTTGGGCGAACACGAAGTAGCCCAGGGAAGCAAATGAGCACAAAGTAGATCACGATGTACCCAAAGCACCCGGAAACACAACTCGGGTGAAGCTGTGGATGATGACCGGGTTGAGGAAGTGACGGTTGACAAAGGAGAAGTATGGGGATGTTTGAAATCAAGTTGAAGAGGATTAAGTTCAATACCAAGCCCAAGTAGAACAGCGCGACCCACCGAGCACCTCCTACACCCAGCCGCCCGCGGCCCCGACCCTTTTCGGCTCGAGGACGAGGAAAGCTGCCAGTGAATGGCGCTCGAGCGTGAGTCCTATCCCCACTTGACGGGAGGTAAAAACTTGAGCCAAACGGCCATTCGGCCGATTCGCTTATGATAGAACAACACGTGAACGAAACACAAGTGGAAAACAACACATAGATGTATATCTATATATATATATATACTGGGCTGCCCTCAGATCCCCCGGTACAAGTTTAACTTTTAGTGGGTTAAATGGAAACTACCACTAAACACTAAAAGGCTAAAATGCTAAGGGGATGGCTGGGAGCCACCAAGTATATATTTTGATTCCCCCAGGCCAAATTTTGGGGCGAAGGTGAAAAAACGCGCCATGGCCCAGCGCGAGATTTTTTTGGGCCCCACGCCATCCAGAACTTCTCGCCTCAAGTGACGGCCCGGCCGACATGTGGCGTGGGGTTTGGATCTAGGTCCTCCAGATTTGAGAGGTTAGCATATGGGTACCAACTTTTCTCAGGACGTATACTTTAGTAGGGGAACCCTCCCAAACAAAAAAATGGGTGAGAAAGGGCACTACTGGGGGACCTAGGGATGGTTCCAACATGGAGCAAATTCTCGGTTTTCCTTGTGGTTTCCCTTTCCAACCGTGCCCTCGGGTGCGGCAGGCGTTGAACCTACGGTCTCTGCTTCGCGACATACAAGTGCACAAATTCGCTTGATCCTTCGATGGAACACAGAGGCTAGCCCTGTCACATGCATGTGTGTATGTAAGCAATCTGCCTGGTCTCCATGATCCTTTCAAAATGAGATCATTACCCAAAAGAAAGGGGTCATGGCCCAATCAATGTTTGAAGGGTCACGGAGACTTCAGGTAGTTCTGGCTCACTGTTGGTCACTAGTAAGATGTAACACGCATCCTAAGTCTACCGTGGACATGTGGCTGAAATTGCAGCTTAAGGCACCGTCTGCCCTAGGGTTCTCGCTTTCAGGGGCATTCCCCAAACATTCAAAGGTCAGGTCTCGATGTATTTTATTTTGTGTCTCCGATTGTGTTTCACTCATATTGCCATGGTGAAACGGCAATATCAACCATTCGCAGACGGCAGCAACCACTTGTCCCAAGTGGCCCATGCAGAGCAAGAATCTGTCCACGGGTGGTCTCACTTAGCTTCGCCTCCCTCATCCGACCGTGTCTTGAATGATGGCGGTGAGCAATAACAGACAAGCGAACACGTACATGGATGCTTTTGCTTCGCAAGGGGCGGCATGTCCCAACAGTCTTTTGAACGGGCTACAAGAAGACAGCCTTCTCGCAGATCGACATATATGACGATACACAGCATTGACCATGCTGCACTGAATCTGCGAAACGAGGGGCTCATCATGTTGTCTTCAATCTCCTTCAGAGCATCGCCTGCGCGTAGGGGTCTGTGTGGCTGTACGACTTCCTACCTTGCACCTTCACGGCACTCTGCCACCATCGGATCCGCACACATCCAGAATGACAAGGTCTTAGCTACGGACATCTTCTGCCTCCAGGGAAGGTCTAAGCCTTGCACAAAATGGTCTCTGGGACCTCACATCTAGCACTCTCAAACGGAGCTCTGCTCCCCTCACCCCGCGCCTACCGTCATGTCGGAGCTTCGGGGGCCGGGGTCCTCTTTGGGACCCTCCCGCGCCTGCGCAAAACAAAGGCTCGGCCGAGGCAACTAGCATCAAACCCCTGTCTTAAGACACATTCACCAATCGCAGCCCACCTGGCGTGAGCAAAATACAAGCTGTTGCAAAGCTCAAGCAAAAACTAAGCCAGTTCATGAAAACCGTGCGTGCAAAGTGAAGCTGTCTAAAATGAACTTCAGACATGAGCAAGTGTGAAAGGAGAGATCATGCAATGCACTCCCTTCCGTGACGCCCTTGCGGCCCCCGTTTTATTGGACTATTCGACTGTCCATTAAGAGCTGATACACACCTATTGGGCAAGCCGCTTGGGCAAACCTCGGTCAAACATGATCTCTGGATTTGCTCCTGGTGGATAGCATCCATTTCCGTTTGGATTTCATTCGTTTTCAAAGGGTGGTTCCCTTGCCTACTGGGAGTTTCTGCTGATGGGCCCCTCTTTTACTTGGTATTTCGAGGCAACCAAAAGGACACTAATGGCTTTAGAGGTCCATAGGTTTCTACGTCCGACTCCCGCCTTGGCATCCAGGTCATGCTGAATCCGCAGCGCTGCTGTGGCCTTGCATGCCTGGCTCTGATTTCTTGGCTTACGGGGTACGCTTAAGAATCTATGGGTCTTTCTTTTGCTAGGGAATCTCCCTTTGGTTGGTTTTTCAATGGGGAACCAGAGGGACAACCGTCTGTCTTTCACTTCTTTTTTGGGGTCCTCTAAAGAAAGACAGAGGCATATTCTCAGATTCAGCTTCATACCCATTCTGCCTTATATGACATAGTTTAGGGGACTCCATATTTCCGTGTCAGGGGTGTTGCCTGCAACGCTCGATTGGCTTGCGGTGGGCCGGACAAGAACGCTCACACGAACTCTCACATCAATTGGCAACATGAGCACAGTTTGAGGTGGTTTCCATCGCTTGCCTCTATGCGCTTTTCTGGGTGTGGATATGTTGCTGAGTGGTTGTGTGTATGTGTGGCTGTGGTCCAGAGTGTGGATCTGGGTCAAGGTGCAAGACTGTGCGTCTTCGACTTTCTTTGGTGTATGTTTCAATGCCTGTTGCGTCTAGCATCATGTCGACCCCTGATTACTAAAACCCGGTCCAATTAATCGGGGGGTGTTCCCTCCAAAAGTGACGGATTCAACCCAGCGACACCCCCCAAAGATCTCGACTTGATTGCCTGCTCGTAGGAGCAGTCCATGGCGTCTCAAAGCAACGAATTCAGAATGCACGTGCAGCGGATGGTGAACAGCGTGAGTTCTAGATCAAGCTGTAGAACTTCAGAAGCTAAACATGTCACTAGCACCTGAAGTTTTCCTCTTTGCATTGACCCATCAGCTCTCGGTAGGTGTTGGAAACACTTCCCTGGCTTCGTTTTGGTGCGTTTCGAGCTGTGCCTCAGCCAAAGATTGCGAAGGAGATAGCTGCAAAGGGGCGGCGGGCCTGCAATCCAGATCTGAAAAGTTGTCCAACATTGGGATCCTGAGTTGAGAGCTATCCTTTTCTGCCACATTTAAAAAAAGGACGCCGCAAAACAGGGGGTCATCATTTTGACCATCCCGTTTCGTTGGTTTTCAGTTGGAATGCACTGAAACGTACTTCTGTGAGCCCCAGGACTCTGGACAGCATGGCAAGAAGATTTCCCTTTGTCGCCTTCGCGCACTTTTCTCCGACATTAAGCGACTGCTACGCATGCCATGCAAACAAGGCACCCAGAAAATGGTTTGGGATCAGGCAGGCATTGAGACTCAGGCCACTCAACTCACTGGTTGTTCATCTGCGGAAGTGCCTGCTGCTTTAGGCCGCATTTCGAATCTGATCTCTGACTGCATTGATCCTTCTCCCACGGCGAGGGTGAAGCACATCTTTTCAAGCAGTTCCAGTGGCACTACTTTGCTTCATGAATGTGAGAATGGCTCGAGCAAGCCCTCCAGCTGCTGTTAAGGATCGGGAACAACAATACGCACGCCCTTTTGGTCTCCTTTTGGGCCCAGAAACTGCTGCTCTCAATTGACTTTAAAAGAACTCTAGAATCTTCCTAGCTTCTCTGAACACCTGGCCTGGCTCAACAAACAATATTTCGCAAAACAACCAACTAGCCCCTGTCATCTGCGCGCCACTGGCTGCTGCCTTCATTCGGGTGCTTCACTTCAACCTGGGGCTCCAATTGTCTGCAGAGGCTTTGGGCATGCAAAAAAACAAGTCAGCGAGCATTGGGAACTGGCTGGCTGGCTGGCCGGGCTGTTGGAAGTGTGATCTTTCGGTTGACCATTTGAATATTGCTTCACTGATCTTTCTGGTGCAAACAAACAAAAACAATCCCTTCCTGGATGGTCCAGTGTCCGAATTTTTGAATCAAGGCCTGAGATTTTGTGTTGCAAACCGCACTTCCTCGAAGGAGCGACCACCACCAAGCCACTTCCGACAAGCCAGCACCCGACGCATTAGCTGGCGTGGGCATGGCGCCCCCAGGGCTCATGGAGGACATATGATTTCGGTCAATATTAGGAGGATATGGGAGAATGGGGTTGTCAACCCGGATTGTGGGAAATTGGGGTTGCCCCTCCATGTCTTCCCCAAACCAATCGTAGACTACCAATCATATTGTCAATTATCCATATCAGTGTGTTTCTTTGTTCGAGGATACCTTTTTCTTGGGTTTGGGGTTGGTATAGAAAAAAAACAATCGAGACACCACCCATCTCAAGGAGTTTTTTCATTTTGAGACAAAGCCACATATCAACCTCGGCACCCGTGAGCCACCGGAGTCTCTGCGGTTCTCTAGGTGGGCAAGACCAGCTTGCCGGCTTCTTCGGTGCCGGCTGGGGGCGGATACATCACGTACTGGATGGAGGTGTCGTTCACCTAGTGAGTGCATGAGAGTGAAAGAAGGCGAGCAGATGCAAGGGAGAAATGTCTCTAGGCTTGGGCTCGCCACCTCTCTATCTCTTCCCACTCTCTGTTACCCTTCTTTTCACCGATGCAATCTTAATGTGACGGGACTTGTATCCCTGCTTTCCCCCTTAAACCATCACCCCTACCAAGGACACTCACTATGAACGGGCTAGTTCAGGGCTGTTCAAAACCAAAGGAAGATGAGGCCCTTTTGGCCGGATGGCACTGAATTGTGCCACACTCAACATGGAACTTAACCTGAGCTCAGCACTCAAATCACATAGATTGCAATAGGAAGAACACAACCTTTTAATCCACAGTCCAGAATCGTTCGGGTCACACACACGACCTCGTCAACAAGGAACTGAGGAACTGTTCATGTTCGTCGCGTCTTGCCATGGTCTTAAAGAGGAATATGTTTGGAACAACATTCTCATGATGCATCTATTCGTCAGTGATCTTAAGAATTGAACTATACTACACTCCATGCTTTCAACAAGCTGCCAACCCCCACGGTTTCCTCGCAAACTTGGCACCGGTCTTGCAGAAGTGTCACCTAGCTGAAGCTCCAAGAGGATGTGTTCTAACACGGCGGAACCCTCTCACGGCTTGTCCATTGGGCGAGGGATCCAATCAGAACCCTAGCAAAAGTTTACAAACAAACTTTGCTCCATCCTTCCGCCTAGAATTTCAGTTTTGGGGCTTCATACCAACATTGAAATGGGGAACTTTTGTTTGGGTGAGAGACCATGGCAAACCATGTGTAGCTGTCGTGCATCCAAGCCAAGGGTGCAACCAGCTCCGGGTCCCGATACCCATCCGACATGTGCCGCAGGGGTCTTTCTTAGGGGACCCTCAAAGTGGATGGGTGTCCTTTTGGTTTCCCTCCAGAACCAACAAAACGATACCCTCAAACACGGCACACACACACACACAGCCCTTAGGGCGAGCTCGCCATCCGACCCCTGCCGCTTTCGAGGCGCGCAGTGCCGCTGCTGCGTGCGGGGCCCCGCGTCCGGCTCGAAGATGTGGCCGAGGTGGCCCTCGCACTGCGCCTCACGCGATGCGCGGAGATGGGCGATCCTTTAACCCCGTCTTGATCTGCATCCCCCCCAGACTTGCACCTAATTCCATTCAACCAACTTCCTACCTTCAAACTCCAAGAAATCGATGGACAAAAACCGGGCTAAAGGCCATGTTACGCGCCAACAATCAAAGTCCCACATGTTCACCTTCAGGATTCATGACATTCGAGCAAGGTTTATGGCCAGGTTGTGATGCGTGATGCAGATTACATGATATCTGCTGTATTCCTGTATATCTCGGTACATCCTCGTGCACTTCTGAGAAAAAGGACCCTAACCACAGAACAGGTATGTCAAGGGTCGATGCCGAGGGTACCTGCCACAGACACCCTACGACGTGCTTGAGGAGTTGGGCTAGCTGTGACAAATGCAAACACAGCGGACAAAAGAGCACAAACTAAACAACATGAAAGCACAAGCAGTGGAATCCACTTGCAACTTGCTTGATGCAACACTTGACCTGAGACATCAGCCATCATCAAATTTGTTTTTGGCTGCTGTCGTTAATGCACCACGTTTGCCAGCCTTTGGTAATTGTCGTCCACCTTGCATCCGACAGAAAAAGAGGTTATACATTGTTGTATATCATCATATGTTGGAAAACACGGCGTGCTTCCAACCCAGTCTGCAAGTCTCGAGTCTTACTTCTGCTTCGTCAGTACCTGCTTTTTTCCTTTTGCCAGCCGCGGGGCGCACTTGACCTCCACCCGGCCGTCGTCTTCCAGCGCCATCTTCACGGAATCTTTGCAGCTTTCATCGAAGGATGACCAGATTTGTCAGTGGACGAACTTGGCCTGGGCCAAGTAGACTGCCTCAGAGATTTTTCCAGCGACGAGCAGCAAAGCTCTCGCCTGGGTCAATCGAACACTTAGAAATCCCTTGGTGTCCAGTGAGTTTCAATGTAAAACCTCCAAATCAATAACGGGATCGACCATCCATCGTTTTCGGGGAAAGGAAGCCAAGGCAACCGACTTTGTGCCATGTGGGGCCCGCACATTTATTCAAAGGCATCCCCTAGGAAGGAGTTCCCCGCTAGAAATGAGTCATTTTTGTTGGTTTGATGTTGTTCTGGGGTGTATCATCAAAAAGGACCTCCCTCAACTCAGCCTTCGGAAGCCTGCCACCAAGGTGGGCCAGCCCTGTGACTACTGTGGGGTACAGAAAGTGGGCCTAAAGTACCATTTCCCACAACCTTGACGCTTGCCACTCTCAGACATTGAAAGAGCGACGGCCATTCTTGTGGGCCACGCCAGGCCTACCTGCACACTCTGTTGAAGAAGAATGACTTCAACTTTGAGCCAATTTAGAACAAGTTTCCTTCATGTTGGGGGGGGGCGGTGTTGTGCAAGGAACGGCACAATGCATCTCCCGAGGGAGGCTGTATCATGCATGAGCTGCCGGTGCGTTTGATTATCTTTCCGAAAGTTATGACAGCTGCAACCCGAGATGCCGGAATTTGGACAGCCGCAGATGCGCAGGAATTAATGCCAACACGATGCTCCCCTCCTCCACTTGCATCTGTGTTTCTTAAGTGGGGGGGGGGGCCAAACTGAAATCGACACAGAAACGAGAGCGAACACTACCTTGTTGCCTCAAGCTGAAGCAGCTGATTACCCAATAGGTCGCAGACTCGGGCAGTCAGCAGTATGAAGCCCACCCACGAGAACCGTTTACTTCCAACCCTTTGACCTGGTCATTTGACCCCTCCCTACCTTTGGCGGGTTCAAGAAGCTCGTGCCTAGCCAGCGCGCGCCAAGCAGCAGTGCCGCACCGCTTACACGCGAAGTAGCCACGGCTGGGCAGAAACTGCCGCCCCGCATACCTCGGGCGGGTCTCAAATGCAACTTGCGACACGGCAAGACCGCGCATCTCAAGTAGTGGCACCGGCATGGGGTGCATTGGCACCAAAGAGAGTCAAGCATGCATGATAGTTGAGAGGAACAAGAACCTCAAAGACCTCCTTGACGGCTGAAGACACATGAGATAGTGACTAGCTTGATCAGTCCAAATTCAGGGCCCCCTCTTCCCCCGCAGCCCACCCAGGTTCCAAGTCAAGCGGCGGGCCCGGATCCGTGTCGGTCCCCCCGGCCAGTATCTCAGGCGGAATGAGTGCAGCCCACCACTCGGTGAAAGTCCCGCGAAAAAGCAAAAAAAACAAGCTCAATTTTCAAGCCCCAAAGATGTTTAGGCACCTCTTGTATAGACTGGCAGAAACCCGTTGGATTGCATGAGACGATTCTTGTGTCCGTGTTCGCCCACACGGTTCCCTTCAATCGGCCTATCAGCTTCTGAAGATGGCTTGCACATGCTGTGATCTTCGTTTCGAGCCCTTGTTGGACATCACTTCCCGGCGATTTATGCGGTTTTGCAGGGTGTTCCCCATAAATTTGGCAGCCAGTTGCCAGTTCTGCGCGTTCAAACACATAGGATTCAAACCGTGCGTTGAGCAACCAAACGGTCAGATTCCGTCGATTTGGACAACTACTGACTCATTGAGACATTCATCTGTCTCGAGCAAGCTAACGCTGTACGCAAGGGTGCCCCAACCAAACAGTCGATCCAATTTTGTCAAGTGATGTCAACCGCACGTGAGTCCGGCCAAAACGATTTGCTTTCCCAGGTGGTAAAATTAGAGCTCCCCTTGAAACTTCGAGCTTTGCCCATCTGGTCCCATCGACTTCTGACCAAAGGCTTCCGCGAATTCCCCTCAGGTGCCAGCCTCCTTCTCCAAGGCATCGAGCGGATCCTGCCAGGCACGCGAGAAACGGGGAAAACGGGCGTGCCTGTGTGGGGATTCATAGCCATGTTCTGGGTGCGCCTTTGACACATACCATGAGCCCCGGTGCAAAAAGCACGAAGTGGCTCAACTTGGCTCTATGGCTTCAGTCGTCACAGAAGACTCAGCCTCTTAGGGGTATCACGAGGCTGCGAATGATGGACATGGGTTCAGCATGGTGTTTTCCACTTGTTTGGGTCGCACGCATAGGCCAAGCGAAGCTTCATTCGAACCCCCGCGCCCCCATTCCTGCTTGCCTGAAGACAAGTGCTTTGGATCTGAAGGAAACGCACACAAACGCAGGGCAAACCACTTCATGTTGGGAGCATGGCAGGACGATTCACTGACAGGACCACTCCATCCCAATGCCCAATGCCCACAGAACATGACAACCACCAAGAACTACAACCCCCCCCCCCCCGCAGCCCAACATTCTTCGGCACCTAGGGATGCACCCTGAAGGAAAGCTCGGACCTGCAAAGGAACTCGTATCCAGCCCAAGCTTTACGAAGTATTCCAGTGGTCCCATTTCTGGGCAAGTGTAAACCCCGAAACCCACCTGAGGAAGTCTTACCCCTTAAAACTCCCTGCGCCCTGGGGAAGATCTCATCTTTTACAGACATATAACCCATGTTACCCCCAAAAAGTAAGAGGTAAGAAGCAACTGGGCCGTTTTCGACTTCTCCTTGCCCTTGAAACCTTCTGGAGCCGACAGCTTCTCCTCCTGGCGCTTTTCCGTGCGGCTTGGACGACCCAACCAGTCTGTACCATTCAGCTTCCCTCTATTGGTCGTTTGGTGGTCCTTTGGTGGGAAACCCCATTTAGCCAGGGACCCTTTCCAAGTAAGGGATATCTGAACCATCCTTGCGGACGCAAACACCAGCTATTCCGCCATGCCACGTGGGACATGGCGTGTTCCTTTCTGCTTCCCCGAAGTGGAAAACGATCCGAAAAGGGTAGCCTCAAACAAAGACAAACAACTCAATTCCACCGATCTTCAGATCTTCATGACATTCATCTTCGTTCCCCTAGCATACCCATGCGTGCCCATTCCTGGCAGATGTTGGCAGTGGCAGTGACCTGATTCACTCGCTTGCAACGCATCAGCTACCCAAGGCCTCCCAGCGACAAGACTTGGCACACTTTCCAATAACAGTCAAGGACCAACGAGGTGTACCCATGTACCCTGAAGGCTCCATACTAATTTACATAGATACACCCCTGGTAAAACCTCACCGCATCTCTTGATTTGACATCTTTTGAGCTGCTGGGCCTCCCCCAAAGTGCCGAGGCGGTGTCGACGAGACTTGCTCGCCCGCTTCGCCATTTCGGGTTCTCCAAGACTTCTGTACATCCCCATCTTCCCCTGAATCACCCCAAGTGAAGGACACTAAGCCTCCCATACGGGGATGCTTTTTTAAGTCGTCATTTCAGGATGCCCAATGGTTGTTCCTCCATTTCCTGAAGACATAAACATACTGTGGACGCAATCCACCTAAGCAACCATGAGACACCATTGTTTGTTGGCATTTACGGGAAAATCAAGATTCCGGGCTTTCTTAGCTATTGCAGGATTTCGTCCATCCACAGTATGTCCAGCAATGATAGATTCCCTCTAAAAGCACCAGGAGAAAAATAGAACAGACTAAGCAAATGGAAGACATCGCTGCCAAAGAGCAAGTTGCTTAACTTCGGGATCATGGCCATGGCCGCCAAAAACGAGACCCACATGAAGGGGGTGGCTCAAAATTCAACCGCTGGGGCACCCCGCAGGTTTGCGTCTTTTCCATATACCAAGGTGCCAAATTTTGGGTATTCCACGTTTTGCGCCACAGCCAAGGGTCGAACATGGACCCCGAGAAACCTGTGGCTTGGGGAAACCAAAAGCTTAGAGAAATCCGATGGCCCGATGGCCTGATCCCTAGATCAAGAAACACCCTTTGGCTACCACGGGTTGTTTCTGTTACCCGTTTGTGGGGTTGGTTTGAAGGGACAACGGGAGGAACCAACGTTGGATGTTCCTTCCCGAAA
>CAUJNA010000054.1:30578-38078 GCA_963377175.1 Effrenium voratum
ACACACAGACACACAGACACACAGACACACAGACACACAGACTCACAGTCACACAGAAACACAGACACACAGACACACAGACACACAGACACACAGACACACAGACAACACACAGACACACACACACACACAGACACACACACACACACACACACACACACACACACACACACACACACACACACACACACACACACACACACACACACACACACACACACACACACACACACACACCCAAACACAACCACACACACACACACACACACACACACACACACACACACACACACACACACACACACACACACACACACACACACACACACACACACACACACACACACACACACACACACACACACACACACACACACACACACACACACACCACACAACACACACACACACACACACACACACACACACACACACACACACACACACACACACACACACACACACACACACACACACACACACACACACACACACACACACACACACACACACACACACACACACACACACACACACACACACACACACACACACACACACACACACACACACACACACACACACACACACACACACACACACACACACACACACACACACACACACACACACACACACACACACACACACACACACACACACACACACACACACACACACACACACACACACTTTTCAGGCCCACTGCAAGCACTATGATTGCGTAAGGGCATCTCTTCAAGGAAGCGCTTTGGAAACTGAACAAAAACTGAAAAACAACTGAAGAAATTGTAAAACCAAGGATTCAAGGCATGTCCCCCTGAATCCTTGGTTTTTCAGTTTTTTCAGTTTTCCCTGAGTATTCACCTTTACTACTAACCTAGTATTTTCAGAGTATTTTCCTAGCATTGCCCTAGTGCCCTAGCCAGGAAACCTGAGAGGTCACACAAATTGAGCTTGAGAGTATACCCCTCGTATTCCCTCAGCATTCCTCTAGCATTCTCCTAGTATGCTCCTTTAGTAGTCCCCTAGTCTTTCTTGAGTATTTCCCTAGTATCGCCCTAGTATTATTTCAGTATTCTCTTGGTATTCCTTAAATATCATCTTGGTATACTCCTAGTATTCCCTCAGAATTCCCCTAGTATTCTCCTAGTGTTCACCTTTAATATTGCCCTAGTATTCCCTGAGTATTTCCTTAGCCGTATTATTGCCCTAGTATTCAGTTAATTTAGTAGTCTCTTGGTATACGCCTAGTATTTCCTAACTACCCCATAGTATTCTTTTGCTATTTCCCCTAGTAAAGGGATGGAATTACTAGCGGAATACCTTTAGTATTGCCCTGGTATTCCTTCAGTATTCTCTTGGTATAACCCTAGTATTCTCTCAGTATTCTCCTAGAATTCTTCCAATATTCACCTTTAGTATTCCCCTAGTACTTCCCTAGTAGTGCCCTAGTAGTGCCCTAGTATTGCCCTAGTCAGGAAGCCTGAGAGAAGTCAGGCAGATTGAGCTTGAGCGTATACCCCTAGTATTCCCTCAGTATTCCCACGTATTATCCTAGTATTCACCTTTAATATTGCCCTAGTATTCCTTTATTAGTATTCTCTTGGTATACCCCTAGTGTTTCCTCACTACCCCCTAGTGTTCCCCAAATGTTTCACTAGCAAAGGAAGGGGAATATTAGGGGAATGCCATCAGTATTATCTAGGCAGCTAAATGGATAACAAAATGATTAGCCAATTAACTAGCCAACTGGCTTTAGAGCTAATTCATTACAACTATTTAACTGACTAATTAGCTGACTTGCTGACTGTTTGTTTGACTAACTAATTGAACTTGCCAACATTTACTGCTTGAACTTGAAAAATACGCGTTTCGCAGATGCGACACATACACATGTTTCTCAAAAGTATCATTTGTTCAAGTGATTTTGGCAACTGTCCAGGTTCAAAACCTGGGTTTTGGAGGGGAGGTAGCATACATATATATATATATGTACATATTTGTATTCATATATCTATGATATGTGTATATACTTTTGACATTATATATGAATATATCTGCCACGTCCCCTTCGCACATGTTTTGCTCCACAGGCCTTTGGCTCCTCGGTTGAGCCTTCGCCTGATGCAAATCGATGCAACCCCAACCGGAAAGCGACGCGACATTGCGACAACAGAGGGACCATGGTCGTGGCGCCCGAACGCACAACATCGCGAACATCTCAAGCAAATGCACATGTCGGGATCAATCTTTTCATGCACCAATGTAAACAGCACTGCACTCTTGCGACCCTTGGCTTTTCCATGCCATGATGTGCCACTCCACGCACGTCACTTCCTCGCCTTTGCCCTGAGGAAGATCCGCTGGGTCCTGTCCAGTGCTCCCGGAACTTGGCCAAGTGAATAGGCCACTCCACTGGATCAGTCGGGGTAGAACACCAGAAAGTGGGCAACCCAAGTCATGACCGGCTTTGTACACTCAGCCTGTCCTCGGTTGGGCCGCCGCCTGACGCAGTGACAAGGACGATAACAGGCAGAAGCAAACCAAACAAGCAAGGCCACAAGCGAGCTGCATACTTGTCGCTTCTTCAGCTCTGCCCTCCAAAGCCACACATACACACACACACACACACACAACCCACCCACCCACCCACCCGCCCACCCGCCTGCCCGCCCGCCTGCGCACCCACCCACCCACCCGCCCGCCCGCCCCAAACACAGCACAGACTCACCCAAATGGGCTGAAAAGAACCACCGCGGACAACCTTTGCAACCTTATGCCCTAGTGGCCCTAGTATCGGTCGGTATCGATATTTTTCCGCTCTGCATCGGCTGAGAATGCTTTTGGAGCTCCGAGTAGTTCAGTGTGCTTTAAGTCTTTGGCGACGTAAAAGCAGGCAGCAGGCAGCGGCGCAAAGACTTGCTTCGCCAGCTTCAAAAGCAGGTTCGGTCATCAGGAAGAGGAACGCGAAGAGTTGGTGTGAAGATAGGACACCAAAGACACGGCTTGCTACTGGGCAGTTGGTTGGACTTGGCAAGTACGAGTTCGGGTCAACAAAATTGCTGGTCCATGCCTCGTAAAGCTTCTCAATAACACAGGGGACAAATCACAAGAACCCAAGACTTCTTCAATCGTGTCTTCATGGCGTCCAGGGGTATAGCTCTTTTTCCTCAGCATCGGTTTACAATGGTTTGGGCCTGCGAAACAAGTTTAGGCACGGCCCCTTACATAACTAAAAGGTGCGCATCTTTTTTCAATCTCAACCCACATGCACAGGAACAACGTGATAGAAACTGCCCATATGCCGTGTCTTCACAACCTCTCGCACCACAAGCAACGCTGAAGGTGCTCACCCTCACCGCTGCCTGGCCTTTGCCCTGGCCCTCGAGCTCTGCTATTGAGTCCTGTCCAAGACAACCCTCGTCTGGCGGAGCCAGGCTGATTGGTGGCATCACGCGCTACTCTCCTCAATCAAACAGGAAAGAGGTATATTTTTACCGACGGACTTCCAGTTGGAACATGGAACATTCACCAAACGAGCTTAGAACGTCAAACTACGGGTAGGCATTTTGCCAAAAGCACAAAAGCAAGTAGAACGTTGAGGAGCCGTGCTGTGGCATGATCTCATGACGTGAACTCTGTGTAGCAGCTGCACACCAGGCCTGCGGCTCCTCGGTTGAGCTGTCGCCTAAAGCATTGTCAGTGACAGGAAGTTGACACAACAAACATTTGCCAACACAGAGACACAATGGCCCAAGCGGGCCGTTCAACAAGCAAGCATTTTCTTTGTTCCTTCAGCTAGGCCCCCCAACACACACGCGCACACGGGAACACCGCCCTGGAAACTGCGCATACGCCGTATCTTCACAAAATCATGCGCCGGTCCATGCACAAAGACACAGCTGACTTTTCGCCGCATGGCATTGCCATCCGCGCCCTCTGTCCCATCCACTTCCCGGCCTTTGTTCGTGCCCTTGAGCTCCGCTATTGGGGCCTGGCCAAGAGGGCCGTCTGGTACAGCCAAGCTGACATGCCCTTCCCATGATTTGAGTGGGGACCAGTTATAGAATGTATATTCTATTGTTTGCTTCACTTAGAGTCACAGGAAAAATGTAAAATGTATCCTAAGTCTACCCCAGTTCCCAATGCTTCAAAGAGAGGCGGAATGGTCCCACGACCAAAAACCGGCAAGACCCGTGTAACTGCAGGCCTGCGTCTCCTCGGGCGGCCTGTCGCCTGACGCGCGAGTGCAAACGCAGCGTGGCGGGCAAACACGCAACCACAAAGAGACACAGAGACAAATGCACCCACGTAACAAACACGCGAGCAAAGAACCCCAAACGGATGCAGCCAGAGACATAGACACCAATCCCCACACGCAAACACGCAAATACACAAACACACACAAACACATGCACACTAACACACACACACATGCGCTACATCCCGAAAGAAAGTGTTTCAATATGTTTTCGCGATCTTGCTGTCATGCACAAGTTCTTTATGCAAATTTAAATGGCGCACGACTCCAAAGCGGCTTGGCTTAGTGCCATTTAGCAAAGAACAAAATGCGTTGCAAGTTGCAGCTACGTCAGGCTCACCTCATGTCGAGCAGCTCTCCCACCCAGGACGTCAACGAGTATGGACACGCAGCCAGGTCAGTCCATTCGAGCGTAACGCAAAAACGGGGCTGCTTGAAACAGACATGCCGCAACAATGCACATGAGCAACGACACATACACGCACACAGAAGCAAGCTAACAAACCACAAGAGCAAACTGGCAAACCAAACTAACCAACCAAGCAAGCAACCAAAGATTAACACAAACAGCAACAGCAAACAAACAAAACAAGCCAGACAAAACAGGCCAACACACCAGCAAGCAAACCAACCAACCAACCAAGCCAGCCAGCCAGGCAGAACACAAACAAAAGAAACGAGCCAGCGAGCAAGCGAACCTACATGCAAGCGAGCAGGCAGGCAGGCAAGCAAGGGCAACATAAGCAAGCAACACAAGAATGCATGCCGAGTAGTATGGGGCGCCCCTTTCTCGTTCTCTCCCCGAACAGTTCGGCCCGCCCTCCCCAAGCTGCAAAAAAGCAGGGGCTCGGTTTTGGTTGCCTTCGAGTGGTCTGTGAGTCAGTATATATTGCTTCGTATTGGTTACTGAATTAGTGCTCTGTAGAACTTAGAACTGATTGGATTTGGGCAGTAGATTGTTTGATATTGGCTCACTATCATTTCAAGTGCAGGCGGCGTGTTGAAATTCGCGTTGCTGGTACTTGACTTTGCACGTGTTTGATCCAACATGCACTGCCTGGAAGCACGGAAAACATGTGCTTACACCCCATATACTTTCAGCATTAGGTTGCTGGTTGTCTTCGAAATGACAATGGCACAACGCAGCAGCGCGGCTACAATGCCATCAGACATGCAGAAAGAACGTGCCCAGCTCGCTTTATGAAAGCACAGGCATGCCACTTTCTTTGGCCAACAGCACCATGCAAAGCCTGAAGCAAGATAATCAAGAGCAGAAGCAGCCGAGCGTGATCCTTCCGCGGCCCAACTTTAAAACCAGCACGTTCCACATCCGGCTGTGCTGCAGGCTCTTTCCCAGGAACAGGCGCCGCGTATTCTGCGAAGACGGACCCTGACCAACTTTTGGAATTTGCTGTCTCCTGCATCAGGCCACAAGTCGCAAACACACAAACACACCAATACACACACAGAGACAACACACAACACGCACAGAGAGGGAAAGACAAGGAGAGAGAGAGAGAGAGTGTGAGAGAGAGAGGAGGGAGAGAGAGACACACACACACACACAAACACACACACACACACACAAAGCCACAAGCGCACAACCCACCCACAAACACACCAACAAATATAAGCATGGCGTCAAAGCAACAATATCTACTCCAAGCAACCATTAGGAACACTTGCAATACACTATTACGCGTGCTGCAGCCACACTGCAGGGGCATCATTGGAAGAGACACCGGCTACATGTCATGGGCGTAGGCCTTTCTCATGCCATGTGATCACTTCCTGGCCTGTGTCCTTGCCCTCGAGCTCCCCGCTTGGGTCCTGCCCAAAGGAGCATTGGCTGAACATAACTGGCGGAACTGCTGAGCTCAAGCTGCAGCCTTAAAAACAAAACTCTGGAGGTATCCAGTATCAAACGTGAATGAAGTCCACACGTGGGAGGTTGTCAGGATGGTATTTCTCGTCGGGGACTGCAACAACACGCACACACAATATGAGGCTGACAAACCGGGGGGGGGGGGGAGGGGTTGATGACGCCCTAAGTCTCACCTGAAAGGTCCCAAGCGCTCAATATTGGACAAACGGAACATGTGGTAAGATCGGCAGACAATTTTTCAGCCCTTGATAGGAAAACAAACAAGCCACTCGCATGTTGTGGACTTCTTGAAATAGCATCCCTCCCAAAAAGAACACATGGCACCGCGCTGAGAAAGTGCTGTCTTTTTTGCGATGGCAGGCTTGGGCTGTTGCGGCGGCAAACATATAGCTTGGAACAACAAGTGAACAAACGGTTTACTAGTGGTTGCCTTTGCACAAACTACAATGTGTTTCTTAAAAGGAACAAGCTCCTTGGGAAACTGTGCGCAATGTCTCTGCAAGAGTGGACTTGATTTGGTCAACTCACAAACTCTGCAAAACTCCGCAGAAGGCCGTAAGGATTGAAGTGGCAAGGGGGGGTACGAACAGTGCATAAAGGCCGGCTTGTCTGCTTCCTAGGGTTGGGCAAGCCGCCTTCAACATGTTGAGCAAGTTTCGTAACAGCCTCCTTTTGTCTCAAAAAAGGGCCAGCGTCTTTGCAAGCACCCCACCCCACCCCTGCGTCCTTGCCCTTGCCTCGCGGCTGTCGCCAAGCGGTCCATAAACTCTCAAGGCGGGTCTATGTGAATGTTTGCGGCTGGTGTTCCTTTTGAATTTTGGCCATGCTCACTTGAAGGGAAGCAACCTTGTACGCACCAAGACCGTACCAAAAAGCCAACGAACCCATGAGGTAGCTGGATCCCCAGAACGCAACCCGCAGTCTGGACCCGTGCAAACAGAGCACAAATACTCGCTTGAGAATCGGTTCTGCGCAAGACATCTTAGATAACCCACCCCAGAACGATGGTTTTCATCTTGGTTTCCCTTTAAAACCGCCAAAAAGGGGTACCCCCCCACCAAAACAAATAAGCACAAAAAGCGGGTGACTTTTTATGATCCCCCAAGCTGACATGCGTGTAGCCCACAAAAGGAGCTGGGTGAGGTCGCAAGCCCCCTTTGTGAGGTCACTATCTGCCCAAATCAAGGCCCTCACAGAGCCCAATGCCTGAGTGCAGAAGCCAACTCCAAGACCAGACACGTGGTCAAACCAGCCAAGGGCACATGCAACCAATTTTTGCCGTCCGTCAAGAAAACCAGCGTGTCAAAGAATAGAAAGACCCATAAGGCGATAAAACCAAGTATTTTCCTTG
>CAUJNA010000054.1:43078-95578 GCA_963377175.1 Effrenium voratum
ATTCGAGAGTGTGGAAAGGGATCCTAAGGAGTCTTCATCTTGACAGGCTCCATCAGGGGTAAGGTTGCCCACTGGGGAAATCCCTCAGACCGGCGCCGCGATGTACATGCGATCAAGCAATTGGCCAGGATTTGACTGAAAGGTTGGCTCAGGTGGGGAGTCAAAGGAATATGCAGAGCATGTTCGACGTGCTCGAAATCAGTCGCAACTTTCGCTCAACCATGCACCAGGGAACTGGGTAACTGGGGAGCAGGGAGGGAGGAATCCCCGCTCCCTGCCTCCAGGTTTTTTTTGCTCCGACACACCAAGCAAGGACTGACCAAACGACACACTCTTTTCAATGAACCTCTGAACAGGAACAAACACACTCATTGGCTTCCAAATTTCTAGATTACATCTACCAGGGCATTGGAGGGTGTGTGCCATGGGGGGTGGGCTCTCAACATACCCTTGCCTTCAACTCGAAGTCCTCGTAAGCCTGGAGAATCTGACAGGCGGACTAGGGAATGTATGGGGGTGTCTTTTTTTAAGGTGGTGCCCTTTTTGGGGTAGCTTCAAAGGGAACCGGCGGGCAAACCGAAGCTTCTTTTCGTTTTTTTTTTTTCCCCCATTTTTGTTGGGGGGGGGCACCTAAGAAAACGCACGCGCACACACATGGAGTTACTCAAAATGGTGCTTCGACCCTTTTGAAAGGGACACCAAAAAAGACGGCATGGACATTCTGCAGGAACCCTCTTGAGAAGCACCCATGTGTGTGTGTGTGTGTGTGTGTGTGTGTGTGTGTGTGTGTGTGTGTGTGTTTTTATGAAGGGTATCTTTTTCACCCCGGAAGGAACCCCAACCGAAACCAACGGTTTGGGGTCAAAATCACAACCCACTGCACAAATACACACCTGTCTGTCATACCTGCGCACAAAGGAAAAACAGCTGTCATCCCCGGACTCGTGCAGCTGTTGAAGCTGAACAGCGGCACTTGACATCGACACTTGCAACATCTTGTGGTGTTCATTCAGCAGATCAAACTAGTTTGGCCCTCCAGCATTGGCGGACGCTGAGCGGTCCTTCCGCAGACACACCGCCACTCACAAAATGTATCAAAACACATGGCTATGTGCCGGAATAGAGGGACCCCGCGAGAATGGCTGGTTTCCGTTTGGTCTCCCTGTAACACCAACCAATAGAAAGCACCGTCAACAAAAACCCAAATTCTTGCCGTGCATCTCTGCCCGCCAAAAGTTCACCTAGGGTAGCAAATGCTGCCTCAGGTTCTACAATGGGTTGCCGCCAATGGGGAGCTCCCAGAATGTGCACTTTGCTGAGCTGTTCAACGAACAAGAGCGTACCGCAAGCAAACCAAAACGCCGTGTTCAGCGGGCGCCTCTTCCACCTGCTGCTGCTGGAACTGCTTCATGCCGGCAAGAAACACCTCATGAGTGTCCGAGCTGAGCTGGGCCCAAGGGCCGAGCTTGTGTTTCGCGGCGTTCCTTGTTTCGTCTGTGACCATCTGTATTTATTGGTTTGCTTGCTCGTTTGTGGTGTCTGTGTGTGTTTGTGGTGTCTGTGTGTGTTTGTGTGTGTGTGTGTGTGTGTGTGTGTCTGTGTGTGTGTGTGTGTGTGTGTCTGTGTGTGTGTGTGTGTGTGTTAGTGCTTGCTTGCGTGCTTGCTTGCGTTGATGTTTTGCTTGATTTCCTGGTTTCCTGTTTCTCCGTTCCTGCCTTCCTTCGTTCGAAGTGTGTTGTTTGCTTCGTGTGCGTGTGTGTGCGCGTGTGCGTATGTTTGTCAGGGCGCGTTCGTTTGCTGATTATGATTTTGTGTCTTTTCTGTTTGTGTATATGCGCGTTTATGTGCATTTCAGCTAAACGGCATGTCCTGGAGGCGCTTCTTTCAACAAAGGAGACAGGACAAACAAAGCTCTTGAGAGGGGCGCTCATCTTGACAATCCCTGCCTTGATTTGTGGTTCGAAGGACATTTGAAGACAAGCCATCTGCAACCAAAGGGACCAAAACCACAAGTTCCCCCCAGAGGTTCCACACATGAGCCAATTTCCAACTGCTATCCTACAGTGAAAGGACATGTTGACCGAACTTTGCACGACTGACGTTATTGGCTCTGGGCAAGATGTCGATCATCATTTTGGGTGGAATCCCCTTTTTTGCCCTGCCACCTCTGACCCGCAGGAGTATCCGGGCTGCGGGCCGCGCTCGCGGCTGCGGCGAGGCGACGGGGGGCAAACCCAGCAAGCACATTTGTGCATCGTCTTGCTTAGTAGCCCTTCGTTTGATTCAGGCTAGGACGAGGCCCAGTGTGTGGTTGCGGCGTATTGCCACTGTGAGAGATCACAGTGGGAAGCGCCTGCGCCCAAGCACTGCCGCTCGGATGTCACGCTGGCCCGCCCTTGGTGCACGACTAATACGAACGGGCCTAGGCAGAAACACTTCCCCTGGGTGACACTTTTTTGGGTCTCCGAGCCTGAGGGGGCAAGTGGAGAAAGCGATGACGTTTACGGAGCCTCTTGCCAGGAGGGATGGTGCCTTAGGCAGTGACCCACCTAGCGCCGCAGCTTTCGCTCGCTCGTTCGCTCGCTCGCCCACCCACCCACGCACTCACAACCAGCCGTCCTTTGCAGGGATCGCTTGCGGTGACATCCCCTAGCAAAAACTAACAGGTATTCACAACATACATATTCTCTTCCAACCATTCACACAATGCATTCGCAAGAAGTCAAGTAACTATATCTATGCTCACGTAACTTATATTCCGCATTGATCATTGTCCTTGTTGTCAACCCTTCGCCTCCCGCTGGAAAAAGACACATCCGAAAGAAATGACAGGTCCCTAGAGGAAATCCATCTTCTACCCACAAATGCCCCTCCAATACTGGGCCCCTCCAAGAGAAAATTGATATTCAAGGCACCTCCCCACAACGCCCATGTCTCACTGGAAGGCCCAAAAAAAAGTCCAAACTTTCTATTTTCCACTCAAATTTGGTCTCCACAAAAAGGAAAACCATCTCAGGCACCCAGGAAGTGAGATGTGAGGGCCTTGCGCCCCGGTCTCGCCTGGCCGTGGGGCTTCAGCAGCTGCCGCACTAAGCCAGCGGAGCGACAAAGCCTCGAGATGGCTCCCAAAGTCGGCCGAAAGTCGGCGCAACGAGTTGTGGGACCCGGCAAAAACACATGGGATGATCGGGAGAAATGGAAGATAACATGGGAGAACTGGGAGACATGGAATGAATGGGATAAGCGGGATACATGGGGATTAACTGGGCTCCGACCCAAGGTTGCCAACTACTTGGGAAACATGGGAGCAAGGCCCAGTCAGTGATTGAAAAGTATAGAGTCAACACAACTTAACAAATTGTGGGGAGCATATCATGGGATAAACTGAATAACTGAGACGGATGGGACAAATGAGATAGATGGTTTAGATTGGATGAATGGGAGGAATGGGAGGAATGGGATGAATGGATACATAGGATAAACGGCACAAATGGGATACAAAGGATAAATGGGATGACCAGGATAAACGTATAAAGGGATACAGTCAATGGAGCAAGCCGGATAAATGGGATCAATGGGACAAATTGGATAAAAGGTATACGCGGGACAACTGGGATCAATGACACACGGGATACATGGAACACGTTGTGTGAACGGGATAAACGGAATACATGGGCTAACATGGCAGGATTAGCTGGTTTCCAACCCAAATTGGCCAACAACTTGGAAGAATGAGAACAATCCCCACCCACTGATTGCAAACACGTGGGGTCAACTACCCTTGACAAATTGTGGGTTGAGCATGTCTCTCCCTGGCACCCACAATTCCGGGATAATAATATGAAATCAAACGAGTCCCTTGCTTGGGCTCTACATAGAGGACGGATGCACTGACCTGGCCCTACTCGCGAGATAGTTGGCAAGCTTTCGTAAATGACAAGGCGGCATCGGTCAACATAAACTAAGAAATCTGAAAGCGGGGAGCGAAGATCCCAGATTGTCACAGTGCTACATAATGTTGACCCCATAGTAATCAACCCCAGTTTATACACAGGGGGGGTGTTCCCCTCCAAAAGTGATGATTCCCCACTAGACCCAGGGACACCCCTATCAATAAACTGCGGTTGATTAATATGTGGTCAACTTTAGAAAGACAAGAGACCTGCAAAACAGTGCTCGAGTCCCAACCCTATTTTTAGGCGGGACATGACAGCATTTGCCCCTGAATGCTTGGGTCCCCGCGGGCCCACGACAATGTTGGCGAGGACAAGATCAAACTCCTCCTGCGGCGTCGAAAGCAGTGAAGTGAAAGCGCAGTTCGCCAGATTGCAACTGTTGGTTGTCGAAACACATGCTTAAATGCCAAAAATCTATCCCTAAAAGCAAATGCAAGCCCTTCCCTACATACATTGCTGTGACAATACAAAGTATGGCAACATGAGGAGACGAGGTGCCATGGTGCAGCAGCTGGACCCGGGCCCCAAAGTGCAGCTCATGCGAAACCAGGAAAAACGCTTTGCTCCTGCAAGTTGCCGCCCAAAACGGATTGGGGACTGCCGGCAAAGTGCGCCTTCTCCAGCGAAAAACCTGCACTCTTGCCCGTTCATCAGCAAGCTGATGTATGTCCCAACTATGGCCAAGTACCAAGGGACGCTCCGATATCAGTCCCTTCGAAAGGCCGAGCCAGGTGTGTGCCCCTTGGCTTCCCCATGCCAGTGGCTATCGCGAGGGCGCTACAAAACAGCATTGCTCCGTGGTGTAACAGCATTGCCTAAGGGAAAAGTGAGTTACCACGGTATCGCCACTGCAAAGGTACACAGAACAGTGCAAATATATATATATATATATATACATATATATATATATAACTATATGTAAAAATATACATAATGTGCACGATATAATTAGGCACACACAACATCTTGATTTGGGGGCAGCGGTTTGGGGGAAGTGGGGGAAGCTGCGCAGCCACTTCCTGTCCTCCACCACCAAAGGTGTCCAGCCAGCGCCCCCTCTGCGCCAGTCGCCTAGGTGGCGCGGCTGAAACACACCGCTGTCAAGGTGAGTGTGCAATGGGCGTTTTTTTTTTTTGTTGTTTTCTCCTTTTTTTTTTTTTAAATAATCTGAGTGCAGAACAGTGCATTGCAAATTTTGTCTTCAGATAAATTGGAAAACATTCTCTATCTGAGACATGACAACATGTTGACAGTGCATTTCACAAAAGGCCGGTCGTGCTCTTCTTTATCCGCTCAATACAGCTGCCTTCTCAACGGATTGGAGTCTATTGGGGAGCACATTCTGTTGCCGGTGAGGACCAAGTGGACTGCATAAGAACTATGCAATGAGTTAAGCAAGGCGCGTGTTCTACTGATAGCAACCAAAGAAACTCATGCATGACTTCAAATCATGTCGCCTATCCTCGAGTCAAAACACATGAGAGGCAACACAGTTGATGGGTCGTATGGAGTGTGCAATGCACAGTGTCAATGTCAAGACCTGCAAATACCGTGATACTTCGTTGCAAATCAGTTTGCCAAACCCAGCCCCAACTGGGAAACACATGGAGTTAACACCCCCTCCATACACTCTTTTGGCCCACTGATATTCTTTGTACCCACAAGTGGCACTTCCCCCCCTCCGCACATTAGGTAGGGGATCACTTGCGCCCAAATTGCAAAGTCTGTTTGCTTTGGACAAGGCAGTGCCGAACGCCAGCAGGATACAAAGCGTCGACGGGAAGCTATGCGCAGAGGTCACTTGGCCTAAAACAATGCAAAGACATTCAGAGTCATGCACTTGCTCATGCCAACGCCGATGTATTGAATCTGAAGCAAGCGTTGATGGGATGCGATTTGCCATCTTGTCAAAATAGCCTGCCCCTAGATTCCTTGTGAGCGCTCTGCACAATTATCGGATCCAGGATGATTCACTAGCTCTGTGCTTGCTTTAAAGCTACACTGACGTGGAACCAACATAAACATGTGTGCAACACATATGTCTTAATCCATCAAGGCTCAGTGAAGACATTTTAGCCCCATGATCTCCATACGCGCAAATTGACGCGGCACCACGTACCCAGCCTCAGAAAGAGGTCCTCTGAGATACAGCTCATCTGTGCCCATCTATCGAAGCCATAGCCATATGAACTTGTAGATGAATGGTTCTTCTAGGTCTTACGGTACAATACCTCAGCTGTGCGCCTGTGTTCCCAGATCTTTGTTGCTGCGTTCGCAACAGAAACACACATAGAACCAGGTCGACTCACCCATCGGCGCAAAGCAACTCGAACGCCCCAGGCGCCGCGCCGTAGCGGGTGTAGAAGTCCAAGTCTTTGTCCAGCACATCCTCACAGCTTTAGCGCAGATATAGTGTAAAAGTCATCCACTCCTTTTGAGGGACCCGCCATTTTGGGTTCCATGTTAATTTGCAGGGTACATTTAGCAGCTTTCATCAATTCCATGGGCCGATTCCCAAATTGCTTCATTCAGCGGGGGACAAATCGCGTTGATTTGAGAGCTGGTCCTATGTCCAAGCAGGACGCCTCTGCTTGCAAGCGTCGTCATAAGCTCCATGACTGACCGGAGACAGTGTGCCCTTCAAATCTCGCAAGCGGGAAATGGCTTCAGGATTGATCCCTCCATCATTGTGAGTAACAACACCAATTTCCCCCTGGTTTTGAGCAGGTTTTTTACAGACATGGATCCTCGAACAGTTTGGGGAAGGTACTTTTAGAATTGAATGACCCCTAGCTAAAGGTGGTTGCATGCAAACTCCTTTCATCGGCTGAGACGGCCTCGAGCCGAATTGTGGGTCCCATAAGCACCAATTCGCTTTGTCGGTTGCTAATCCGGCTCAAAAGGTCAACGAAATCATTTTTAGGGGCTCACTTCTGTTTCACCAAACAGTTCACCGTCTTTTCCCATTGACCTTTTAGGGCATGAGACGGTCCTTGATCTCCGGTGCTTCCTTTTGCTTCACCCAACCCGAATCCGCTCCGAAAAAATCGGCCGCTTCGAGCTCCCCGGCCAGGGGAGGCAAGTGGAGCCGAAGCCGAGGGAGGCCTGGGCGCTGCTGTTGGGTTCCCATTCGGTGATTTTCTAAGGGGAACAACCACCGGAGAAAAAACAAAAACAAAAACACAATGTCTGGGGTTGAGAAAAACAAAAAAGCGAGAAGAAAAACACATTAAACAAAAGACAGGCATAAAAACAGCTCAAAGAAGGGGCGCCCAGAAAAGAAGACATACCCGCAACAAAACACGCAAGGAAGGCAGGAACATGAGAACTGCTAGCAAGCCATGGGTGTCATTTTGGAGTTGGTGTGGCCTTTTTTTTTCTTTTTCCGGAGTTGGCACTCATTTTTCGGTGGTTTGAAAGGGAACCCCAAAAGGGAAAACCACAACCAAACAAAGACACAGCCATACGGGTGTGGCCTAGTCCTTTCCATGCACCCGGGTTTCATTTTGGGCCCACATTTTTGAGCCACAGCCACTATACCCACATTGACACGCAAGGAACACGGGGAGATGACAACTACTAGCATCCCCCAATGAAAACTTCTATGGATCACCATAGCTCTACCACAATTCTACCGGGGTCGCAAGTGCTGACCGGCACCAACAAATACAAAAACATGCTGGGTAGAGGCATGAGGCAAGGCTGTTGGCGACCTGGCTGCCTGACCGCAAGAGTGCGATTGCACTGTCACTAAAACTACTCAACTGATAAATGAAAGATCTCACTCTCAACATTGCCAATTTCACAGGCGCCCGAGAATAACGAACAAAGGTTGCGAACGTTTCTCTCAGGGGCTGATAGGGTAAACTCAAGCAACCAGGCAGGTTCCGGGGTTGTAAACGTAGCCCATAAATTCACGATCTTTCAACTGCAGGGTCTTTACTCGGCTGCTCGCTCAAGTTTGACTCGAAAAGGACATCTTCCATTTGCTTTTTCGCCCCCTGGAACAATAAAAATATGTCCAGCAGTGAAATCGACTCCCTTTACAACCAGCAAGGGAACAGTTCACAAAATGCTCTTCAGCAAATGGACGCCGAACAGTTCGCAGCAAGATGTCCGTGCCAAGAGGCAGTCGTTGGCCTCTGCATTCTGCTGCGCGGCAGTGAGAGCTTCTGGCACATTGTCCACCTATGGGAAGGAGTGACTTCACCACAACACGTTCTTCAGTGCTTTAGATCTTTTGGGAATGTCTGTTTTTGGAGGACCCCCAAAATGGTGGTTTTCCCTTTGCTTTTCCCTGTACAAAAAAATAGGGTGCACGAAAAAACCACACACCCATTGTTTGTCCTCACCTTGGATTGTGTTGGCATAGTCTGAACGTGACGTTGTGTTCCGGGAATGCTTGAATGGTTTTAGAAGTGAACCATTTAGGACTCTGTGAAAGCACAGACTCCAAATCTCTCCGGTCCAAAACTCAACGTTGAAACATTGGACAAGAACAACTTCCCTGAAAGGTGCCCCAAGATCTGACCACAAAACGGCGATGCCTTTTGACATGGGGGAAGTGGGTCTCCCTTTTTTGTTGCGTCCGCAACCACGAACAAGATACATGCAACTATCATTTTCCTTTGGACATAGTCCAGATGAAACAATGGATGCGAGAGGGAACTTGGTAAGATCTATTGCCCAGCTCGCCGAACTTTGTAAGAGGCCCACCTCCAGCGCCCCAAGAATCGAAGGCACCAAGTGAAAAAAAACGACTCCACAGGCAAGCAATACTCTACTTGCTTCCATCAATGTTCGTTTTCAACCAAACTGACCTTTTCGCGACATGTAGTTGGTTTATTTTGAGGCTTCCATCCCAGGATAGGGACGCCCCCAAACTGGATGGGTGTTGCTTGTGGTTTCCCTTCAACACCACCCCCAAAAAGGCCCTCCAAAAACATCCCAGGACTTTGTCAATCCATGGTGGCTTTCCTTTCGGGTTCCCTTTAAATCGCTAAGCCACCACATGCACAATACCAAAAAAACATCTTCTCCTTTTGGTTTCCCTTTAACACCACCAAAAAACGGGGGCGAGTCCGACTCCAAGCAAAAACAACAACGCCCAGCCCTTTGGCGGCCGGGCTCCCAGGCAGCTGCGCGCACCCAGCCTTCCACCCAGCGGATTTGGTGTGTTGGATTTGACACGGCCTGCGATTTGACGCTCCAAGCAAAAGACACACCCGCCTGCGAATTGCCTTTTGCTTGTTTTTTTGATTCTCATATATTATGTCTAGGGCTTTGCAAACATGCGGCCAGCGCTGCAAGACTTAGAACGTGGTCACGAGAGCTGGCGAATCAACGGCCCTGCCGTCCATGCGCTTCGTGGGCCCCGCGGCCAGGGATGCCGAAGCGGCCACTGTCGGTCTCGCTCTTGGTGGCTTCGCTTTTGCAGGCTTGACGGTGGGTTAGGGGAGCAAAAATTCAAGCAAATTTTAGCAGCGAAGTGGATTGGGATTTCAACCACTAAACTGCAAGAAGATCAAACATGGGAAAAATGTGTCCCAAGGACCACCAGGTTTGGTGGCTCGCTTTTGCCGGAAACTAAAAGGAACGCCCCACTTTTTTACTTTTTTTTGGGGGGGGGGTGGCCGCTGCCGCCTTTCCCCTTTTTTTGGGCGTTCGCTTCTTGGGTGGTTTTAAAGGAAACGAAAAGGACCGCCCACCAACTTTTTTTGCTTTTGTGTTTTCTTCCTTTTTTTTTGGGGGGGGGGAGGGCCCCACCCCTACGAAAACAGGCGCCCATCTTCCGTTCTGCTCGCACAAAACGCCGCGCCAAAGCTCGCCGCCTCAAGGCAGACAGGCCCAGGATGCCGCTTCCGCAGCCAAAGTCCTCGGCATGGGGCGTCAGGCTGATGCTCGGATCAGTCGGACACAAGGGAATGACATGGCCACAAGCGCAATAGTGACATCTCTGCACGATTTGATACCCAAGCTGATGTGCCAAAGAACAGACATTCTTTATTTCTACACAAGCAGACTGGGCTTGCAAGCGACCGGAGCATTGACGGAGAATTCCCCACGCTTCTGGTCCACATGACCCCCGGAACCCGGGCCCCGGAACCACCCGGGCCGCCCCGCACAGGCGCTAGAGATGGAGCTCCAATCCAAGTCCTGGGGATCCGAGGCCGCTCAAAACCGTAGCGAGTTGCTTACGTCTCTTGGAACTACACATACTGTGGGTGGACGAACTCTTGCACCGCTTTGAAACCAAGCGAAACCAGAATGTTTGTTGGTATTTGCAGGGAATCATCATTCCACGGTTTCTTAGGTGGTGCAGGATTTCGCCCATCCACAGTATCACCAGTAGATTTCCTAAGCCAAACATAATGTGATGCAATCACTCCTAAGCAGTGATTATCACAAATCTACAGTCAGTCCTTGTCATGGTGGAGGCTACGTACACGGGCCCGTATTTCAAGAGAGAGTCATTGTGGCTTCCGACCTTCTGTGGGGCATCCCCACATCCCCATATCGCCGAAAGCGGACTCCGGAAAATGGTGGTCCTATTCATGTATTTCCGTGCTTAACGTGACTTGCCCAGGTTTTCCACCAGGTTTTCAGCAACCAACAACACCAAGAGCCAGCATTTGCCCAAACTTAATCAGGGAGGCCAAGAAATGAACGAATCCGTCCCTCTCTCAACTCCCGGGTTTCGTTCCAGTCCTGCATGGCTTGCAGCATCAGCGCGGTGGTGGGATGCTGCCCAGAGCCGAACGGGCCCAAATTCACCAGCCTGGAAGCCACGCCGGGGGGGGGGGGGGGGGGGGGGCTCTCGTCTGTGTCACACAGGGTGTGCCCCCAGATTTGTTTGCTGCCAAGGTACACGCAACTTCTGGCAGAATGGAGAACCAACGCTGTGAGGGTTCAGAACAGTCGGGAATAGCATGTGTCGCTGGACGACGCGGTGCAAGGAATGAAGCTCACATCAAGGTGGACCAGAACTCACTCCATACATACGCATATTGCACCACAGGGGAGCACCCTGCAACAATCAATGTAGGTGGCCCAGTGGAAAGTATCAGGGTGGACTAGCAGGGGGCTTGGCAGCGCAAAAACCAGCAAAAGCCTGCAACAAAGAAGCTTGCAACCAATTTGTCGCAACGCCCACGAATGCTCGGCTTCCCTAAAAAACCAAGACTCCGATTTGAACAACATGAAACCCAGTATTTTTAGGTCCGACCAGATTTAGGAAATACAGCTAACCAAGTTGACAAACATGTTTGGTCAGGAGACAAAGACCAGGCAGCAGCCTCTCTGTCCAGTCCTTCGGTATCATCTGCACAACATGAGTGAGATCTTGAATCTATTTTAAGTGGGTGTTGATACATAGCGCTGTGGGCACTGGGCAGTTGCTTTCATTATGAATGTAGGCAGTGCGAGCACTGAAGCCAACAGTCCGAAACAGGCACTTGATCTTGAGCAGCTTGAGCTGTTGATAGCATTCACGAACGCTGACTCTCTCGCCAAGGGTCACAACTCGAGTAGCTTTCCGCTTCTGTCAAACACAGATCTCACCTCCTGAGTGGATTGGCCAACCAAAAGTCTGAACTTTTCATTTGCAACTGAGATGATTTTTCCAAAAGGCTGTGGCTCAAAATTAGACAGGAGGGGCAAACCGCGGGTTTTGGTCCATGTTTCCACTTACCAGGGCAAGCGATTTTGGATTTCCGTTTTTTTGAGCCACAGCCAAAAAGCTTAACGTCCGAGTTTCGGACCTCAGGGAGTGTGACATAGATATCCCTTACCAAAAAGAATCAAAACCCCTCAGCTTCACGATGCGAGAGGCCTCAAGAGAATCGTCTCCGGCCCGGGCTCTTCAGCCTCACGGCCCCAGACAAGAAGCACACGACCGGTTTTCTGCCCAGGCTAAAGCGGATCTCAAAGAGCCTGTTGCAAAAGACACACAGGCCCCTTCTGCAGCAAAAAAAGTACCTCTCTCCAAGACACAGCCGTCCTCCCTTTGAGTGGTTCATATATTGGTCATGGCCAGCTTCCGAAGCGCTGCGGTTGTTTGTCTCATCGGTTGCAACTCAACTGGAAACCGATTCGGTCCCAACTTGGCGCTCCTTGCGGCACTTGGGGCTGCCAGTGGAGTGATATTCTCCCGTTTCAGGATAGGAACAGCGGACCAGATTCTCTCTCTCCGAAAAAGACATGGGCCACTAGGGCTGGACTGATCTTTGTGAGGAAATTGAGCTGTTCCAGCAGTGGACAACTAAACAACGCGGCAAATACTTATCATCTTGTTTACCTGAAGAGTCTCACTTCCTGAGTGGATGGTCCAAAAAGTAACCATCTTTTTTCAGAAAAAAAACACTTTTGGGTGGTCTTTCCAAAAGGTATAAAGTCGAGGAACTCAGGGAGTGAGGAGTATTTCGAACATGCTTGAAGCCTCGTCTGTTGTTCTAGTTTGTACTCACACCTCCCCCTGATTCAGAACCCTCCGATGTTCCTTTTATACAAGCACACCCGCTCCATTCACACACCCACACCGCACACACACACACACCCGCGAGAATTGAAGGGAAAGCTATGGCTCCTTCCTCCTTTCATTTCAATCACCAGCTGCTTCTCCTCGGCGTTTGGTGCCTTTCTGATAAAGCTCCGCTAAAGTGACATCCTTAACATTACTCTTTAAATGGGGGCTTATCGGGAACCCACCCCGAAAAGCTATTTGAGAACCTCTCAAACAAAACTCGCCCCCGAAAAAGAGCATGGCCCACAAGCAAGGGTCCTCCCAAAGGAGATTTATCTGCAAATTGCTTTGCGGTTCACGCGATTTTATTGGGCACATTTATTAACTACCCCAAGGTAGATGCAGAAACCCCAAGGTAGATGCAGACACCCCGGGGTGGTTTTGCTTTCCCCCCCCAAAAAAGGCCTCCTGGGTTTCAGTCTTCCCCACAAAATGCGCTTTGACACCTGAAAGGCCCCCCGACCTGCCTGGGCCGAGGGGAGCAGCACTCGTATACGGCCCACCTGGCAAGGCTTGGCCATTTCTTGGCCTTTTTTTGGGTGGTTCACAATAAGAAGGGAAACCACCAGTCTGGGCGATTCTCCTCTTTTTAGCCATTTTTGGGGTGGTTCACAACAAAAAGTCTGGGCGATTCTCCGTTTGGAGCCAAACCGAGTAGGAAGATCAAGGGAAAAGCGCCCAAACAAAAAGGAGTGCATAGATGGCTCCCGACCGCCCAAGTCCCACCCGATCGGCCTCGACCACATCGTCGGATGTCGCACCTGGCGTCAAATTGGCAAATGCCTTGATGCCCAAGTAAAACTAAGAAGCACAACAATTAAAAAGGAGGAGCCTTTTGCTTCCATGGCCACTCTATAGTTATAGGCCAAGGGCGCCCCTCCCAATGCCCTACCTGAGAAGAAGGTGGGGGGGGTCGTGGGGCGTAGGGTCCCCCAGTCCCGTTGGGTTTGGCGTTTGCCCGAATACAGCCAATTGCAACGCCTGGCGTCTCCGCTTTGACCGGCGCGGCCGACTGTGGAGACTGCGTCCTGCCAGTGGATGGGCGAATTCTTGGAATCAACGGCTGGCTTGGGGCAAGTGCAAGCCGTTTTTCAGAGAAATTGACCGGGAGAGACAGTTTGCCGACCTGGGGCAAAGAAGCGAGCCCAGGCAGACATGTTGAGCCATGCATGAAACTCCTGCAGAACTCTGGAGAGCCTTTTTCCCCCTGCCAAACGATATTCCTCTGCAACTCATCTGTTTTTTGGGTGCAGAGGAAACTGGACGCGAGTCTGCCAACCGCGCAACTCCTGCCAAAGAAGCGTGGGGGCTGGGGGTGCGCCAATGTAATTAATCTAGCCTTCCCCATCAAAGGACACATGGAAGCATTGATGGATAGCTCCAGGGTCGAAATCCTCCCTCCCGAAGTCCAAATGTTGTCTTCGATCAAGACCACAGCCAAGACAAGGCGAACTCTGGGGTGCACCAAAAATCAGTTCCTCTGCTTCTGCTTCATACTTCGTGAACCGTACAATGACACGACATATTTCTTCTGTGGAGACCCCCGAAAAACGTGTGGCCTAGGAATGAATTGTCAACTCGACCGGCCTGGCGAGGCAGGGAGACCAGTCCAAGAAGTCCCCGGAAAGCCTGCGACTTCAATCGGCGGCTGGGACAAACAGAGTAGAACCCACTCAGGGAGTCCTCCAAACGGAGACTCATCTTTGAGGAAGCTTTTCGGATTCCATCTCAATCTGCAGGGGAGTAAGCCTTAAGTGGGCACGGGCAGCACAGCCTTTTGTCTGTGGTTGAAAAGGGTGTGTATCCCTGTACCGAGAACACGCCGCTTGTGGCTTGTGTCAACGGACCTCCCGCCGACCCCGACTGCCCAGGGTTGGAGGTTCAAATTTCTGGCCCGCCTTCAACCACTGATCTCTGATTGGATCTTCAACCACTGACCGCCTTCAACCACTGACCGCCTGGTTTCACAGAAACAGAAGTCCACTCATTCCCAAAGGCCCACTGAACAAGTACCCCCCCTCCCCCCCCGGAGCTTTGCAATGACGGGCTTGCATCTAGGTGTTTGTCTACATGGGGAACCCAATAAATGCTGTAATATTGGCAGTTTCCTTTTGGTTCCCCCGAAGCCGACGCCCAAATGGGTACTAGGAAACTCTCTGCGGCGAGTGTCTGAGACCCCAGCGAGATTTGAAACACCACCACCCGCTTCTCCGGGAACAACTCCTGCATTGGATGGGCTTTCAATTGGCGGTGTATGCCCCTCCTCATTGGAAGTGCTGAAAGTATTCTGGTCAAGTTTTATTATAAGTTACCAACCTGCTTCTTCCGCCTTGCCACTCGTGTGCGTCTGTCGGCCGCGCGATTGCGGTGCCGGCCGCACCATCTTATATTTTACCCACCAAAAATCAAGGATATGGGCAACATGGGGTCCTTTCCTTCACAAGAACGGTGAATTTGACCCCCTGCTGAGACTGCCATTTGATACCACACATTGTTGAAATGCAGAACCAGGCTTTTCCAACATGCAGCCGGAAATCCCCAAATATCGACTTTCAACACGACCTTAAGACTGCCATTTATTTGCGAGGAGGATTGAATCCCGGTTGGCACTTTCTCGCAGCTGGATTCAAGCAACACCAGGTTGGCTCAGCATAATGTTGACCCAGGATTAATAAACCCGTCCCATTGTTAGGGGGGTGTTCCCTCCAAAAGTGATGAATCCCCACTAAAGGGGACACCCCCTATTCATCAACCAGGGGTTTATGAATGCGGGGTGAACATTAGCCACTGCATGGCCCTGGCGGCTTAGGTTTTACCATAAGGCTCCTCTAAGAAGCCGCCGCAGTCGTCCTCCAGCGGATCCAGATCGCTACCAGCCTCCGCCGGCCTCAAAGCAGGCGGGTGGCGACAACATCCGCTTCGCACGAGTTGGTCGGTGTCCAAAGCGCGTGGGTCACAAATAGGGTAACCCAAGATGGAACCCTGGTAACTGGAAGCATGGACTACAACCTGCGGTTTGCTGGTGTAATTTTGATCCATGCCCGTTTCATCCATCCCAACTGGTACACATTTGGCCATGGGTCAAAATCCCGTACCCCCAGTGAACATCCCAATCTCAACTAAAATAGACTAAAATGGGCGGTGCACCGACCCCAAAATGGTACCATTGGTTTTGACCCACAGCCATTTTTGTCTATCAGTAAAAAAACCCAAATGGCCGAGGTTCCTTCTGATGTCAACAGTTCGAAAAGTGGACTGTCAAGTTGAGAACATGCGGCTGTCAGTGGAGCCTCAAGAGTGCGTGTGTGTGCATAGCCTTTTGACTGAGAAGTGAACGTGCTAGAAACTAGGGCCCACAAACACCAGGCAGCTAAGACGACCCTGCCAGCAGGCAGACCCCGCATGTGTATGAATTCAAGTGGGGACCCTTCAATGGACATGAATGCTCGCCAGCCGCTTTTTCCATTTTTTGTTTGGGAAGCTTTCCCTATGAAAAAAAATCCAGTAGCCATATTCATATATATCGAAGCTGGATGTCCATGTTCCCATCGGGACGGGCAACACCCAAACGCCTGGCGGCGCCCTCGGCTGCGACGACTCGATACTGCAAACCTGGCCAAGGCGGGCCTCTCTTTGGGGACATGACCCCCAGCTTTTGTTTGGGTCATGGAGACTCCAGGTGCTTGATGGTTCCCTGTAAAAAAGACGATACTTGGCCTTTTTGCAGAAGGGATTACTTGATCGCCCCGGGAGCCTTGGCAAATGATAGCGACTGGTTGCCTTCTAGGCAGCCCGAAAGCTTCCGAGCGAATGTCATTGGGCAAGTGCCACGGATTCGTTCTGGATTTCACTCAGATGTAAAAGGAGAGCAACCTAATTGTGGGCGACTGGAAGAGACGCTTTGCTGGAAGCTTGAGCCTCCCTTTCATTTGCTCAAGAAGCGCCGTGAGCATGACGTACTTGTAATATACCTGATAAGTTCCATCAACCACCTGAAACCGTGAGCAACACCTCAACCACATGGACTTGGCGTCTGCCATTGCAACCCTCTGACTTGTTTCTCACGTGATGACCTTCAGGATGAAGATACAGGAGGACGCTTGGTAAACGCTGCAGATTAATATGGTGGACCATGTTGTGGTGGCAGTCGCTACACGGCGCCCATGCGGAACCGTGACTATCATCTCTTGTACATTAGAAAGGTGCTGAAGCTTTCCTTCCATCCTTAGAAAGGTGCTGAAGATAGCGGCTGTTCAGGGCTTTTGTGCATTTCCTATATCCCAGTCAATTTGGCATCAATGTTTGCATTGGGTACGGCTGATTGCAAACTTCTGGGGATCTACTTACTATGACCACATTTGCTATTTATTCAGGTCCTCTCACGTATACTGGCGTCACTGACCACAAGTCGCCTTGGGAGACAAGTGCGAGTTGCAACTCACTTCCCCCGTGAAGCCTTCCTTCCAGAAGCCAAAACTACACTTGTGCCTTGCTGTCGGATTTCTCGGCAGAATTCCAGGTCAAAGTCGTCCTCATGCCCGGTTCGGGTCGGCCACCAGAAATGGTGCCAGAAATCTAGGCAGGCACACACCCCACAAACATCCTCCAGGGCAAACCCCACAGTCTTCCATGAGCCGGTTTCGGAGCCTCTGAGCTCGTCAAAGACACGGATCCATTGATCAGTGTCATCCATGCGTTTCTGGCAGAAATGAAATCGTTTCCAGCATTCACTGAACCTCCATTTGCTTGAGTTTCGTGGAACAACTAACAATATTTCCGATAGTGATAGAGTTCCTATAACAACACCAGAAAAAAATAATTAAGCAAATGGAAGTGAAGCAAGGCCAAAGGGACCCTGAAACGAGAGAAACCTTCTGCACTCAAACGGGACCAGGCGCCAGGCAAAGCGATGCAAGGTGTGGCAGTAGAGCATCGTCAGCTGGGGGAACCTCGAGCCCAAAACCCGTTCTAGAGCCACCCAAATAGAGCTTTGGTGTAGCATATGTCCTATCAAACAAGGGGATGTTCATCATGCGCAATTCCATCGGGGTTTCGCTTAGGCACTGCTCAGATTTGTGTGTTGCAGCTGAACAGCACTCGGATCGGCGGAGTTTCTGGGCCCTTCAAACGGGGGAAGCCACCTGCGTCAAATGAAACTTGGTATTAAGATGGTCCACCCAAATCTATGCAAGGCCACTAGCAGGCGGAGGAACCTATTTCCGGCTGCTGTCTATTACTAACCGTTATCTACACGGGCGTTGATTGTGGCTCACCTGAAATCACCCACCGATCGAGCGAATAGTCTACCTGATCGAGCGCCAAGTTCCCTGCCCATGAAAATCCACTATGGTCAGGGGCATCCGATGAAATGATCGACTTGACGCACAATGCAGGCACAAGAGTTTGGAGCACTGTTGGCCATAGCATGCCATAGGGCCAAAGAACTACAATCATCCATCAAGTATGGGCGAGGAGTATACAGGCCTCAGGGAAACCAAAGGAAGAATACTGGATCCAAAGACTCCTCACATATGGCGCATATGTAGTGGAATATTCATATATATATATATTATTCCAGTACACATTTACCGTGGGCTTGGGCCCCGAACGACTGATTTACCCATGCCGGATGCCTTGAAGCCATGAAACAACACATGCCTTCAAGCCGGGGGCTTGCGGGAAGATGCATGAGACTCATTTGGGCAACCTACATTTTTCGCCATTCTGAACCCAATCCTGTCCAGAGAGGGCCAGGATTGGGGAACAGCCGGTCTTTGAAATGATGCTTGAACAGAATGCTTGGACGCATCCCAGAGACAAAGATCTGATTGGAACGCGTAAAAAACCACTCGCTCCGCCCAAGAAGTCCTTTTCCAAGCTTGTGGAAGTCGCGAAGCCGCGCGCGTCCGGTGCACGGCTCTTGAGACCACATGCCCACAGGAAGCTTTCCACGGGCAAACGCCATGAATGTTCCAGTGACCCTGGTAGTATAAGGGAATCATTTCTTTGATTGACCACTTTGAGTGGAAGGGGAAGGGCACTGGACAACTGGGATGTGCACCACACCCCGAATGAAATCACTTTGGCACACAGCTCCATTCAGATTCAGCCAAATCCGCGCACACGAGATCCTCTCAACAACACATTTTGTGTGAATTTTCCAAGAACCCCTGACCCAAGGGCGGACAGCATTTGGGGATTTATCTCCACCGCTTCTGCAGTGGTCTCCTTAAACAAATCGCAACATGGGGCTGCTGAAACTTCTCTCGATTGGATCTCTCACGCGAGCCAAGGGAGTGGTTTGCCCCCCAGCGAGGAAGCTCACTCAGTACCTGGGCAAATCGCGAGATCGATTGATCCCACGGCAAATGGGATCCGTCCCCAAACCTCGGCATCTTCTGCACTCTTGAAGCAAGACCTTTCGCGCCGCCTCTAGGGTCGTCGAACATTGGAGGGTTTCGCTGCATCTCAATCTTGTTTCTGAATCCGCAATCCGCCATGGTATATATCTACAAGGGGAACTCATTTGTGCATTGAATCATTGTTCCCTTGGATCTTTTTAAATGAAGCGACACATCAAACAAACAAAAAGCCACACGGCCAACACCCAGTGCTTTCAGCCCTGGCCCCAAGCTTGCGGGACGCTGCCAATACTTTTCTGCAGTTGACAAACGGGAAAACATGTCCTGGGAATGTCCGTTCAATGCCTTGAACTTCCCCTGATGTCCCTGGAATTTCGATCTTCGTTTGAATATCCTTTCAACGTCCTTTGAATGTTCTTCCCAACGTCTGCCATGATAGCCACGACGTCTATCATGGTAATCGATAGAGGGTTTCTCGTGGTACCCTCAAACTTGCCTTGGCAACTGACAAGCTGTCGTGGTTGCTGTCCTGGGGAAGCCCTGGCCAGTAGATCGCTGCAGTTGAACATGGCACCCCAAAAGGTCTGGATTGGAGCTACATCCGGTTAAAACCGTCTGACCTTCCCAAAGCGGGCGAGCTTACAAAAGAAAGCATCTCTAGGGCCACGCCTGAGAGTTCAACAGCACACCGAGCAAAGATCGCTTGCAGCGCAGCTCGACGTGTCTTGCCTTCGATTGGAGCCTCGGGGCGTGTTTCTCACCTCATCCTCCACTGCGCCGTAGCCCTTCGTGTCCTCCTCCTTCCCCAACTTTCGGTCCTCACGGCTCGCGGCCCAAAGTCGAAGCCCCTGCCCACCCTGAGACAAAGGGCGAGCCGGTGACGCTTTGCCACCACTGAACCTCGGTTTCAGCATGCCCGGCGGTTCCTTCAGATTTTCGCCTAGCCGACTCGTAAGGTGTCCTGGTTGGTTGTTGGGTCCAAATGACTTTGGCTTGGGACCAAGCGAAGGTCATGAAGCTGTACTGGGATTCTTGTTGGGCCAGAGTTGCAACTACTTTTGCACACGCCTTTGCTTGCGCGTGACCGCTGGGCAAAGGGCTGGGATGGCGCTTCAACCCCTGCGCACCTTGACGAGATTGTCAATGATCCAGGACCAGATTGGATTTAGCAGAGTGGGAGCGATCACCATCACGAAGACGAGCTCCTGCGGACCGGCCCCAGACCCAAGCGGCATCTCAAGCCACATCGCGGCGACCTCCAACGAAACAGGGACTTAAATGAGCATATGGCCATGGGTCACATCCAAATCGTACCCCCAGTGAACATCCCAATCCCCACTAAAGTAGACTGAAATGGGCGGGGCACATACCCCCAAAATGGAACCATTGGTTTTGACCCACAGCCAGATAATAATGAGTTTCTATCTGTGTGCTCCTTGCGGGACCCTAAAATGAGCCCATAAATCATACACGTTCCTCACATTGTGTGATCCCGCAGCACTTCCTGGGGACGAAGCTAGCCGCAATGGACGGTATTGCACACCCCCACACTGGCAACGCAGCGAGTCTTCATTTCAGGCACTGCTCTGTCCACTGTGTGCGGTTGCTGCTACTTCCATTTGGTTAAGACCCCTGGAAAAAAACAAAACTATTTCCAGTAGTGACAGATTCCCTTTACAACCAACAGGGGAAACAAAAACCAAAAAACAATCTTAAGCAAATGGAAGACTACCTGTCAGTTCCGAAGGATGACAAACCAACCCAACCTGCTGAGCTCGTGACCCTGAAAATCCTTCAGAACCCACCAACCCAAGCTCGATGTTTGCCGACTCGAGCTCAGACGCCCTAAGGCCTTCGGCCCTTTTTATCGGCTACGCGCCCAAATGGCCGCCAGCGACGCCAAGGTCACTGCGAATATTCGCAAAATGGCCAAAAAAAGCCGCAGGAAGTTCATGTAGGCCTATTTGATTGTATATATGTCACAACATAATGTACAAGCAAACTTCTGAACAAATACTTCCATTTGCGTTTTCGCCCCTTGGGAAAGATATTTTCCAGTAGGGATAGACTCCCTTTAAAACCTGCAAGGGAAAACAAACACGTGTCCTTAAGCAAATGGATGAATGTGAATGTTCCGGTGCCAAGATTGTGACTCGAGGCTGCGGCTAGCTGTTGCCTCGCTTCGGCCTGGGCCATGCTCGCCACTCTTACGCGGTGACGCTCCCATCCGCAGTCTATACCCGCTCGAACAACCATGGGTTCATTTTCCCACCACTGTTTACCTCAGGATTGTCATCCAGATTGGGTCAACCATTGATTTCATGGGAAGGAACCCAAGGGCACATGTAGCTGTCCAACCCAAGTTCGGAATCTCCAATGGCCTTAAAGTAGCCCTCCAACGACTCGGAAATCTCGGACCACGGAGCTCCATCTTCGGATTGCGCTTCCAGGGCTCTTCCAGTGGCGCGATGGCCGCGTCGATGCGGTTGTGCAGCGGGAAGATCACGGTGCCTGCCTGAAGCCGAGGTCTTGAACATTTCGGGCACAAATTTGAAGGGTCACTTACATTCGAATCAGGTTTGGGGAACATTGGAAGGTCCACTCCATATCCCCATGAAAAACATCTTTTGCCCTGCCCCTGGTGTGTCAACCCTCTTGAAAACGAAACTACTCGAAAGTGGCGAGTCAAAACTTTCCAAAGCAAAGCAAAGTGCCGGGAATTCTCTGCCCGGGCGCTACGACAAACTTCTCCATGCAGCAGACGAAGCCCCAGTAGCAGGTTTGCGCCTTGCAAACCCAACCGGGGCGGACAGGCTGGAATATCGGGATTGTTTCTTCTTTCCTACAATTAACATGGGACCCAAACTTGGTTGATGTTGGAAGGGGAGCAACCATTTTAAATTTTAGCAGTTAAGTGGGGATTTCCAAGAAGGATTCCCGATGCAAGAAGACCATGGCTAAACTGGAAGCTGAGTACAGATTTTGAGTGGGTACAGACCCCCTGTGGCACCCTTTCGGTTATAGTCAATTTTGAAGGGCAACTGCTGCGAAAACCCCGAAAAAAGGAAGCTGCGCTAGCAAGATCTGAGAGGGGCGCCAGCCAAATCCGAAGATCTGGAGGATCGCCATACCTCGAACGGATTTCCGCGGAATTTTCGCCCAACCTCCTGAAGAGCATCACCAAAAGGAACCCAGGTGATGTTCTTAAAACCAGGGGAAAGGTAGGACGCCCCGCCAAGCGTGTTCCCAAAGAGATCCCCTCGATCTGGACCTCGCCTTATCCCACCGGCATCCCACTGGCAAGGGAGCAGTTGAAAGCTGGCGAACCTGAGCGTTCCTACGCCCGACCGATAAGCGAAAGGTTTGCTTTCGGGTCGCATCTGGCTACAAAACATAAGACGCACATGGCTGGCAACATATGACACCTGCAACAGCGCAGGGCCATTCGGGGCTCGGGGGTCCATAAAAAGAAGGAGTCGACGCATGGGCCCAGCATGCTCCCAGGACAAGCCCCTAAGAATCATGGTGATTCCCCAGCATGAAACACATTCTCAACACAACAACAACGCCACGCGGCTGGGCAACATCAGAATTTTCCTCCAGAGTCTTTCAGTGAACTGCTGTGGGGGGCTGACAGGGGGGATCCTGGAAGATCATCTTCCTTGAATTGGAGGGTAGTTTGTAAGCACCTCGAAGGCGCTGATGTTAACATGTAACACTTGGCACATCTAGTTCATGCCGGTTCATGCATTGCACAATGGGAAGGCACCCCCAGCGGCACAATCATTGATGCACTTTGTGGCCAGGTTGCTCCCCGCTTTGCAGCCACGTGAGCTTGTAGGTATCCACAAAGACATGATGAATCCTCATATAGGCCGTCCTGGGTCGATCGCATGAGCAAGTGGTAAGCACCATTGCCCCTAAGCAGGATGAACATAGCTGCACCCACTGATTCCCTTTAGGAACTGGGGGCTTACACACTAAATCCTCTTGGAACAAATCCAATGTTGACACTGGCTCATGTGGCAAAACCAACCAGACATACACCAAATACTTTCTCCATCTGCCATCGCAGCTTCTTCACAAGAGCATATCATATGTTATTCATCATTAGTCCTCTAGCTGCAGCCGCGCAGGTGGTGCCCGGTTGCATCGCAAAAATGTACTCTCTCGAAACAACGCTAAATGTGTTGCAGGACCACATATCAAATGCGGCCAAGTCATTCATGAGTCCTTTGAACTGCAAATGAAGCTTTGATGAATGTCGAATTTGTCGGTGCACCAGCCCGCTAAATGCATCTGAAGCGCAGCACGATCAGCCCTTAGTCGACAACAGCATGCCCAGCAGCCCAGCTTTGCAACGATTCTCCGCTTCATGATGAGTTTGCGTCCCGTCGATCAAACAAAAGCACGTTCTTTGCGGACTGATCATTTGAAACCTTTGCGTGCAATCCATCAAAGGCACTTCTAACGGGAAAAAAAGAAAAGAACAACATGTCATGCACCCACGTGATTGATCCAACATCAACTTCAGGCGATGCCTTGTCTTTGGTCCCGTGCTTCGACCATGTCAGGCTTTAGCTGTGATCTTTCGTCAGCCAGCGCGACTTGGAGCGACGCAGCCAGGCCGTGTCTACTCCGCTTCATCAGGGATCCTTAGAATAGAAACACCAGAACATTGCCTTGTAAATGGTAGTTTCCAACTTCATTTTGATGGAAAAAGCCATGTTTCAAATGGTTGCAAAATGTATCTTTTAAGGAGCCCTGTTCATATTGCTTGTGTTGGCAACCCTTTGTTCACTGGAAACGTGGGAAGCAATGATACAAACAAGGCGTTCCCCACTTGCGAACAACCAAATGGCATCTGGCTTAGCTTTCCCATTTTTAGACCAGCCCGTGTTTTTGGGCCCACGTCCGAGCCACCGCAAACGACAGTGATGCAGAAGTTGGCGATGTACCTCCACTCTGCGCATCCGCTCAGTCGACAGCGACCGCTCATGTCGGCAAGTCTATTCAACGCTCCGCGGGTGTTTCCCAAAACAGACGGCCCAAGCTTCCCAGTCGGTTTTCCTGTCAGGCCCTGTAGCGACTCCAGTGTTGGTTCACCCCAACGGTGGGCCTTTGTTTGCCACTTCGAACATGGTGAGGGTGACATGGCCGAGCTGTCAATTGCCATGCAAACATCTGGCAATTCAAGATTGTATTGAGGCCCCAGAGTCAGCAAGGACCACAGGCCAGTGATACATTTGGCCGCAAGGATAGGGTTGATGAATGTTTTGGCTCTGTTTAGTTCCCAGTGTGCGAATACGAATACCTGCAAGGGGGGCTCAGGATTGGGTTCTGTGCCTACAAATGTTGAATCTGGGCTGAAACCGAGGCCGGGCAAAGCATTAATGTGTCACGCAACTAGTTGTCCAGTAGCCATGGAACACGGCACCTTTCCGTTGTTGGTCAGGCACTGTTAATTTTGTGGTCTCTTAACAATGCCCGGGCCATTTTCAGTGGGGGAACCACTCAAAAGAAAAAAGGGCGCCTCTCAACATGGTCAATCCAATACCCTGTCGGCATGTGGGTAGCCGTCCGCGGCTGCTCTTGGCTTAAGCAACCCCATTGATTCTGCCGCATGGCACGGACCTCAGGCAAACTTTTCAAGCCCCGAGTCAAATCCGAGGTACGTTCGATTCTCAGCCACACCTACCACCGCCCTACGGCTGACCCTTGTAAAGCGGTGGTTTCATCACCCGCGCCACAATGGCCCAACACAATTTCTCACAACTTGAGCAATCACTTGACCAGACCCCATCGCAGACTTCCATTTGCTTTTGCGCCCCCTGGAAAAAATAAGAATATTTCCAGTAGTGATAGATTCCGTTAAAAACCAGCAAGGGGAAACCTGCTCTTAAGCAAATGGATGCAGATGGGTTGCCAAACGCATTCGCCGGCTAATCCTTTCTCTCTGGCGAAGATCACCTCGGCAGGTCAGGCCCACGTGGTGACTCGGGGAGCAACAGGACAATTGCTTCATTTCAGGTTAGTTAGCAGTCATGGACAGGTCTGCTCATACAGATCCACCAGATTCCTTGGGAGAACAGCACCTAACTGGGAAAACGAGTTGGCCGAGAACCGGCTGGGGAGTCGGGGAGCCGGGTTTTTCGCTAGGGGGCGAAGAAGGCAGGGTACAAAGTCTTTGGTACTAAAACCATCCCGATCTCCATGCTCGCTGCTTTGACCCAGGGACAGTTTCGGAGGCACAGTCCTGGACCTGTACACACAGGCCGCCTTTTGTTTGGTCCCCACTCTCGACTGTGTTTCCAACGGCCTTGAGGGGTTGGAGAGAACTCTGAATAGGAGTCATGACCCTTGTTGGTGATTTGGAAGGGCCAGCCCACGAAAGTCGGAAGTCGGCTTTTCGACAGCCCTCCACCGATTCGAAGTGCGAATCGATTCGAACGATCATTACCTCCGAGCCGCCGCCAGGGCTACGTTCACAAAGTGCTGCAGGCTCATGGCGAAACCCTGGCGTTTGGAGTGAAATCAAGTTGGAATCGTGCCTGGTCTCACCCATTGGCCTTAGAAAGTCAGAAACTTGTTGCTCGCCATGGGTTTTCAACGTGCAACTCAAAGAAACCCGAGGAATTGAACGCAGCGCACCTGAGATCGATTTGGTTGGAATGAAGGATTCGGGAAACCGCCCGTGCCAAGGCTTCCAAATGCTTCCTGTTGAAAATCTAACGTCACAAGTGTCTCCACTTAAGACACATCTGGCTAAAACATATCTGCCAATCCAAATGTTTGGCTTTCTTTTGACGTCCTACCGTCACAGGGGCCTCTGCTTAACACACACGCCTCTGGAAACACATCAAGCCAAGCACTGTGTCTGCCTATCACTGTTCAATGTCTAGCTCTTTCTGTGGAAGTGACCGGGTCGAGGCGACCTTTGCCCCTATCGAGGCAATCGCTTGCGGAAGGTGCTGCAGTCACCCGCCTGCTTAGAGACATCCATTAGCCTAAGCCAAGGCGAGCGCAGGTTCATGAACAGACTTTGGGATACCTTTGCACCAGCCTGTTTTGGCTTGCCTGTTGCATCCCGGTGTGGCGAGGTGGTACCCCCTGTCCCATCTTTCTTGTCTTCTCCAAAGGGAAAATGCAACCTTCCCCAAAGAGAACATGCAACGACAATCTTCCCCAAAGGGAGCATGGAATCATAATCTTCCCCAAACGGAAATGGAACTACAATCTTCGCCAAAGGAAATGATCGAACTGGCAAGTGTGCATTATAATATGTATAGATGTACTGCATATATATATATATATACATACATACATACATACATACACACATAATCTCATATTTGTCCGCCAATCCTGTGTTACAAGAGGCGCAAAGTGTGCATGCAGGCTTTTACCCTGGTTTCAACCGAGGTGGCACCTTGAACAAGAAGACAATTTCCCCAAATGGATATCCCTTGAGCTTCATGCCGGCAAAACAAGCCCCACCGTGTCCTCACACTCCGAACTCCGATCGCCACTCCCTTCCAACCAGCCAGCCCCACAAAAGCTGCAACCTCCGAAGTCGCTTGCCAAGGCACCAGACATTGAGCTTGCGCTGTGGGTGTTCAGTGCTGCGTTTGTACACCAGCCTAGGCAAGGGCCGGCCCTCCGGCCATCCTTCAGACCCCCGCAAAAAAACAAAATCATCGTAGCTTGGCTTCAAGGGCAAACCTGCAGGTCTGGAGGTCTGGGCTTCTCTTGCGAATTGCGTTCTTCCCATGCGACCACTATATCTGCGAGCAACTCCCAGCAACGACCACGGCCGTGTCGAAAGTCGACACGAAAGCCATTGCTAGGGACCAAACTCCGACCCAGAAACTCCGACCCAACAATATTATCCCCCATGGGGTTGATGAAGCGGGGAAGCCATACAACCAGCTCATCGGTCCTTAGCCGGGTCCGACTTGCTAGGTCCTCCAGTAGAGAGGTTAGAAGAAGGGTACCGGATTTTTTCTCTGTAGTCTATTTTGGTAGGGGAACCCTCCCAACCAAACAAGTTGGTGAGAAAAGGCGCCTAGCTGGGGGACCTAGCTGGGGTCCAAGATCGGCACGGTGTGACTTGCAGCTCAGCGGCGTTGCCAGAACTACAAAGGCCTCAAGGCGGAGCACATGATGCATCGAACGGGATTGACGGGACGCGCCTTGCGGTCATGGGTGCTTTCATGCTTTTAGGGGACTCCCACAAAACTTGTGGCTTTGCGTTTGGCTTCACTGTCATCCGAAAAGGGCTATACCCTCAAAAAGACATTTCATGACATTTCCTTCTTTAAACAATCCTAGTTTCATGTAAATTGATTAAGAATTCTGATTGTATAAATTAGCTTCAGCTTCTATGTAAGACAGGGAACCACCTACGTCCACCATGCACCCGATTCAGGAAGTGTATGGCCGATGCAGCGACCTGCGTGTGGCTCAATTTCGCTGTGTCTCGCAGGGCCCCCTAAAAACTATTGGTTTCCTTTTGGTTTTCCTAGGTCCTCCAATAGAGCGGTTAGAATAAGGGTACCAACTTTCTTCTGTAGTTTATTTTAGTAGGGGAACCCTCCCCAAAAAAGGGTAAAAGGGCACTACTGGGAGACCTAGTTCTCGTTGAACTTGGTGTCACTTCAAATACGATCTGAACATCCATTGAGAAACTCAATGCCCCAATTTCTGGCGGAGGTGCAAGGAACGCCTGCACCGCGATGGCGAAGGGGCCAGAGATCACGGTGCATTGCTCCTCTTCCAGTTCCGCCCTTAGGTCAGGCAAAAGGGGGTGGGGCTATTCCAGGCTGTTCAGCAAATTTAACCAGAGGAAAGGTTTCTGAAGTCTCACCGAGACATCTCGCGAGAGCTCCTGACATGTAAAATTTTGTCCGAGCTTCTTTCAATTGGACATGGCCACTCACGATTGGTGGTGGAAACCCAATTGATTTCCACCCCGGAAAATGCAAGAGGAATGGATGATGACCTCAAATGCCCTGGCTGAAAGCGACAGAAGGGCCAAGTCTCTGAATCGCACCCACGATCGTGCAAACAAGCCCTGTCAGGTGCCTTCGCTCAATTGGCATGGGTATGAAATTAAACGGTGACCCTTTAGTGGACATGGTGGACATCATTGACAAGGGGAATTCTGCCGAACCCGCCATTTTTCCTGACCATGTTGTTGGAATACCATCCAAAACCCGATCGATGTGTTGGATGTCAATGAAGCTAAACACTGTGGGGTAGGATTGACAAACATGACCAATCTGTCCAACATTGACAAGTGCAACTAACCGGAGGAATTCCTATGATTGACACATCTGGAATACGGAACCCCCAAGCAAGGAGCCCAATATTGTACAACTTAGGATGCATGAAGCAAATTGCCAAGATGTTCTGGTCGGATTTTTTTTTTGCTCACTTGCATGTTTTGCCTGCAACTTAAAAAGGTCCCAAACACGTGGTGATCAACCCCCTCCCCCCCAAAGGTTGATCACATGTTGTAGGATTCACATGGGAAATACATTTATTGCTTTTATAAACCTGGAAAGCGGACTATTCGGTCACATCAACGACCAATTCGCGATGTTTTACGGTGGGCTTCCTTCTGGCTTCGCTCTAACCATCGGGAGCCAAGCTGCGCTGGTGCCATCCGACCTCGTGGTTGACCAGCTGCACTCCTGCAAAGATCTCACTCAGAAGCATTGCGCTGTTGCTTGGTTGCTTGGCCCGAATGCAATCTGCTTCTACAACCATCCTAAGAAAAATGCGTCAGGCCGGGATGCAATACTGAAAGAGACAAGTAAGTAGCCATGCAGATCAACTGGCGGTACGAACCGAATTCCAGGTTGGCAGTGAATAGAACTCCAGTTCCGCGCGAAACCAAATCAACTCATGTCTGGATCCCCTCTGGTGTAATTTGCTCAAAATGAAAGCCGGCCAATCTCCGCTTGATGACCATCACTGTGAAACCATGATTGCTTTTGGCACCGTTTGAGTTGGTATACCCCCTTTTTGGATGGCGTTAACTGTTCATTTCCCAACCTTCTTGCATCGCGTTAACGGGAAACCAAAAGGAACCCTAACAAGACGCCAGGCCAAATCACAATTTCGGAGCCCAAGGCCAGGACTTAGCGGAGACCAAGTCATCCCGATTGCTTTGACTTGGTTCTGGCAGGGGTCTTGGCCCAAGGCCTTCATTTTGCGATTCCGCCGACCTGAGTCGACTCTTCAAGAAACGAAATCTTCACTGCAGATACGGTGGAACAGGGTGCGATTTGTCTAGTTGGGGGCAAGTGGCCTTGCACATGCAACACATTGCCGCTGAAGATACAATGCCTTTATGCAAAAAGTAAATAAATCCCAAATGGTTGTGCCTTCCAGCGCAGGCACACCCCAGCCCCGTTGCCTATGGATGGCCTGCGATCTTCATTCCACGAGTCGCGTAAAGTCGCGTGACTGGGAGCCAGATGGCTTCATCGCGAGCGGAAACGTGAATGAACACCTGCCTGATTGATAGGGGGTGTGTCCCATTTCAGAGGGAATCGATCCATCAGGTTTATTATGTGTGCGCCAAGCGAGCACCAAATCTCAATCTGCAGTGCATGCCCTTCCGCCGACCCAGGCGGCAATCGACGCCCTTGTGCGCTTCCACATGCCCTGCGGCTATGGTGAAAATCCCTTTGCCCGATGCAAAGCAAAACTGCCACCTGCTCCTCCAGGTCCTCCCGCTCCTCTGGCGTTTTCTTCCCCCCCAATGTTGAACCATGCAAATGATATTACATATTAAAAAAATACAGGGCCAACGCACCAAACCAGGTTCCATGAAAGGGGGTACCCCATATATATATATATATATTATTTACATCATTGTAAATATGAGTTCGACACATGCACTTGTGACAAGCTGTGTCTAGACCCCGTGCATAGAGCACCTACGGAAGCCACCCGGAGACAATTCCACCGTACGGATTTCAGAGCGAGTTGCGTGGAATGTGCTTGGGCGTCCAACTCAAGTCATCATGAGTCATGTTCAGCCCCTAGGAGCTCCTAAAATGGTTGGTACTCTTGCTTTCCATTTGGAGTGTGAAAATGGGGCTTTGGAGCTATTTGTATGTGCGGTTTCCCTTTAAACAACCTAGGGTACCAACTCAAGACCCAGAGGGGGCTGGATCGGGTGCTTTGGGGAAGCTTCCAGGGTTCCGGAGACTCGATTCCAGGGGCTGTTGGGCTGTTGGGTCTGTTGGGTCCCGAAACCACCTGGGTTTTAATTTTTCGGGGTTGACGTGGGCCCACATAAGCCCTTAGTCTGAAAAAGGAATAGAAGGGCTTTTTTGGGCTCCCTCCCCTCAGCCACCCATGATTCCACCCCGGGTTTCCTTGTGGGTCTTATCTTTGGGGCTGCTCGTCGGTACCAGCAAGGCACCTCCTTCGGCCGGGCGTCCGAACGCCTCCGCGAAGCTGCGGAGCACTCGGGGCAGCAGCTGGACGCCCGCCTCGGAAGCTGACCGAACCGCAGGTGACCGAACCCGGAGGCTTCAAGCACCTGAAGTCTCCAGGACTCCATGACTTTTAGAAAATGGAGAAAGGGAAACCAGGAGGAAGTCAGGGTGCTCCAGTACTCTTAGGAGCTACTCCTGAATTTTCTGGTCCCTTAAACAAATGGTTGGTCAGTACCCAAAAGTTAAGGGGTCGTGGACCCATTTTTTAAGGGTCATGGAGACTCTAGGTAAGCAGCCCTACCCCTTTCCATTTCACATGGAACCGTTGGACGTAGAAGACCGGGGAATTCTGGTGGAAGACCATGGTGAACCTTTAAAGGGACCGGGTCCCGAACGTCAGGTTCTATGTTAATTGGTGGGAGGGCACCTCAAGTTATGTTTTGGAAGGTTTTGCTGGGGGAGAGATAAAGGGGGGTTAAAGTACCTAGGGTACTTGCACCCGGGGGAACAAAATGGGTTCCACGCGAACGACACATCCGTTGGTGGCGATGGGAATGTGTTTAGCCCAAAAAGGCCAGCCTGATTTAGGTCCCCACAAATCTCGGGCTCCCAAAGGCGTCCATATTGGAACAACAAAAACGAGTGATGGATCCGGATCCATGATCTGTCAGGCTGCTTGGAGGGAACCGTTCGAAATATGGAGCATTTCGTACGATCTGTGGGTGAATACGAATGCAACGATTTGGCGATCTTTTGAGAGGGCCAGACCACTGTCGAAGTAATGAATCATTTCATCAGTGCCCGGCGACCTTGCCTTAGCTACCCCATGAGCAACGGCAAGGAGAACGTACTCCGGCCCATGCGGGGGCAACCAATTTTTCAAGTAGCTTTGTTAGCTCATATTGGATCTTCGATGGCAAATGACCCGGCCGTTCGGGGGAGGGACGAACTGGGCTGCGCTTCAATCGAACGTCTAGCCGCTGACTTCATATCTTGCTGACCCGAGATGAATACACCCGCCTGCTTTCATTTGGGGGACAACCCCCCCCCGTGCTGATCCCCATCAAAAGGGGAGACACATCTCCTGTTGAGCCCCAAAGTGATGAACCCCTGTTGAAAGGGGACAGGGCTTCTACTTAGATCCGGAAATCCTCTGCGGCAGCCCGCAGAGCTGGCAAACACGTCATGCACGGGACGGTTTCCGCGGGTTGGTGGACATCATTTCGGGATTTCGTCAGGTTCCAGCTTGCAAGGAACATCAGGTGTGTCGCATCCTAGAACCCATATCTGTTAGACCCTTTCCTCCTCCAGTAGAGAGGTTAGAATAAGGGTACCCATTCTTCTGTAGTCTATTTTAGTAGGGGAACCCTCCGGGTAAAAGGGCACTACTGGGAGAATAGGGTCGCCCGATTGGGTGTCCATCAACCGCTGCGTAGGCAATTCTCGTATCAGGACACTAGACGTTTCCAAATGAATTCGATCATGCTCCAGTGCCATAAAGAGACTCCAGAGTGGATTCTCCATCGTAATGGGACTCAACAACATATTGTCGCGTTCCTGTTTGTACGCTGTGGCTGCATCAAATCCCATAGATGTGGCTCCCATTCCCAATGCTTCGTCTTTTGAGCGGTGCCCGGCCCGGGCCCGAGTGCCTGGGAGTAGATGAGGTCAGAGCCGATCAACAGGTCCCAGGATCCTGGACCGTTTCATGTGGCCGGCTTTTCAAAACCCAAATTGGTTAGCCCCCAGTGAAGATCAACCAATCCAACCACTAAACTAGGAAGCCTAAAATGGGTGGTGAATTCACCTACCAACCAAAATGGGATCCCAAAACGGTTTTGACCCACAGCCAAATAGCAAGGGACAATGCGCGAAAGGCCGATCCCCTTTTACCGTTTGTAGGTCTAATGTATTCCGAAGCTTTTCTGTACGGAGCGATTCGGTCAAACCAAAGAGCATGGACTGATGCTGAACAATTGGGGTCTGTCCAATCTTTCGTGAGAACGGGGAGGTCCCCTAGTATCAGTGGGGAGGGTGGCGAATACGACATATCCCCTCATTCCGACTGGCTTACACTATGGAACCATGCAACTCCTTGATGGCAAAACTTGCACATTCCAGGCAAAGACGATGCGCAATCCACATCTGCAAGTGTTTTGCAGCCACTCAATCAAGCCTGATGTTCCGCAAACAATGCTTGCAACCTCGGTGCGAAACATTGTTTGCGCAGATCAAATGGCGATCCAATCGACTTGGAAAGGCGGCCACCAGCGAGCTATAGCGAGCTATTTCAGCCACTCGCAGAGGCTGAACAGCATGCCATATCCGTAAAGCACGTCTGCAATAATCATAAAGAAGCTTGACACAGGGGGCCCACAACAAACACATCTCTGATTTCAAGGTGGCTTCCCTTGTTGAAACCTAGTGGGGCCCTTCAAGACGCATGCAACTGATCATCCTGCCGTTTCCCACCTGCCACTCAGCTCCGGCCTTCGGGTGGCTGAGGCAGTTGGACGGGCTCTCCAGCCTATGACCGCGACCGCGCTGAACTGATGCCCAAAGGGTCTCTTGCTACCCTTTGAACATGGCTATCTTCGGTTAAACGTGGGATAGATCCTCATAGAGACCCTGGGGGGGATACGGAGACTGTCTTAGAGAAGGGCAAGCCAGAGTTAAGAGCAATGACCATTGGTTGATGTTTGAAGCAAAATGCATTGAGAGGTGAATCGCAGTATGCGGAGATGCATGTCTGTTGGTGGCGTCCAGAACAGACAATCCATGCAAGGACGCAACGCATAGTCGATATGGGTATGTCTCCGAATAGGGAGTGGAACCCCTGAAATGATTGGTGTCCTTTTGGCTTCCCTCTAATGCCAACCAAAAGAGGGTTCCCCTCTGACAAAAAGACACTCATGTGCGCTGACCCCTGGACCACAAATGCTTTGCCGCCCCAAACACACACCTCTAAAGATTGGATCCCGACGAACTTGAGGCTGGAGATTTGGGGGAAGCCGTGCTCCCTTGTCCCAAAGGTGACGTGGAAACTGGCTGAAACGGGAAATAGAATGACCCCCGACACAAAGTCCGCCGACCCTGAACTGCTGCACGAGCAAAAAGGTGCTGAGCGGGTGGCAGCCCAGCGACTCCAATCCAACTCCTGCGAAGGAGGCGCTACTGTTGGCACTGCCCCAAGCTTCTTGACAAATCAGTTGTTCAGTGACCCTGGAAAAAAGGGGAACCCTTTTGGGGAAGACCATTTTTAGTGGGGCAGCCGCGGAAGAAAAAGAGAGGAAAAAGGGTGCCACTGAACAACTGAGTAAAAGCTGTCCCCTCCTTTTGCAAGTGCACTCCCTCATGAGAAACAAACAAGACAACACCGGCTGTTGTCCAACAAAGGGGAAAGTGAACGGAGACGCAACGTTGCTGAGGGCTCTGTCCAACCTTCTTGGACCGACTTACACATCCAAAAGCAGCAGGATGGACAGCATGCCACGAAATCCTCGGACCAAAACGGCTTCTCAACTTGGTCGGCTCTGAAAAGCCGATTTCCCTGAACCGAGGCCGCCTTCGGCAGCTGTGGGATTCCCAAAACGGCTCGCACGATGCAGCCGGGATACCCTCCCACCAATTGACATGGAACCTGACAGGTGGGGGGTAAAGGGGGCTCCATGTTGATCGGTGGTAGGGCACCTGCATATTCTTTGATCGCTATCTGGAAACCTTTTCCAGCGGCAGGTCGCGAGGACCTAAAATGTTTGAAGGATCGATGGTTCCTTCTCCATCGCCGATCCATATGGAACTGGAGGATATTCCGCGACCCCTTGGCCACACGGGAGAACTCCGACTCATCTAGGTCCTCCAGTAGAGAGGTTAAAATAAGGGTCCCAACTTTTTTTTGTAGTCTTTTTTAGTAGGGGAACCGAATCTCGCCCCAAAAAGAAACGGTGAGAGGTCGGGCACCAATTGCTGGGAGACTAGTCATGGGAGAAGTCAGAATCGTCTTTTTCAATGGTTCGGCTTCACCGGGCGACCAGGTTGCAATCCGTGTGCGTCGCCTGCAGCTGCACGGGCTCCAGCGGCAGGCCCGCCGCCACCTCCCGAGCAAAAAGCATGGGTATGCTTTGTGTTGATGGCAGCCTTCTCAGGTTAGTGTCAAAGGAAACCCAGAGATTTGACACATACCCTAATATTTCAAGGGGCTGATGACCATCTTTGGCAAAGCAACAGGCTTGGCAAGCTAACAAACGACCTGATGTCTGATCATTCCTATTGGGAAGGGACCAAATGACCCGGACACCTGGGTTGTTGACCACCCAATTTGGCAGGTCGACTGCCAATGGTTGCAGGACTCCGAGTATTTTCCAAAAAACGGCAAACAACTAACTATCCAATTGGGGTCGCTGAGTTGACACATTCTTATAGGGGTGTAGAAAAACATGGGTGTAGAACAATCGGGACATGTCATATTGGTTGGAGACAAGCCAACCCCCATAGAAAGGGTGGCGATTGCTCTCTCAGACATCCGTTGCAGCTATTGAAGTCCCTTGCTGAATGATATCTTACATGGACTATGAGTAGTTCACCATGACACACAAGAAACGCTGCGCTCAAGTCTTTGTTTAAGAAGCCCATGACAGTTCTCTGGGTACTCCCTTTCAGCTGATTTTGACCCCAAAACTGGTCTTGGTTGGGTGGCCCCCCCTTCCAGCTTTGCGTTCAGGAGCTTTCATGGGTCAGCGAGGTTGTCTGTGTGAATCAACTGCCTTGGATCTCCTGGCACAGTACACCGCATGACCGCAAAGTAAGCAGCTTGGTTTCGTCGACTCCTTCTGCTACAAGACCACGTGTCGTTCCCCTGGTCTCAACGGAAACGCCAACCAAACATGTCTTTTCCATAAGAAGCCGGCGGATATGTGTGCTTTTCCGGGTACTGCTTTTATTTGGGTTTAAAGGGGTATCAAAAGTTGCTGATGCTTAGTAGGGAATGTGGGAATAAACCCAGGGGTCCCCTTGAAGGAAATCACCAGTTGGATGGTTTATAGGGGTCATTCCAATTCTCATTCCTCATCAAACCAGCAAGTTAGACCGACATCTTTGGGTCCTAGCTCCTCCAGTAGAGAGGTTAGAATAGGGGCCAGCAATCATCTGTAGCCTTTTTTTGGGGGACCCCTCCCAACCAAAAAAGAAACGGTAAAAGTAAGGGCGCCAATCGCTGGGGGACCTCGTCTCTTTTGACATTGCGGCTGGCACCCTCTCGAACCCTTGAGCTGCGCGCGTTCGCCGACAGGTTCTGCTCCAGCCACTCCATGGCCTTGGACCGGAGACCGGAAGTGGCGGGTTTTCCTCAGGCATGAGGTTTGGCGTTTGCCGACTTGGTGTGTTTGAGGTTGATTTAAGGGGAGCCCCAAGTTTACACAAGAGACATTCCCGACACAAATTTCCCAAAAGAAACTCAAAGGGGCCAGTAAGAGAGGCGATCTGAATCTGTACAACCGGTAGGCCACCGAAATGTGAAACCTACAACCCTTTGGGGGAGGAACAAAAAGGACATCTTCATGAAGCCTTGCCATGTCAATGACCCAATGCTCGCCACGCCTCAAGCTCATGTTACTATTGGGTTGTCTCTGGGATTTGCTGACCACTGAATGCCCAAAGTGGTTACCATGTCGGTTGATGTGGAACACACTCAGACACGGTTTTATCGAAGATGTGTGAACCAATCAATTCCACATTGGTTCTGAAGGCCCTCGTAGCATGTGTTGCAGGCTCTGCTGGATGAGAAAGATTCTACACCAAACAGAAGTAGCAGGCCTCTACACATGGATGCTGATTGAAAGAAATAGCTATGATCTGTCACCTCTGCCACACAACAGCCAGTGCGCACAAACTGATCTGGTGCATTTGTTCAATACACTATGTCAGTCGGTGGCTTGCCGACCTGCCAATGGAACACCCCGTCCAGTGAGGCGGTCGCAAATCTGTGCTGTCATACGCTTATCTTGGCCTTGCACCACACAGCAAAGCTGCGAAAGCACTCAGCGAAGCTCCGATTCTGTTCCGCAGCGTGGCATTTCAAGAATTTCCCGTTGCAGCGCTGCAAGAAGTGCCAGAAGCACACACACACACACACAAACACTCACCGTATCCACTAGCATGCAACCCGATAATCAAACTTCGAAGCTGACAGGTTGTTTGCATGTGAACATCGACATGTTCAAGAGGCTCATTTGGATGCTAGGCAGTCGAAACCTCCGGCCGCCCAGAGGCCACACAACACGACTAAACCCGCGCTAAGGAAAGCGTCGAATTCCCCAGATGTTGACCCATTGCACGGGCGCGTGTCAAAGCATGAGCTTCCTTCAAATGGTTCTAAACAGCTGAACGCAGGTTGTAGTCTACTTTTCCATTTCCCGGGGCAACCCATTTTTTGGATCCCTATGTTTGCGCACCCATGTTGACTTCCAGGAGAGTTGGGTCCGTCCTTGGCACAATGCACTGGGAGCCCTGCCCCACCGCTCGCCTCACATGTCTCGGACCGTCCTTTTTCCTGGGAGAGCCTCCGGGGTCCACTTGAGATGGGTGGCTTTCCTCTCGCTGTCCCTTTTCAACCCAAAAATGGGGTACCCTCAAAGAGAGACAAACTCATGTCCATGGGAAAGGACAGTTGTGATTCGAGTATGGGTCAAGACAAGTCACCATACTGCAGGCTTTAGTCCTTGTTTCCATATAGGGATCCATTTCGGGGTTATCCTATTCTTGACCCACACCCAGATTGTTGGAGGATGGGTAATATATCTATAGGTAATCCCAAAAGAGCGGTGCTTTTGGGTGAGCTGACTGCCCCTAATCTGCGGTCCTCCAATAGAAAAAAGGTTAGAATAAAGGTACCCATTTTTTTTTGTCTATTTTAGTAGGGGAACCGAATCTCCCTCCAAAAAAGGGTGAGAGGTCGGGCACCGTTCGCTGGGAGAGGGAATCGTCACTTCTCCTGCCTGCTCGGTGAGGCAAACGCATCCGGCCGTCGCCACGTTGCGCGCTAGGGTCATGCCCAGCCTGCAGTTGCACTGAGACTTGGTTGACGTTGGAAGGGGAGCAAAACTTTAAGTTTTAGCAGGTAAGTGGGGAATTCCCACTAAACCACAGTAATCAAACATGTAAAACATTTCCCAACAACAACCATGGAGAGATGCAGATGGAGCTTTGGACCAACCGCCAAAGCTAAACCGCCTGGATCAAAATGGCTGTGGTTGTCAAAACCGTTTTGGGATCCCATTTGGGTTGGTAGGTGAATTCACCACCCATTTTAAAACCTATTTTAGTGGGGATTGGGCCGTTCACTGGGGGTACGATTTGGATTTTGACCCATGGCCAAATGGGTGTCTGGGGACTCCCCAAAACGGGCGGTTGGCGGTTGCCCTTTCCTCCTTTGAGCTAATTTTAAACGACAATGATTGGAGGCACAGCCAAAGTGCCTCAACCCCTACAGTGGGACGAAATCTCTAACCGGGAGGCACTCACCGGCGCGATCCCTGTGAAAATGATTACATACCAACGAAAACGGCTGGGATTTTTTTGTGTTGGACCGTCACGGACCCAAAAGCTGGGGCCCTTTTTGGTGATTCCTCGAACCCACGTGGACTTCTAGAGGAGAATCTTCCAATGTCGGACGCTTCGAAGCCCGAGCGGGACCACAAAGCCTTGGAGCAATGAACCCCGAGCACTCTTTTGAATACAGGAAGTGGACAGATCGGACAGGTTTTTTGCGAAACTGTCTTCCAGAACCCTTCTGGCAGCTTCCAGGACTCTAAAATAGGGCAAAATTGATGAAGGGACCCAGCAAAACTGGGCTGTTCTCAGATCCCCCTGATAAAAGTTCTTAATTTTTGGTGGGTGAAATTCGGAAACCCAACCACTAAACCAACTAAACACCTAAACAACCCCAGGAACCGGATGGCTGGTTGAAGCACTCAGTTCTAGGGACCCAGGACTAAAAGGTGATCACCTTTTGGCACTGCTAAAAATGGACCATGGGAAAACCAACAGGTCATTGGCAGGTCGATTCGCTTTGGACAACCGAGACCAAGAAATTCACGAAAGCTCGGCCCTCGGTGCCCCGGCCAGCCGGTGCCAGCGCCCAGCTCCACAGCTCGAGGTGCCTCGCCGTTCGGCGTTCGCCGGGAGAACGACGTGGTTTTCCCCACTTCGACGAAGCCCAGGGCTTCTGGGAATCCGTATTTTGTGTATCGCGTTTAGAAAAAGGTCAATGGGGATTTATTTTTTTGTGCGACGTTTTTTGTGCGACGTTTGTTTCTTCCTTTCTTTTCCCAAGCGCTCATATTCGCATAAGAAACGGGAACCAAGAGCGACAAGCGACACCGGTGTGTGGGTTAGAACAGCTTGTCAAGGTTGGGGCTAAGAATACATCACACGCTGCACACGAGACAAACTATGGGAAAATGGAAAGACTGGATTCTTGGAAGCAACACACCTCCGTATCATAGGTAGGCCCCTGTTGCTGCCCAATGAGTTCCTCAAACTACGTGGACATGCGTGGCGCGAAGTCCGCGTGGTTGCAAAGCGGCCCCAGCCTCGTCGGCCATCAGCTGGCCCCACCTGAGGGTGCCAGAGTTTGCCAAGTTCCAATCCGAAACTCGCAAAAAAAAACAAAAAACATCGAGCAGGAAAGAAACAACACGGCTTGCCACCAAACCACTGGGGTTTGGAAGACCATGCCATGCGAGTCGTAGGTGGGCAGCTGGCACCGATCTGTATCGGTCTGTGGCCAAGTGGCTGGGCTTCCAAGAAATCGCAGAGACGATGCCTCGGAGGCAAGGGCCTTCGCTTTCCTTTCATTTGCTTAAGGCGCCCCCTGGAAACAGACAAGCACACAAACAAATGAAGCTGAACACTCATGCCTGCAACCCTCGCGCTTTTCTCTCATGAAGAAAGCTGGCTGCGTGTCTATGTCTGATGGTGTTACAAGGAGGCAGGCATTGGGCACGCACAGCACGTGCATACACACTCACCAAGCAAGCTGAAGAGATCCAGAATGCAAGTGAAGGTCATGGCAGCAGTACAAGTCCCGCTGCGCCACCATGCAAAGGATCTTTGAAGCGGCGCAAGGTGATGCAAGTGTGATGGCACGGCTGGCACAGGGGCCTCCGCTTATATGTAAATTGGGTGACAGGCACAGGAGACACTCCGTAAAGCCTGTGGGTGGGCTGGGACAAAAAAAAGTCTTCGATCGATGGCTGCCTTGAACCGCGCAGCCATCAATGTTCACGCTTCAAAGACACAGCCTGCCAATCCCAGCCAGGCCAAGCTGATTCCAATGAAGCTGAACACTCATGCCTGCAACCCTCGCGCTTTTCTCTCATGAAGAAAGCTGGCTGCATGTCTATGTCTGATGGTGTTACAAGGAGGCAGGCATTGGGCACGCACAGCACGTGCATACACACTCACCAAGCAAGCTGAAGAGATCCAGAATGCAAGTGAAGGTCATGGCAGCAGTACAAGTCCCAATGATAACTTCCCAATGCTAGATCAAAGTAACAGCCTCAGCCAAAGACTTAAAGCCTGTGTAAAAGAGAGGCGGTAGCTCTGCTGGCATCAACAGCCAGCCCTGCTGCAGTGTCCACTCGTCCAAGAGCCCTGCCCGTGACAATCCATCGGACGGATTAGCTTCAGACTCAATATACTCGAAGTACACTCGGCACCCCAGTCGCGCAAGCATGAGGTGTGTGAGAGTGGCGATCACGCACAAGTCCACGTGCGAGCTACTACCCTTCATTAGCAGCTGGCACGCTGCCTGGTTGTCGATGTACCAAATAACATCTTGCTGACACAGCAAATGCCCCACGTTGTGTGGCACAACGACACCTAACAAGGCTTCACATGGCGTAATTTGCTGCTCGCGAGGCTGTAGCAAACTCAAGGCGCATGGGGGCACATCCACTGACATGCCCACAGCTCCATCAGACTTGCCTGGCGGTAGCAGTACAAAACCAAGTCTAGCAGGGTTGCAGGATTCAGGCTCAAAGCTGGCGTCCGAGTACACGCGCACTGACACGGGCGCTTTCAGCGCAAGGTCGATTTGCCGAGGCGCCACCCACTCAGAGAGGAGCCTATGAAACCAAAGGCAATCGCGCAAGGCCGGGTCCAAACTGTCACGCTTGTCGAAATATTGTCGACGCACAAGCGCGGCTTGGCCTCCACGGCCGCATTTTCCAAAGGTTCCAGAAGCTGCCCACGAGAATTTGCCGCGCAATTTAGCAGCTGTGCCTGATGAAAGGAAGTCTTTTTCCAAAACATCATCTATGAAACAGGCCACTTGCGCACGAAAGCCAGGCTTCAAGTCCACAGAAACTATGCCATGGGTCGCGGCCTGGCCAACATTGATTGAGAGGCCAAGAAATGTGCGGGCAGAAGCGGGGCACTGCGACTTTGCAGGGTCTAGCAGGGCTCCTGCCAACTGGTAGGTGCTACGCGTTGCTGCCTGCGCTGACCCTTGTCCAACTGCCATGTCTAAGACCCCAGAATCGTCGAAGAAGTACGCAGTCATAGCTCCACACATGCGCCTGGCAACGGCGGTGAGCAAAGCGGGTGTGCGATTAAATGCGAGCACTGCCGAGGAAAGGCCAAACGGAAGGCCGTTCAGAATAATGAACCTCACATCTTGTTCAAGATGGTCCCAAAAGGCCACCGCTGAGCAACAGCGGTGACGTGGGACTACTGGGCACTGGCGGTACGCATTTTTCATGTCCTCTGTGCCTAGAACAAAATGCATCCAGTCCACGAAAGGGCAGGCCGACTCGGGCGGCCATAGCTGGGCTGCCTGCGCACGCACTGCCATGATAGAAGCAGGGATCACATCGACGCTGCAAGTGAAGATTGTTTCACGCTCCCTAGATGCGGCATTGTGCCCAGGCTTTTTACCACTGTCGATGCACCGAAGTTTCCCGCAAGATTGCACATGAACAAATCTTTCAAGCGGGCGCCAGCACCCTGCGCCAAACTGCGCATCGAGCTGCGCAAGAGTGTAGGGCCCGTTGGCGAAGCCCTGGTGGACCTCATCCAGTGTCATATCTCGCAGACTCTCGTCGTGCTCGCCAGACTTGACCCTAGAGAACACGTCACGCAAGTTCGACCGTGCTGAATCACCCAAAAGCACGTCAAGCCCAGTTGGTGCGCTGTCATCCACGCGGAGTGGCCTAAAGAGGCCAGAGACCTCAATATCACCGACAATGTCATAGCCAGAGACAAACCGCAAGGGATTTGTCTCGTCTGGCCAGCGCATGAGCAGGGCGCACGCAAGCATAAACATAGGCCTTCGTTCCGCAGCTACTGACTTTACCGAAGGTGGCATGTGTGCGACCAACTCCGCCTCCCATGGCAAAAGGCGTTTGGACAACTTGCAAAGGGCTCTCGTTTGCACGCTTCGCCACGTGCGGACAAAGGGGCCCAAGCGCGCCGTGGCTTCGGCTGCGAAGCACATGTCGTCATCCAAAGGGCACGTTGTGGCAAAAGGCGAAGGCAACAACGCCGAGTCCTGGATGTGAGCTTCTTTGGTTAAGCCCGGCGCATGCAGCGGCGGTAACGCGAACCGTGAACTACAGGCTCCCCTCTGCAGGCCTACTCCAACGGCGGCTTCAGCCACTCTACTTTGTTGCGCCCAGTCGGGGCCCTGCGGCGCGGCTGGTAACCCTCTTTGCTGGGTGTGCACCCAATACAGCTGCAAACGCCACAACTCAACGGCAGCAAGGGCTGACCCAAGATCTGCAACGGTACGAGTAAACATGTAGCCGTGCAGCTGACACCGTTGCACAAGTGCTTCTGCAAGCCCGCTGGCATCCCAAGTGCCTGGGTAGCTCTGCCCAAAGTGTGGGTGAAAAACTGTGCCATCCACATTGGAGCGCAGCTGCCGCTCAACTGCTGGACACAAACATGAACCTAGCTGCGTCAGCGTCGTGGTCTGGGCCTGGGCCTTTACAATCATACAGAGCACAGCGGCTAAGGAAGGCGTGTGAAGTACATTCTCAGGCCGTGTGGCAACATAATCGCAGCCGTGGTTTCCAGACGCAAGCTCTAGCGGCACTCCGCAGACCTGGGCGGTATGACACAAATCAGGCTGACTTTTTGGCCTTTTCTGGAAAAGCAACTTCTTAGGCCAAGGTTTGCCAGTGTATTTGAGCAAAACCTCCTGCGAGCCTGTTTCAACATCTAGCAGGGGCATTGGGTCAACACGTAGCACTGCCGGCCCAGCCGACCAGAGCCACCAAAGGCTCTCGTGCCCCAAATGCCCCCAGTCAGCTGCACACGTGCGAACTGGCCCCATAGGCAAACTTTCGGAATTTTTGCTGCGTTCCCCGTCGGAGAGCGGACAGCGGCTTTCCAAGACACACCACACTGAAGACTGCGGCCACACGCAGGAGCACGCTAGCCCTGCACGCTTGACATGCGAGCAAGCCGACGCACGTGCGCTACTGGGCTGCTCGCAGCTGACATTTGGCAGCTGGCCCACAACTAAGATCATCCAAAAAGGAGCAGCTCGCCACTCGGCAGGCAAGGCGGCGGGGTCGAACTGCTCAGCAACCGGGAAATTCAAAGCTGGCTGGAATAGCCCGCTGCCACTATCTGCGCTTAGCTTGCTACACTGCACGCTGATCAAGCAAAACTGCGCGCCCAAAGCAGCAAGCGTAAGTGGCACACACCCAACACCATCAAAGAGTGAAACTAGCAAAACTGGGCCGCCCCAGGAAACACGGAGTGGGAAAGACGGCAAACTCTCACGGCCCTGCCAAACACAAGACCACTGAATGAGGCGAGGTAGCGAAGCCTGAGACAACCTGGCATTTGCCTGCGATGCTGAATTCACATGCACGCTGCGCTGGGCAGCAGGATCCTGGGGCGGGGAGTCAGCAAGTCTTCCCTCCCCCCCCTGGCACCATCACGCACGCACAAACGGGCACTGGCCGCGCGTGTGGCTGGAACTGCCACACGGTTGGCCATCCGGCTTACGGCCGTCGCACACGTGGCGCTTGTGGTCAGGGCAATCTTTCTCACGTGGAGTGCAACCACGCTGGTCATTGTGCCGTTTGCACACCTGCTGCCCGCCCTGCAAAATGCTCACGGTGCGCTCCTTGCGCGCGCGCTTCGGGCCTGTGTGACTTGTTTCAGGCTCAGGTTGCAGGAGCTCCGGCGGCACGTTCACGGCGGCGGCTTGCTGAATTGTCCACACCACCTCGCATTCCCGGAGGGCCTGCGACAGGGCCTCACCTTGTGGCCAATTCTGGCGCATGAGCTCAACCATCTTTCCCCTTGTCTGCAAGTCACGGCTTTCCAGCCAGCGCACTTGATCATTGGCGCTCAAGGTTGACTCTGCGATGCGGGCTAAGGCAAAATCTGCATAGTTCAGGTTCACCTCAAGCGGGGCGTAACGCACCTGCTTTCGCGGTTTCTCTACGCTAGCCACCATGTGGATACCTGCCAACGAATAGGCGTTGGCTAAGACCCTGAGGGCTTGGTAGTACTGAATGACAGATCGCACTGGCGCAGGTTCTGCAGACAACTGTACTTTGATGGATGTGCTGAGGCTAACTTCTTCGCGATTAAGCGGAAGGGTGCCACGGAACAGACTCTGGATCTTCTTGGCCGGAATGATGGTAGGAACACCACGCTGGATTTCTCGGTAGATACGGCCAAGCAAGGCATCAGATGGGAGCATGTGAATGGACAGCTTAAGGCCATATAACGCGTGCCACTGCGTCATGAGGGTCTCCTGGGTAGCAGGGTCCAAGGGCTCGTCACCGTCCTCAACAACGCCATCTACCCCTTTTGCGTTGTCGCTCAAGCAACAGACTCCCTTCCCGCCAAGCAGCTCTCAAGCGAGAAAGTTGCAAGACATCGCCTTTAGCTGGCGATGGCTCCAGCACTACGTCCTTCAGTTCTGTCTCATAGGTGGCAGCAGCAACCAGTCCGACAAAATCAGAAACTGACGTCAAGCCCATGTTTAACAGAAACTTGGTCAGCTCATCACTAAGACGGGCAGTTGCAAAAATCTGCTTGAGGGACTCCAAGTCCCGCTGGGCGTGAGGCCCAGATATTGGCGGTGGCATGGCTACGACTATTTTCGGAGCCAGACCTTGCACCGACTACACAGCTCAAAATCCAAGCTTGCCCTTCCGGTGGGCAAACGAGATCTTTGATGATCATCCCTGGAAAAAGTAAAGCGGTGTTGGAACGGCTGCTCTTGCTTTCCGTTTTTTTTTTGGGGGGGTTTCCGGTGCCCAAATGGCGAAAGCGAGGGAATCCAACAGGGCAGGGAAAAAGCCGCAACCCCGGAAATTCCAAGCTCGCAACAAGTACCCTTGCAACCGCAATTGAAAGCCAAGAATTCGAAATTTGAGGAGTGTAATGGACCAGGGGAAAACCAACAACCCCCGACATTCCACAGCAAGCGAAAGGAATGCGCCCCTGCTTGCGACATACAAGAGAGCAGGGAAATCCAACAGGGCAGGGCAAGAACCCACAACCCCGGAAATCTCCAAGCAACTGAGAAGAAGGTTGCTGCAACAATTTGTGTTGTTTCTCCTGGTTTAAATATATATGTATATATACAAATATAAATATCCAAGAGAGGAAAATGCCAGGAACCCAACAGGGCCAGCCAAAAAAGACACTAGCCCTGGAAATTCCGAGCAACTCCATGTCAGCAACTATGAAAGTTGACGGCCGCGCAAAGCCTGTGGTAAAAACCGAGACAAGCACCAAACGAGGGAATCCAACGGGGCCGAAAAAGAACCAAACCCCGGAAATTCCCGGAAGTTCAGAAACTCAACGCAACCGCGTAACAGACTCATTTTAGCACCAGTCTTTTACAAGTGAGTAATGTCAAGTGGCGCTGCTAGCGCGCAGCGTAGGCTTGACGCATTCACAGGGCATGTGACCGAATTCAACGCTAAGCACTCTAAGGAGTGTCCTGGGCACGCAAAGAAGCTTTGATTGCACGGAAAAGTGCTCTAGGCGCCGCTTGAATGCACTTGGCACACACGTTCATGCTTGGGCCAAGACCTGCTCCACGAGAGCACGGTTGAGACGCGAAAGGCTCCGTTCGACACAAGGGCGTAAGCAAGACGGCTGAAGGCCTCTGCACGTGCACCACTCCTCTGGTGAGCTGGAACCAAGAAACGCTCTCTATGGGAACATCTGACTCTGAACTGGAAGAAGAAGAGGAAGAAGACACTGACTCGGAAGCAGATGCTTTGGCCGCATCCGGAACAGAGAGCTCGCCAGAAACAACTCTAGCCCACGTGAGGTGAGCTGCCCTTAAATTATCAAAGGGGACTGAAATGTCCTTAGAGTTCTTCAGCACAGCCCAAACAGCCCCTAACAGCTTGGCCTTGGAATCAGCAGCACTGCGAACTTTCTCGTTGGCATAATGCTGCGACATGCACAAAGAACGTGACGGCACATGTTCGAGCTGCACCGTCTCTACCCAGTTGCCAAGATGCTGCGCTACTTCCGGAGGACAGCGCACAATTTCGGCAACGGTGGGCAAGAAGCGGCGCAAGGAGTAAGAGGACACCGTGCTTGCACTACTAAGCCCTGGCAGCCGATGTACCAACAGCTTCCTTAAAAGACTCACAAACCTTGACAAGGGCATAGCTCTGGGCACCCAAGTAGCATCAGACTGGATTTGCATAGAAGGGCCAAGAAGCAAATCCGGCACTACAAAGCTGGTCTTATCGCAACGGGCGGCAACATCATTCACAACGCGCAAAGCGTGCAAGAAAACTGACTCAAACCCAAAGAAACCAGCAGGGCATCCCCATTCGAACGGGGGCCGTGTGTGCTGTCGTCGGGACTTCCCTTTTTTACAAAGGCCAAGCAAGAATGGGCCATCAACCCGCAACTGGCAAGATCGTTGGAGGTGGGCGAATCGCAAACATGCTGCCAAAGGCATAAGGACAAATCCAGCAAAAGCTGCTTCAGTTGGTGGCCCGCAGGCCGCCAAACTGGCTAGCACTTTTACTGCACACAACGCCAACGGTTCCTTCGGAGCTGCCTGGTGGCCCTCCGCTGGCCGGTTCCACACTTGCAGCAAGGGGTCGTGCAATGGGAACGGCACACCCACGTGTGTACGCCACCACAACAGTTGCTGGAACAAGTGATGAGACACAGTTGGGCCTCTAGAAGCCTGGGTTTGCAAGAAAGCGAAAACAGCCTCAATTGACGGAAACAACGGAGATTTGTCTGCTGCTTCATGCGATGCCACAAAGCGACGCCAACGGCGCCAAGCTGAAACATGACCCTGCAAAGAGGATGCTTCAAAGGCGCCTAGGCGCATTTGCAAGGCATCTTTGGCTTGCTCAGGCTGGTTAATGAGCAGAGGCGAAAAGAGAAGCCCGCGTGCTCCCAACTCAGAGTACACTTTCCACATAATCTCAAACGGTTCCGTGGCGACTATTGGGCCAGCGTCACTCGGTCGCCGCCACAGCACTTGAGACAAACTACCAGAACTTGCTACTGGCTTCAGTTGCGGTGTTGTGTGAGGGACAGGTTGACAGCTCAACTGGTCAAGTGGCTTGCCTAGATGCCGCCGAAAGACTGAGTCAGCAACCCGGATAAGCTCCACCGCATCTTCTTCCAACAATATACCACCGAAAAAATCAACCAGCTCACACGGCCTCAAGTTAGCCAAGTCTGATTCGCAAGCAATGCCCCTGCGGCGCAAAATGTGCACAAGACCTGGGTGGACACTTGCCAGAAAGGCTTCGGAAAAGCTAGGCTCCGGTGCCCGCGCAAGAATTGGCGCAACGCTTACCGAGGGCCTTGCCGAGTAAGGCGACTGACGGCTTCCATGGCAATGTCGCATACAACACCTCTGCGTGCGAATGGGCGCACACAGGAAATACCAAAATGGCTAGGCAGCCCAAATCGAGACAAAAAAAAGTCTTCGATCGATGGCTGCCTTGAACCGCGCAGCCATCAATGTTCACGCTTCAAAGACACAGCCTGCCAATCCCAGCCAGGCCAAGCTGATTCCAATAAACAAAGACATAAAACCAAGAAAGAAAAGGAAACAAAACAATCAAACCAACGGAACCTTGGTTTCCCAACTTCCATTTGCTTTTTCGTCCCCCTGGAAACAAATGAGCAAATATTTCCAGTAGTCATAGATTCCCTTTAAAACCAACAGGGGAAAATAACAAACAGTCTTACACAAATGGAAGTTTCTTTTTGTGCTCCCTCTTTCTCTCTGCCTCTCTCTCTAGCTCTCTATCAGTCTGTCTGCCTAGTCATTACCTGTCTGCCCGCCTGCCTGCCTGCCTGTCTGAATGGTGAATGGTGCTCTGTCTCTCTGTCCGGTCTCCGTGTCTGTCTCTGTCTGCCGAAAGGCCACCAGCGGGACCACAAACCATGCCCCGCTCAGACTTCCGGGACTTGTTTTTCTTCTTTTCCGTCTTCTTCTTTTTCCGTAAGCGCTTTCGGGGAAGTCGACAGTTCTGCCAAGGCCAACCTCCCATCAGCTTCGATTTGCGCACCGCTTCCCATCCACACCTCTCACGGTCACGGGGCGGGGGCTTGCCCGAGGCACGGGCGCTGCATCCCAGGTGCCTCAGCGTCAGCCGGCCTCGTCCCTAACAGCGCCACCGGGTTTCCTGTTGGCTTCCCTTTAAACGAAGCCCAAGGTTGCGCCCCCCAACAAATTGGAGACATGTCCAGACCAAGCGCAACAGGAGCAATCGCCTTTAGAAAGCACGGGGCGCACGTTGTCCATAACGTGTTGGTGATTGTTAGGAAACAAGAAAACGAAATGGAACAGACTAGCTCGTTGATGCCTAGGCTCTCCTGCAAGTAAGCATTCGCAGCGTGCTCGTGTGATTTAATGCAAGCCACTTCGCCTCTTTTTCACAAGAACACCATTCCAGTCATAGGTGACCTTTTGGAAAAATAGATGGGTTTCGCTTGAAAAAAAAAAGGCGATCAAACCAATCTGAAGCAGTGGAACCCATTTCTTTCTGACCAAACAGACCTAAAACGGACGACTGGCCATTGCAACAGAGATCCTAACATCCCCACGTCTGAGACGCCATCACGCAACCTCTGCGCCCTCAAGAGTTCATGCGGGTATTCCCAAAAACTGGAGCCGGCTGATCTGCTCCTAAAAGAAAACAAACTATTTTTAGGGGTGCTTCATTTGGGTGTGTTTTTTTGAGTACCTAATGTTTGCTGGTTCAAAAGAGAAACCAACAGGAACATCAACATTTTGCTTCCGGGGGTCCCGGATGGCCCTCAAAAAGACCACGTGGGCCAGGCTTCTCCATTTGGCCCCAAAAGACCATGTGATTTCAAATGAACATTTGGCCCCCCATTTGGACCAAAAAACATCCACAGGATCAATCCATTTTCATGGGGCGGCTTCCTGGAACTCGTCTCAATTCTTTGTGGGAGGTTCTCAACACTAGCCTTCCAATTCCTACCCCCGTCCCCCCAAACACACACACACAAACAAACCTAAGAAACAAAGAGACAACAACAAACACATGGACAAACAGACAGACAGTCAGACAGACAGACCGACAGACAGACAGACAGACAAACAAACAGACAAACACTCAAACAAAAAAACAAAGACATAAAGCAAGGAAAGAAAGGAAACAGAACAATCAAACACACGGAACTCCTTGATTTCCTAAACATTGGCATGAGCCATTCGCATGCGTTGTGTCGGGCTCCGCACTGCCTCCCGTGGTGTCCATGGCTTGGTGGCCGGCCACCACATCGCGACGCCAGCCTGCGGAGCTGCCGGAAAAAACGCGCGCGAAGTGCGCGCGGCCGGATGGGGTGAAACGTGGCTATGGGATTTTAATGGGGGAAGCATTTGGACATTTGGTCATTTGGTGGGACATATCTTGTGAGAGGTTTCCCCCAATTGTCATCCCATGTATATCTCTAGGGGTTGGTTCCTGTTCCATTCTGTTCAACCATCGTTCTTTTCAAAAACCAGCCGTTCTCCCTGGGATTCCGGAGGTTTTCTAGAAAGAAGGATCCCTGGAAAGAATGGGGAAGGTAACCCTAGATTAATGGTGAAACCGTCGGGTAAAACACCAGCATTGGGAAACTAATCAAATGGCCATGAATCTTAAGCTTTGAAAGTGGTTGGTGGCCCAAAGGGGCCCTAAATAATTTCATACCCGTGGCACAATTCCAACGCTTTTGGGTTTCTCAGTTGCCCAAACGATCCAGAAGCAAAGGTTGATCTTTTGGGGCCGTGGCCAAAAACGGAGCAAGCAGAAAGCCGAATCTACAAGGTCAACAGCTCGATTCGCCTTGGGCAAGTGAGGTTTAGTCGTGCCCTCTATTGCCAACGGAGCTGTGCCCTAACTCGTGGATTCATCCACGTGGCTTTGCGTAGCTTCGCGAGGGGGATCAAGCCCCGATCGTCTGAAACGCATCTGCGCTGTGATGTGGCCATGAATCAAAACCTATGCCTCCAGGGCGGATGAACACCCATGTAGCACCTATTTTGATGTTCACCAGGGGTTTCCAGGGTTCTGACCCACAGCCGTGTGATTCTCCACATCCAAACGAATCCAATCCGAAGCTTCGGCATTCATGGAGTCCAGGGGGCGTCCAAGAGGGAGACTCCCCACGGCTAAGGAACGCAAGGATTGAATTCCCCAAAGCTCCCTAAGGTTTCCTAAACAACCCGAAACGGGCTATGACCTATCTCGGTTGCTTTCTGCCCTACCAAAAGTTTAACTTTTAGTGGTTTAGTGGAAAACCCATTCGTTGGCCAAAAGTCAAAGTCCTAACAGCTCTTGGCAAAATGCACCAAAGCTATCCACCCAGCGATACCCTCCCTTAGGGATTCGAGAAGTCACATGGATCAAGTGCGGAGGCCTTGGCTCGGCTCATGGCTCATCCGATTTAGACGAAGTCACCCCTCAGACCCGGTGAGCTCAGGGAAACATGATAGGGCAAACAAAGCGAACAGCTCCAACTGGATCAAAGTCAGCCCCTAAGTGGTGGGTTAAAGGGAAACAACCCCCATTTTTTGACTTTGATAACTCCCAGAAACCGTCAAAAGAATGACCCCGGTCCAAACAAACGAAAACAACATCGAAGGAGAGTAAGCACAGACTCAAAGTTTGAGCGGCGCAGTAGAAAAGCTGCCCTTCGGTTTGCTGTGAATCTTCGACCCCTATGACCATGAAGCTGTACGTGGCTTGCTTCAGCTCGAACTCTTTCTTCCCCGCAATGCCGTCTGAGTTTGCCCCTCTCACGGATGACGCTTCAAGGCATCCGTTGAATGTTTCTCGTTGTCTCGTTGACCGGAGGCTGGCCCTCGGTTCATACGGTTGGTTTTTTTGAAAGCGGGGCTGGTCTTGCTCATAGCAAGTTGGCCCCAACTCGCTAAGTCTAGATATGCGTGGCACCAAATGCCTGGCCATCCCTGTACCTTTGAGCCGCGCAGTGTGCTAGAAGAGAGTGACATGTTGCATACAAAGGCCGCCAGGCAACTTGCCCTCTGCAAATGATTCACTACTACGGACACCCCAAACAGTGACTCGTGGTTGGATGGATCAACCATATCCTAAACCAGGGCCTAGGGGACGCATGACACTGGCTTTGATAGCCATCCAACACGGGGTCCTCCCCGCCCCAAAATTAGCCCAAGAAGTATTCCTAGCAGCACGCAGCGACAAAATACACTCGCACGATTTGGCGCCAAATGGCCAATGCGCATTTTGCCGAAGACCTAATGGCGCTGTTGGGCAGGACCTGACGACGATAGCTGCCCTCCTGCCCTCCTGCCCAACAAGCTCCAATCCTTGCCACATTCCGGCCGCTGAGCTCCCGGATATATGCCGAGCCAAGAAATCCAGAGCACTTGATGACTTGCCAGCTGATGGAGTCACATCACACATCTAAGAACCCAACAGGACTTTAGCGCAAAGGTTTCTTGGGGGTTCAAGCACGCAGTGTCTGGCTGCAGCACAAGAGGCTGCAGCACAGAGCGAGCATGTCTCTTGTCAGAGAAGCCCTTTTCGGAGCTGTCTGGCAAAAAAAACAGCACAGGGAAACCCATTTCAGGGGCTCCCTCCGGGAGGGCCGCACTCAGGGGTCTCCTTTTTTAGTAAGCGGAGATGGCGGTATCTATCGGGGCTCCTCCGACTTCTAGGACCCTGAAAAGATTTTTTTCTCCGAGGTGGACTCTTAGAGACCATCCCACATAGCACAAGTGGCCATGGGCTTTTCAAAACCCAAATCGGTTAGCCCCCAGTGAACATCTGATTCAAGCCAACCACTAACATAGGAAGCCTAAAATGGGTGGTGAATTCACCTAGCCCCAAAATTGGTACCATTGGTGTTGACCACGGCCAACTCGAGTCAAAGTGCCATCTGCATTTCTGCCTCTCGCATGCCTTTGCCGGGAAGCCGCCGAATGCCGAATGCCAAGCCGCGCCAACATGTCACGTGCCGTTCGCGTCTGAGCACTCTTGCCTGCTTTTTCCGACCTGAAACGCGCTGGTTGATAACTTTCAGCGCCAAGGCATCTCAACAAGCCAAACAATTGATCGAATAGTGGGCCCCTTCAAGAACTGCCCGGCATGTTGCTCACGAGTCACGGAGATCCGAATGTCTTGCATGGCTTCTGCAAAAGCAGGCAATGAGAAAAAAACACCAATCAGCAACCTGCGAGCCAGGGCGAATTCAGCCAGAGATTTCTTCTGGCCCAAATCCTCGCAAGTGAAGTTGGAATCCGGCAAAGCAACCGCCAGTTTGCTGGAAGGCGACACATTCAAATCGGTGAAATTTGAAGCTAGTTGGTGCCATCTACTGGCAATCGAATCTATTTCGGGCACAGGCGATTGATTTGGCCAACGCAGCGCCATCCTTTGTGAAGGCTCAATCCAAGTTGCTTCTGCGTCCAGCTTGTCATTAGCAAAACCTGCGCGGAACACGGCGAAAATGACACCAATGTGCACTGCGGGTGTTCACGTGGCAAGATCAGTGCCTGAGACCTCTCTCCGATTTGCCGTCTCGGGTCTGAAGGGGCAACACACGAGTCGAGCAGAGCGGAAGCCTACCGGCTTTCTTGCAAGGCCCGAAAGCGCAAACAACTCTCGTCCCGCTGTTCTCCCGTTTGGACTTTTGAATTCCGCGATTCGATGCTTGGCATCATGCGTCTCACAGAT
>CAUJNA010000054.1:100578-158078 GCA_963377175.1 Effrenium voratum
CGCAAGCCCTAAGTGGAAACCTGGAAACCAAAACCCGCGGAACCGCCCCTCCGATCGCTTGATTTTGAGCCGCGCCCAACCGACGCGCCGTCAAACGCCTCGAGCTCCCTACGCGCCGAGCTGAGCTGTCCTGGCATCGGATCGCTCAGCTAAGCAGAGAAATCAACAAGAACTCACCTGGGCTGAGTGGCCAAACCAAACAAAAACAAACACGAAATGGGCTTTGACTAGAAGCAACATTTGGGAAATCCTCGGATGAAATCGGAGTCAACACTTTGCCAGCTCAATAGGTACTCACTTCCTGAGGCCAACAAAAAGGCCAATCTTTTTGTTTACCACCAAAAACAGTCTTCCCAACAAGAATAAAGTCCAGGAACTCAGGAAGTGCGGGTGAGGCAACACAATCAAATTTGCGGCTTCCCACACGGTTGAGCCCAAAAAACCGTTCAGAAAGTCTCATAAGCTACAAAACTCCCATACAGCCAGCACCCTCCAACCACCGCTTTTTGGACTGTACTTAGGATTTTGGACATGGGACAATCACGCTTTTTTGGGTACTGGAACAGTGATAAATCCTGGTCGCAAGTTGTTGTAATGGCGTGCTTTTCATGTTTGTGGAACATATTGCTTGCACATGGCGAAGTTGGCCTCCAATCTCTGCTGGTTTGCACAAATTGTTGCCAGCCCCTTGCTTGTTCGACAGGCAAAGTGTCATGACAATCACTCGAATGAAGGGCTACTTTGGGGCGGTGATGGGCATGGTCATGTATTGGTTTAGATACAATTTATACATGTGTCTGTGCCACGTGAACATGTCAAAGGAACAAAGCTGAAACCAGGATGGCCGGCTCTTGAACGCGTCTGGACCCGGTATGTTGCTCGATCATCTGGGACATGGTGGCTTGCTTCGCGATTGCACCCCAGCCGGCAGCAAACCACCAAATCTAAAGCTGCGGGACTTGTTTCGGTTGGCAGTCGATGGTTTTCCAGCTGTAGCTCACTTCCCTGAGTTGACTGGCCAAAAAAAGTTCAAACTTTCTGTTTACCACTAAAATGGTCTTTCCAAAAAGTTTAAAGTCCAGGAACTCCGGGAGTGAGGAAGATGGTTTTTTGGGAAACTCATTCCATTTCTCATTCCCTGAGCACCGGCAAGATGACCTTCCCTAACTTCAGCTTCGTAGATGCAAATTTTTCGCGCCCGTGGCATGCAAAGATCGACCCTTTCGCCGGTCCTTTCACCGCCTCCAGGTCGAAGGTCCGCTTCTGCAGCAGCGCACGCTGCTCTGCCCCATCCGCTTCGCTCTTGGCCAGGCGAATGCTGAGGTCCGTGACCAGCCTGGCCCAAAGCGTCCATTTCGCACCACCTAAGAAACACTGGAATGATGATCTTCCTGTACAGGCCTAAAATGGCTTCCCAGGGATTCAAAGCGGTTGCTGGCTCGAAACCACTCCCCCCAAGGAACACTCCAGAACAACAAATTGACCGTGAGCTGGATGATAATTGTATACTCCAGTTTTGCTGGGGGTGGTTTGGGGACGGCGGTAACCCTCCTAGATTGGAAAATCAAAGCCCTGTTTTGCTACGTCCACAAATGGTGAACCCTTCGGATGGTGTGAACTGGAAATGAAAGGCCCAAAACCACCTATAGTGGGGCCCTTCATTTCTTGAGATGCACCCCTGTTCATTTTTAGCAAGCCCTCAATGCCAAAACGCGGAACATGCTTGCAGAAACGGCTCGCAAAGCAGGAGCTGTGGTGCTGATGCAGTTATGGAGAGCTGGAAGGGCGTTGGCAAGCTCAAAGGATAAGTTTGGTTCATTGCAGCTGTGTTTGGAATGGACATCAAGGATGAATGAAACAGCGCTTGATATATACGGCAGTAAGGGGTGTCATAATTTGGAACTACTTCCCTCACTTTGTGGGAACTCTGTCCTTCCTTTGTGCTGCGAAGTGTCTCAAAACTGCAAACTGCTGGTCGGGCATTGGCTGGGACTTGTTCGTGCAATGCTCAAGGGTCATATGTACGCCAAAAAGATCACCAGTTTGTCAAGCCACCACGCACGTTTTAGTGTAAGCTGTAGCTGCTGCTGTGATGCTGCTTGTTGATTATATTGCCGAATTTCTTCGTTGCTCGTCGCGTTACCATCTAGGTACAAAGGGGAGGGCTTTGTGTGAATTCTAGTGTCGCCTGAAGAATCAAGGGGTAACACACAATTGAGAAAGGATATGTTCCAAATTAGTTCTCCTTAGCCGACCACTAGTTCCATAGAGACCACCCCCCCAAAATTGTGGTTTTCCTTGGTTTTGGACTTAAACCCAGGAGTTTTCCTTCTTTTGGGGGGAATGAGCCAGCCCTGGGTTTAATTCTGCCCCAAGTTGTTCAAGGCAAGAATCGACAACCCCGCCTGGACTCGTCGGGCGGCTTCACGGCAGGAGCTCGACGGGCCTCAAGGCAAGGCGTGGCGACTGGCCGGATGACCCGAAATGGACATGTTTTCTGTTTTTTGAGGCTCACTGCTTGGAACTGGCCCCAACTTTCTAGTTTACCACTAAAATGGTCCATGGCCCAAAGTCCGAAGCGGAACTCAAGGAGGGATTCGTGTCCGCCACTTGAAGGTGAGGTCTTGAAACTCAAATCGCCAGTTCTCGGCATCGTGTCCCTGGAAGTCCAAAAGCAAGGGCCTTCAAACGAAACATGAATATGTATATATATATATATATCTACATATCTATGTATATATATATATATATACACGTATATACATGTGTCTGTTTTCCGTGGGATTGAAGCTTGAAGGATCATTTTCGCAGCAGGCTATGTTATCCACTGAGCTCCAGCTCAAATCCAGCACATGCAAACCCATGCTGAGCCACTCCATCTCAAACGTAGCTTTCTGTTTGACCGGGATTTTGCGTCTGTAGAACTTCACTCCATCACTGATTTTCACTCAGTTACAAAGAGTTCTCCTCAGAAAAGGCCTTTTGACGCGCCACACATGTTTGTTCTAAGCTTCTGTCCACACTTCGGTTCTCGCTCCAGCAATCACGCATGTTTCTGGCAAGTCCTTTTGCGCACATCAAACGAACTTGCATAGAGATCCTGAAAGTATCGAGCGTTTCTCCCCAACGGGCCAGGGTTCCGACGGGCCTTTCCACAAATTGCGGACACTTGGAAGGTCCATTTCTGGAAAGGTCGTTCCGCATGCTTTCAATCGCCTCAAAGCTCGAGCAAGTGCCTCAAGTGGTCGGGGCAAATGATCGAGGATGTCCAGGGGATAAGCTGTTTCTGTGTTGGCAACAAAGTGCTGTCTGGATTGATAACAAGTATCCCACTGAACTCGTTTGGCAAAAAGTCGGGGTATTCTGACTTGTCAGGGAGCACCACAAGAAGCCATCCTTAATAAATACATCGATTTACGGTTGAGTGAGCATATCTAATCCACCGTGGCTTCAAAAGGTGACTGAGTTCGGGTTTTTGTATAATGATCAAAAGGTAGCAGGATCCTATTTAGCATGAAGCTAGCCCATGTCCAGAAGTGAAAGAAGCCACAGGGTAGGCTGGAGTGTTTGGCAAGCCATGGGGGACGGTCCCTTAGTGTGTTTCTCCACGGAGCACTGCGAGCCTGAATGCTCAGGGGCTCAAGTATTTCGATTTCCCGACACAAACGAAACAAGAGTTACTGCACTCCAATCTTGGCCATAGCCTTACCCTTGCCAACGGCCAAACCTGAACATGTATTCCTAGTTGTACTGGTAAAATATAACGACTAGGAAAGCCAGCAGCTTCCATTGAACACTGCACAGCCTCCCTTCACTTGGGAAAAACAAACCGCCCAAGGGCGCGCCTCCTGAAGAGCGGCTTCATTTTGCTTCAGCTGGGCATCTTTGGCGCTCAACTCCTGCCGCAATCTCTGCAGCTCCTCCGATGTTTCGGCCGCCTGGCAAGTGCAAAGGGTCGCTTCAGCGCTGTGCAGAGTTCTCCAGTGGCCAGTTGAGGCGTGATGTCAGCGTCCGTCGCATGCTTCTGGTTAATTGGTGGGAAAGCAACCAAACAGGCTGTCGCAGGGCTACTCTGGTTTCAAGCCTCTGTTGAGCTCTAGGTTGTATCCAGTTGCTTGCACCCCCACTTGGCATATCTTGCGCAAGATCTGGCTTACGCGGAACATGTGCCTAGAACACCAAGTAAGTGACAGTATGTGCAGACGCTTTATTTTCATGTGGCAACAGCTGTTGAGATTAGGACGAGGACCTGAGGAAGGTGTTTTTTTCAGTGCTACCATGACATGACTCGAGCGAAACCATACTCAAACCCAAGTAATTACACCAACCACAAACCATGAGCTACAGTTTTTTGCTCCTCCGCCGCTTCTCGATCTCACGCGAGAAAAACAACAAACGTCGTCGCCTGAAGTGCGGCTGCGCTTTGCTTCAGCTGGGCGTCCTTGGAGCTCAACTCCTGCCGCAATCTCTGCAGCTCCTCCAATGTTTCGGCCGCCTGAGCTTTTGGACGGGACCAAGCACCAAGTCGGGTTCTCGCGACAGCTACCCCCAACTTGGAAACTTGGAAATCAAGGTGGCCTCTCCAAATAGTTCCTGGCACCCACAAATTACTTTCAGGAGGGATTGGTTCTTCGAATCTGATGTCCATGTTGTTGGCATTTATAGAGTAGATGCACGTGACCGACATTCAGCTCCTCTGATTGGCCATGCTGGATGAATCAAACTGCATATTGCTCAAGGGCGCCAATCGTTGAAGTTCAAATTCATGCAAAACAATGGCCGAGGTTGCTCCAAGGGGAAACAACCGAATCCTATTCCGGAGCATGATCGCAGTCAGGTTCCATGATCGCTGGGAGGATATGGTTTCTTCCTCGGGAAACTACACATTTTGGGCTGTTTGGCACCCAGCACCCTGGCCACGCGAGGCATGAGGCTCTCCGAACAGTCAACTCCAAAGGTCACCGTTGCGGGTGCCTAAGCCTAAAGAGATCCAGCCTGGTGTTCGTCATGAGGGTAGAAAATAGCCAGCGAGTGAAACATGGAAGGCTGAACTACCCCGGTACGCCTGAAAAACATCTGCGTGGTTGTTTCCTCATGGACCAGTCAATGTCCGTGGTGGGCAACCAAAGCAATCACCCTGCTTGACTTCCAAATGAACAACCCCATAGTCTTAGGACATGAAACAATCATACGCAATGCGTAGTTATGAAGGAAACCTTCGTCATGGGTGCTCTTTGTCAAGTGGCTACACTTCGCCCGAATGGCTCTCCCTCAAGTGGGGAAACCCCAACATGACCGGTTCTCTTTTGGCCTCACTTGAATATGTTCCCAACAACTCTACCTTCAAACAAAGAGCGGGTGAAAGTAGATCGCGCACGGCAGGTACAGGGGATGACTGGAAAATTGTGCCTTTTACAGCCAGCTGCCATCGATCAATTTACTGGTTCCAACCCAGAAAATGGGTGCTCAACATGGACCCTCTTTTGGTTGGTAGCTAGAGAAAACCAAATGGACCCCGTCGATTCTTTTTTGGACATGGACCGATTCTTCTTTTGAGCACCCCAAATGGAGCCCAGAACTTTCCCTTACTACGCTTTGGGGATGGTTTTGGGGATGGTTTTGGGGATGGTTTTGGGTTTCCGTACCTCGAAGCCTATGCATCCAGCCTCGGCCTCGGTCTTCTGCGCCAGACCTCAAACCGCGGCACTGGGAGCCCGTGTCTTTGCGAAGGGACAAATAACAACTACCTAGATCCCCAGCCGATACATTTTCCAGCTTTGGCCAAATTATGGGCTAGTGGGTAAAGTGGCTGAAAAAAAGGGGCTACTTTGGGGTTCCAGGGAATTGGTAGATTGAACAGGTCCTGTCAATAGAACTGGTATATAGCACTGCTTTGCGTTTTGGGAATTATAAATTGAATGTGAAGGAATAAATGGTATGCACAGGAAGAACTGGTACTGAGCAAGGGTGTATTCGTGTAATCCAACAGATGGCCTTTTGCTGTTCATGTCGTGAGGAGAGGCGCATTTTATGGGCTTTGTTCAACAGGTACGCGTTGACTGAGGAAACCACTGACTGGGCAGCTCACATAACTGATGAACTTCTATTAGGTCAAGGTGGGTGCTTTCCAACGCTTCCCAGGCTGCCAGTGATTCTTGCCAGTGCTGTTTCCAGTGGCAAATTTTGTAAAACAACCTTGCTGCCTCTCAAACATGGGTGGTGGCTCATCCAAACAGACATGATTCGATACGCCCTCTTGGTTGGGCTTCGTGGATGGCTGGCTGGCTGGCTGGGTGGTTTTCACCATCTGAGAAGGGTACCTGCAAAAAAAAAGGCGCACGCCCGCGTTATCTGTTGGAGTTCCGGCCAAAATTGGAATCCCTGCACCAGGGTATTTCACAAGGGAGCACGCTCGGTTCCATCGGCTGCATGAGCTTGTGCCGACATGAACGCAAGGGGTCCAACTCCCCAGAAAAAGGCCCAGCCACATTGAAGGCGCAAAGCGCAAGCTCAAAGCTCTTATTTTTTTTCACTTCCGATCGAGTGGGTTGGCCAACATCGTCACTTTGTGGCTTGGCCACGAAAATGGCCTCCCAAGCCCCAGAAATGGAGGATGCGTCAAATGTCCCGCAAGTTGGGGCGTCTGCAACTCGGATGGCGTCTGTCGATTAGAAGCTGAGAGCACCCGCGAAGGAATCGCTCCGATTGGTCCAAGAAACATGCTGAAATCTTGGGGAGTCAGACTGGCCCCGTGACTTTCTATACCAAAGTCACCCGCCAAGAGGTAGGTGAAAGGGACACAACCCACCAATTTCTGAATTTATACGCAGTGAAACTCATGACGCTCAGAGGGCTGCTCGAACACGAGAAATGAGGCCGAAACTCCCAGGGCGAGTAGGACATACTCCTGTTGAGACGAATCAAACGGTGCAAGATGACCACATGTATGTTAAACACACATATATATATATATATATATATATTTGCCACACACGTGAACGTGCGTACATCCCAATCACAGTGACTCACACTCACCATGTGACCATTGGAAGTAACTGATGTCACACATAGTATAGACCTTCTCACTTCCTGAGTGGATTGGCCAGAAAAAGGTAACTGAACTTGACTAAAGTCCATGAACTCGGGGAATGAGCCCAACATCCCATTTCCCCCGTTCAAGCCTCCTGACCCTAAGTCCATGAACTCAGCCAGCTGAGAGCGCCTCAAACCCGCGAACCAGGCGCCCGACTCTGCAAGTGGCGCACCTGAGCTTACGCTCTGGCGACCCGTGCCTGAAACCATGCTACTTCTCCAAACGCGATCGGGTCGATAGGCAGGGAATGAGAAATGGAATGACCCCCAGAAACCAGCGAGGGGTTCCTTTCAGGGAATCCCCAAAACCGGATCGGCCCCCAACACCCGGAAGGCCATACGCGACGGAGCAGCGGCAAGACAAAAAGGCCCCTTTGAAGGCAAACAGTTGAGAGGTGCAGATGCTCCTCTATGTCACAAGGCCGGCTTTTGAGAACTCGGGTGCTCACTTTGTCGTAACATTATTCCCAAAGTCCTGACAATTCCATGTGGAAAACCGCTTCCTGGAAAATGTTGCGGCAAACCAGGAATTGAACAGTTTCTGTTGACATTCCCAAACCAGGAATTCCATGTGGAGGGTAAGTGACAGCGGGACCAGCGACTGCGCTTTGCGAACTGCGCTCGTCCGCGCCTCTTCTTCCCGAGCTGCTGCTGACTGGCCTTGTGCGGCCAACACACGAGCATGTCTGTTGTTCGAGCCTTTCTAGGGGTTGTCTTACAGAACAAAGACCCATATGCTTAGAAGGGTTGCCCTAGAGGCAAAGCCACCGAATGTGTGAACCTCGGGGACCCGTCCCCTTTCACCTGATCGGCAATGAAGCAGGAGGTTGCGCCATAACACAGGCCTGTCTTGAGTACCCAAGGCACAAGGATCAAGGGAGACATTCCATAATGCAGCTGGGAATTGCTGCGTCAATTTGACCGCAGACTCCCTTGCCTAGTAGATGCCCCCAGATTCATCAAACCCCAGTTTGTTCATATGGGGGGGTGTCCGTGGGAACGATGAGAAAGAATGGGAGAACAACCCTTAGTATCACAACCGAGCTCTCCTCAAGACTCGGGGCCGATGGCTAAGACAAACACAAATGCGTTGTCTGGTCCTTCTTATGGCTGTATCAATTTTTGGGAACCCTTACCCCCAAAATGCTGGGATTGGTTTTTGGTTTCCCTTTGAGAGCCCACCAACAAAAAAGGGCACCAACTCAAAAAGAAACACCCATATTATAAACTCTGACAACCCACCACTCAGCATTGCCCTCAAGTTTCGCGTAGCACTTTCCCTTCGGATGAACAATCCCAGACGGTCTTTGCGGACGGTCTCGCTTCCTGATTGGCAAAAAAAAGAAACGTGTTTGCCACTAGATGTGGGTGTGTTCTTTTGGGGGAAGCTTCTTTTGTTTGGCTCTCAAGGGAAACCAAAAGGACAACACCACTTTCGGGGATCCCCTAAAAACAGACACCCGCGAGTGTTTTCTCAAACATTATGAAGTTCACGCATGCAGGCATAAATTGTTCCTTTGGCCAAAGCAAAGCCTCCGATGCCCGTCTCTGTCGCCCGTCAGGCACCCCAGCGTTGAGAGGCCTGCAAAACGCGAAAACGTGACACACATGGCCGCCAGGTCTGGTCATGAATTGTCTTTCATCCCCGTACCTTCAAGCTGCAATGCAAAACACGTAGCATGTGGCATGTGATCACATCCACGTCTTTTCTTTCCGTGCTACTGTGGATGGACGAAATCCTGCACCACCAAAGAAACCCTGGCATGATGATTCCCTATAAATACCAACAAATAATGGTTTCCCATGGCTCCAAAATGGCGCAGGATTTCGTCCATCCACAGTATTACCATCTTGCCACGTGGGCGCGGAAGTCAGCTCGCGGGTTTCCATCCTATTTGCCTCGCAAGGCCGGGCGTTGAAACAAGGAACGCCTGTGCTCAGAGGCCTCATTTGCATTTGCGAATGCGTCCCTGTGATAAATAAATATATTTCCAGCTATGGTTCAAGTGACCTGCGCTTGGGGCTATTTGGGGGCCCTTTGGGTGCTTTGTTCTTTTGAGGGCAACGTTTTCTTCTTTGGTCCAGTAGCAATACTTTCCCTTTGAAGCCAGAGGAAAATACATCACACTCCTAAGCAACCGGAAGTGGGTATAGAGAGCCATTGGAACGGCAGAAGGTGCTATTGAACAGCTAGGGTTTGAGTGCCACCCGTCCTGGAACTTGGAAGCTGGCAAGGTGTGGGGATGGGTCCCTGGGTCCCATACAGTCAAGATGCATCACAGTTTCCTTTGCATTGCGCAACCTTGTGATGTAACATGTTGCATTCCAAGAAAATCCTCATTCAACATACTTGGGGTGAGTGTATTTCTCAACGCTTCTCAAGGCGATTCAGGGGGTTCAATACAGTTTTCAACACCTTGGAAGATGCTGGTTGTAGTGTATTTCATCGGCCAACGCACAATCAACTTGCGGGCAGCACAGCTGGTGAAATCGCTTGGTGAAACGAAGAGGGAAAGCTCTGATTGGCGTACATGGTAAGTGGTATCATCGAGATGGGCATTGATCTTCCCAATGCCATGAAATGGCTCCCTAATGATTTAACACGTCGATTTTCTGTTTGTGATTGTGATTATGAGTTGAACAACTGTGTAAGAAGCACGGGTAAAGAAGCAAAACCGTCTGAGGTGGAGACGCAACAACGGATCCAAATCAAAGGCCAAAGGGTCGGCTTTGAACACAACATCGTGGAAGTGCACAGGCGACCGTTTCCGTCAGGAAAATTGCACTTCCATGCTTAAACGTTCGCGGGGTATCTGAAATCTCAGCAAGCTGTCGCGGCCTGGGCAGGGTCACCTCGCCAGGGAACCCTATCCTCTTGAACACCGCGCCAAAGAAAGCTCACATTGGTCCCCCCAACAAACATGTTTAACCAGCCCAGAAAAGAGACTTCTTGTCGACATACGTTTTTCCTTTTTGAACAACTAGATGTCCCTGGTAAATGGAAGAACACCCATCTAAACCAGTGGAAGCCATCTATTTCTAAACAAACCAACCGATCAAAAGCTGACACCTATGCTTGTTCGACCCTTTTCAGGGCGACTGAAGAGCTGGAAATCCATGGCCAGGCTTCTTCCCGCACGTTGCCTCGGCAGCCTCTACACGCTGAGCCCGGGCGCCGTCCCGCCAAACCTGGCCAGAAGACCAAGGCTTTTCAATGGATGTGGACAAAGGGAACCTCCAACCCCGAAGGACATTTTGCTAAAACTTGGCGGCAACCGTGATGTTGACAAGTGTACCTAGGTCCTCCAGTAGAGAGGTTAGAATAAGGCTACTTTTTTCTGTAGTCTATTTAGTAGGGGAATCCTCCCCCCAAAAAAGGGGTTAAAACGGGCACCAGCTGGGGAACCTAGTTGACAAGTTTAGCCTCCCAGTGGAAGTGCACCAGGGGCTTGTCTTTGAAAGAAACGGGGGTCTTCCAGCCCGCTAAGGGAGCCGCAGAAAGAAGGCTTTAGTGATACTGAGGAGACACTGAGGCATTAGGAACTTGGTACGCCTTAGTAAAGTCATTTCGGGCCATCAGAGGGGACCTGGGCACCTGTATGGTTTCATATGGCTTCATAACAAACGCCAACCCATAACCTGGCCGAAACTGTTCACATTTATTCGCAGCAATCACAACCTCTTGGCCATCCGCAAAGCTTAAACATGGGATCCGCCACAATGATCCGTCAGCAAGCCTTGCATTGGACGTAGCACGTGAAAGAACATGCTTTTGTATGGCCCTATGACCTGTGTGGGCCGTATCAAAACTAGGACCCTCCCTGGCAAATGAAAGGACACCAACATGACACCAGCATTGGACAAATCTATAGCTTTCTCTTCCAGCCTCAATTCTGGAGTCCCGCCTTTTCCCTGGTGAAACTGCCTGTATCAGCCCACAGGGCTCGAGCTCCAAAAGGCCCTTGACATTTACTAATATGTGTTTCAATGAGTTCGTGACCACTAGCCTTTCTCCCACTACCAGAAGGCGCCTGCGGGAGGCTACCTGGAAGATATAACTTTCCTCTTGGAAGGACCATTTCCCTGTCAGGTGCCATGTTAGTCGGAGTGACCACTAGGTGTGGAGATTTCATGACTCTCTGGTTTGGACAAGTCTCTTGAACACCGCGCCAAAGAAAGCTCACATTGGTCCCCCCAACAAACATGTTTAACCAGCCCAGAAAAGAGACTTCTTGTCGACATACGTTCTTTCTTTTTGAAAAACTAGATGTCCCTGGTAAATGGAAGAACACCCATCTAAACCAGTGGAAGCCATCTATTTCTAAACGAACCAACCGATCAAAAGTTGACACCTGCCCAACTCAGCTCCGCGAGTCCCAGGTGTAGTGGTTTCCTTTTGTTCCGAAAGGGAGATTGTCTGATGGAAACATTGGCTTCCATATTTCGGTGTCAGGGAGTCGTCGCATGAAAAGTCCGTCCATGCCTGTTTCTCCTTGTGGTTTTTCCCACTAAACCACCAAAACGGGCGATTTACACACCAATTGACATGGAACCTGACGTTCGGGGGTCCCTATTCAAAAAGACAATGGTCTTCCAGGGTCCCCCCGAATGGAAGGTTCCACGTTAATTGGTGGGAGGGCAAGCGACGGTCAACATGGCGCTGTGCTTATCGCCGTGCCTGGAACACGCTGAGCTGAAGTTGAATGAGCTGCACCTCCGAGAGGGTACCATTCTTAGGCCGTTCTTTACTCACGTCATTTTCCCCTATTTCAAGGCGTTCATATGAATCAAAGGCTCATTGACTCATCTTAGGGATCCCACGTTTCAAGACACACCTATACGGCCCATGTGAATCCAAGGCTATGACTTAAGCCGAACTGGTATGAAGCTCTACTTTAGTGAGATGCACACAAATTCTTTCCGCCGCATTCGTTTTGCAATCAGTTTTCCTCTCGGTGGTTTGGATTGGTGTCCCAGAAAACCCTCTAAAACCGGGGACTCAGATCCAAATCCAAACCAATCCACCAATTGAACATGGTGTCCACACCCTAAACTATATTGGCATTTGGGGTTGTTTATTCCATTTTGCCTTGGGGGTAGTGGAAACCCATGTTACAAGCTAGGGGTTACCTGGGTTTGTCTCAAAATAGGGGACCCTCCTTTGGTTCCCTTTCAAACACCACCCCCAAAACGGGTAGCCTCAAACACCTGTAGAAGGGTTGGAAGATCAGTTTCCTCTTGGGGTAAGTGCCCCATGTTTTGGGCATTTTGCCTCCTTCTCTCGCTTCCTGAGTAGAGGGCCAACACAACATATTTCAACACTTCTTGTTCACCACTCAAATTGGGTGCTGGTTTTTTTTTGCTCGCCTCCTGCCAGCTGCCCAGGGCTTGGCGGCAGCGCTCGGTCCGCACCTCCCGCAGCCTGAGATTCGAGGGGACTGATGCAAGGGGAAGCGAAGCAGCGGACACCTGGGGTTTGAGGGGTTGGTTGGTTGGTTGGTTGGTTGGTTGGTTGGTTGGTTGGTTGGCTGGTTGGCTGGCTGGTTGGCTGGCTGGCTGGCTGGCTGGCTGGCTGGTTGGTTGTTGGGTTGGTTGGTTGGTTGGCTTTGGTTGGTTGGCTCTGGTTGGTTGGCTTTGGCTGGTTTTGGTTGGTTTTGGTTGGCTTTGGTTGGTTGGTTGGTTGGTTGGTGAGTTGGTTGGTTGGTTGGTTGGTTGGTTGGTTGGTTGGTTGGTTGGTTGGCTGGCTGGCTGGCTGGCTGGCTGGCTGGCTGGTTGGTTGTTGGGTTGGTTGGTTGGTTGGCTTTGGTTGGTTGGGTCTGGTTGGTTGGCTTTGGTTGGTTGGCTTTGGTTGGTTTTGGTTGGCTTTGGTTGGCTGGTTGGTTGGTTGGTTGGCTGGCTGGCTGGTTGGTTGTTGGGTTGGTTGGTTGGTTGGCTTTGGTTGGTTGGCTCTGGTTGGTTGGCTTTGCTTGGTTTTGGTTGGTTGGTTGGTTGGTTGGTTGGTTGGCTGGTGAGTTGGTTGGTTGGTTGGTTGGTTGGTTGGCTGGCTGGCTGGCTGGTTGGCTGGCTGGCTGGCTGGTTGGTTGTTGGGTTGGTTGGTTGGTTGGCTTTGGTTGGTTGGGTCTGGTTGGTTGGCTTTGGTTGGTTGGCTTTGGTTGGTTTTGGTTGGCTTTGGTTGGCTGGTTGGTTGGTTGGTTGGCTGGCTGGCTGGTTGGTTGTTGGGTTGGTTGGTTGGTTGGTTTGGTTGGTTGGCTTGGTTGGTTGGTTGGTGGTTGGCTGGCTGGTTGTTGGGTTGGTTGGTTGGTTGGTTGGCTTTGGCTGGTTGGCTCTGGTTGGTTGGCTTTGGGTTGGTTAGCTTTGGTTGGATTTGGTTGGTTTTGGTTGGTTGGTTGGTTGGTTGGCTGGCTGGCTGGCTGGTTGGTTTGAGAAAGTTGTTTCCCAGGATGGGACAGTTTCGGCTTGGTTGGTTTAAAATGCCACACAATTCCGAAAGATGTGGGAGTTGTGAGGCAGACTAGAAGAAAACACACCGACGAGGAAATGTGCCATCAATGTTGACGCTGGAAATGGTAGGGGGCTTCAACAAATGCGGTACCTCAAAGAAGTCACGTTCCTTCGTAAAATCATCCATGATATGATCGACTGAAGGGTTCGTCTCAAGTATTGTGAAGGCCACCTACACCCGGACATACAAGGGCACATGCTTCAGGCCTTCCAAGGGTCAGAGCAAATTCAAGGATAAGATCTTGCTGTCTTCTATCTCATCGGTCATTGGTGCATGGCGCATAGCGGAAATAACAGTTTCTGTGATACCAACGTGGGAAATCCCCATTTCTACCTGCTCGGATCAAAGCGGATCTACTTGGTATCACAGAAGGCCGCCCTGAACAACCAACCCAATGACGGCCTTTTGCTCCGGCACATCCGCGCGGCCCGAAATGGCCGCTCTTCTTTGTGTGAACACCTTTGAGTTTCACTAAATCCAACTGGAACACATGAATCTCCGAGAAAGGATTCTTCACGGGTGTCGCCATGGCAAACCCAGTATGTGTCGCTTTAAGTTGGCCGGACAGTCAGGCTTCCCTTCCTCCCGCTAACAAAAGGCACCTGTGGGAAGGTACTTGGAAGATCAACTTCCTCTTGAAGGGACCCCCCCCGTCAGGTGGCATGTTAGTAGGAGGGAGGGAAATGTCGCGAACATGCTCAACACCTTGGCTGACATGTCCCAAAGGAAACACACCCCATGGCAGTAGCTGAAAGGAAAGTCTGACTCAGGAGTTGCGAGCGCCAAGATTTGCGCCGAATCCTCATTTCACTTGAGTCGGTGTCAGTGACACGTACAGCTGGTGATAGGGGAAGCTTCCCCATTCTTTCCAGGGACCCTGCTTTTCAGGAAATCATCAAAAACACAGGGGAAACAGCGATTGGTTGGTGAAAAAAAACGATGGACAAGGCATCGTACCCGAGAATTCTGCTCTCCCTTTTGGGAAGATTTCAAAGAAAAACCAGGTGATACCCCCACCAAACCCTCCCTGAAACATGGTTGACGTTGGAAGGGGAGCAAAGATTTAAATTTTAGCAGTTAAGTGGGGATTTCCCGCTAAACCACAGTAAGCAAACATGCAAAATGTTGCCCAACAACAATCATGGAAAGCCGACTCGCTTCCCCGCCTGGAAATCGTGTCCCGCTCGGCCTTTAGGCTTTGCTGAACTTGTTGGATGAAGGCCTGCCGAAGCGGCACGCGCGTGGCTTGCGTCGCAGATCTTGCCCTCAGACGAGTTGAAGCATCATCACAACCCTTGGTATGGGCTTGCAATAAATTGGCTGCTGCTTTGCAGCCCCCTACTGAAAATGAAGAGAACCGGAAAACACACGCACAAAACCCTTGCGAAGAATAAAGACATGTTTTAAAGCTCGCCAGAATGGGCCTTTCAAGGGTCCCTAGGTCCTCCAGTAGAGCAGTTAGAATAGTCTATTTTGGTAGGGGAACCCCCCCAAAAACGAAACGGTCAAAGGGCACTTGGGGCACCTAGTTTTTTTTTTTTTTTTTTTTTTTTTTTTAATATCTATATGTATATAAACAACAAAAAACAAAAAAACCAAAGAAACAAACCAAAACAAAAACCAAAAAACAAACCAAACAACAAACCAAACAAAAAAAGAAAACCCCCCCCAAAATAACGCGGAGGCCCAAGTCCTTAGCTCCTCAGCTCCTGGCCTGGCCCTGCTCTTGGCCTTGCGCTTTGAGGCGCTGGCTCCGCGAAGTAGCCCCAGCCTCGAGTTCTGGGGACTCCGTAAGGGGGGGCGAAGCGGCGAAGCATCCGGAAAAGGCGAGCCGTCCAACCCCCCCCCAAAAAAAAAAAACAAAACAATCGAAGCGAAATGGAGGTTTTTTTTTTTTTTTTTTTTTTTTTTTTTTTTTTTTTTTTTTTTTTTTTTTTTTTTTTAAATTTTGGTGTTGGTAACTCGATGTCCTGCAGCAACCCCCCAAAATGGGGCGAAATGAGGGCTTTTGCCCACATGAAGAGCATTTGCAGGACTTGCTGGTGGCGATAGGTGAGGAATGTGGGAATGAACCGGAAGGAACTTCCCGAATAAAGAAAACCACCAGTTGGATAGTTTATAAGGTCATTCCATGTCTTATTCTCTGCTGACAACCAGCAAGATAGGCTGCCTCTTCTTCATGTGGCTTGAGGGCGAAATTCCTAAGGTCCTTTACCATGCGTCTCCCACTATGGTCCCAAAATGGGCGAAATACCCTCCTTCCGGTAACATAGCACCTGTAAAAGGTACCTGGAAGATATAAATTTCCTCTTGGAGGGGCCATTTCCCTGTCAGGTGCCAATGGGAAAAACGCACCCACGCCCGCAGAGAAAAACCGTTCCTCTTTATGCCGGGAGTTGAAGGACGGCATCCCATGGTGAAACCGGACACCCAGCCGATTTGTTTCTCGGGCTCCGGGGAACTAAGGGATACGGAGGGAGCGGGCCCCGATATGGGAGGGATTCCCCTGGAATCGATTTCTCATGTCAAACTTAATTAGTCAAGGTGCATCAACTGGGGGAATCCTCCCAACCACAATCACAAACCCGTCGATTTGTTTCCTTTATTATAATTTTTTTGGGGGGGAGGGCGGTGCAACCTAGAAAAGAAACGAGCCGCCCATTTGAATTTCCACCAAAAAAAGCAAAATTCCGCCGGAAACCCATCGAAGCAGCTGCTTTTGGCAGGGCCATGCGCGACGACTCGAGCGTCGGAGAGCATCGCCTGCCTCCACCCAGGTCTTGAAGAGATCCCTCTGCCAGACACGGCTCTCCTGTGGAACGAGGTCTCTGGTACCCTAGCTAGGTCCTCCGGTAGAGAGGTTGGAATGAATAAGGGCACCCACAATTTTCTGCAGTCTATTTTAGTAGGGGAACCCCTCCCCCCAAAAAAGGGTCAAAGGGCACGACTGGGCGACCTGGCCTAGGATGGGGTTTGTTCGTCGGGTTGAGAGCGGGCTGTTTTTTAGCGCGTGTGAGAGTGCCTGAATGTTGAGGGCCTTCGCGGGTGAGGGCTTTTGCTTTCCCAATCAAAGGCCTCTTTGTGTATACCTCCCAGTTTATGGGTTGATTTCCCCCAGCAAGTCCGAGTGCTCGTTTAACTGGCACTCTTACAAAGTGCCCGTTAAACTTTTGCATTTTGGGGTGGCATGTTCATAGATCCCTTGTTGTTCCGATCACAGGCGGCTGGGCAGATACGTGCAAACACTTGGTTGCCCCTAAGCCATTGACGGCCTTCGGTGCCGACCTTGGCGTGCGCCTGGTGAGTCGGGTTCTCAACGGCTGGCAATTATTTTGTTCCTACTTTGACCATGTAGGGACTCCAAATGCAATTTCAATGCGATCAGGTCGCCAATTCAGAAGCGGCTTTTCTGTGAAAAGCTCTGTGTGCTGGTTAGGCCGTGCCCATCGTTGCAGTGTGGGCGACAGGCGGGGTCGAAATATGGCTGACGATGCATGACGATGCGCGGAGAAAAGCCTGACGATGCGCGACGATGCGTGACGGGACAATGCGCGAAAACAGTCTGACGATGCGTGAATGCGCGACGCTGCGCGAAGACGCAGGACGATACCGGAGCGCAGCGACGATTGAAAGTACAGCAACACTGCTGGGACGCTTGACAAACGAAACGCGACGAGCAGCAAGGCTGCAGTAACATGTTCGTGACACCGAGTTTGCTGAGCTATAAGTGCAGGAAAATGTCACATTGCTCGTTGCGATAGCAAAGAAGAATGCACATGGGATGGCGTCTCTGGATGCAGGTCATCCATTGCGTGATCTTAGTTTGCACCCTTTTCGCCCTACTGTTAACTTTGTGGATGATGATCAAAGCACGCTCTTTTGCCAGCTGCGCTTCTCAGCTTCATCTCGAGCAGGTCTGAATGGGTGAATTGCTGGAACCGAAGCGACTACCTTTGGCGCCGTTAACTTCATGGGTCTTGAAGAAGCGTCCGGTGCTGAACATCTCGGATATGCAAATCTAACATGCCTTCTGCGTGAGACTGGTCAAGACTGCGCCGAGTTGCAGGAAAGTGAACGCATCCTGGTGCTACTTGAGGGGTGTGGCCAAAGGTTCCAAGTCTTCAGAAATTCTGCCAGTCTCGAGTGTCAGCTCAGCCCGCTCAGAAATGTCCAGATGCGCCCAAATCAGTCGGGGCTTCCAGCGCCGCGGGGCGGTGCAAAACCATACAGCTGAAAGGGCCCTCACGAGGCAGTTTCATCCGGCTCACAGTGAAGCAGCTGAACAGGACTTTCACTTTTGGGCAGTGAAAGGCAACCTTCTCAAACCTGGTTGGGGTCCAACTGGTTTGAGATCTGTGGGGAGGGAAAAGATGATGCTGCCTCACCAAAGGCTAAAACCAAATCAAAGCATCTGATCAAATACAAGATAATTGAGTCCGATGAGCAAGAATACAAACCAGATTGGTCCCATTCCCCGTACATCAACATATCAAGAGCAAAACCAAGTCGTCGGCAACTGCAATTGAGCTGCTGGGAAAAAGATACTGCTCAGCGCAAATGGCAAAGACATGTTTGTTCGATGAGCCTATACCATCTTAAAGCAGGGCCCCCCCCCTGGCCCACAATACGGTTTTATCATCCAAAAATACAACCCCAAAACATGCTTGGCTTGGTTTCCCTTTCAAACGCCGGTTTCGGAATTTCGGGTGCGCGGCTCGCCTATGCCTCATCCATCGCTGCAGCCGGCTCATCCTCCGATGTCTGGCCTCGCCGCCAATTTTTGGCGCGGGTCTCCTGTCTTGGGTGTTTTCCGCAAAACCCACTCTTGCATTAGCCTCTCAACACAGAAACATCAGCGCGCACGCTTGAAGGCCGATCTGAATCGTAGATGATACATGGAGGCTGCAAAATAGACAACGGAGCTTTGTTCCCACACACGCCGATGAACCTGCATCTTCTGGAAATTCAATCTGACCGCAGCCGAAGAAACTGCATCCCAAATCAGCCGAAGGTTTGCTGGCACAGCGCTCACCGCTTTCAAGTAGCATGACCACTACGTGGCTGCAACTCACGCCCTGCCATTGGCCGGATCTGGGTACACTTGCCAAGAGATCGCGCACGAGATCCGGTGGAAGGACGGAGTCCCCGTCGCTGTCCCGCATGAAGGCGTCCCTGAAGTTTTCGAACTTCTCTGCAAGGAGTACGTCTCCATCGACCCAGTTTGGAGCGGCGCGGTGGCACGTTTGGCCAGATGCCTCATAATATACCTCAAGAAGGCCATGTGGTTGAGGATCGTGAAGTGGGAGACCGACATGTGAAAGTAAGGCAGCAGGCCACTCCAACACCGCTCCGTTGGCACTGTGCCCGTCTGGCACGACAGCTTCGCAGCTGCCAAGCGCAGGCTGATGCTGCGACTCTGCCAGACGCCAAGCATGCGGATGCCCTTGCGGAGCCTTTTGTAGTGCAGCTGGGTTTTCTTGTTCCAGACTTTCGGTCGCTTTACGCCACCTCGATGCAGCCCTTTCTGGCTATACCAGCGGCGGAACCGTGTCAGTTCTTGTCGAAACTGCTTCATTGTCCTCAGTTGATCCGAATAACACTTACATCCATGTCAGAATATGACTTACTTGCAACCTGGAACTAGCTACCTATCGGTTTATCTTTGTAGCTAGCTAACTAGCTATCTATGAATCTGTCTGTTCATGCACCTAGCTTCCTATGTAGCAATCTATCTGCCGATCTACCTACCTACCCACTTAACTATCCATGTGTCTGTAATATATCCATCCGACTATCTGTATATTTGTCTGTCTATCTACCCAAATCTGATCTACTCCGTGTTTATGTCAGTTTGTCTGTCTGTCTGTCTGTACTTTCGCGTACTACACTTGTGCCCGCAGCTTAGTACAAGTGCAGTGCACAAAGTACACTCCCGCAGCTCCAGCTGGGAAATCGCAACTGTGTAGCACAAGTGTAGTTCGCGAAGTGCGACTCTGCTTTTTTCTGGTTTCTGGTGGGGAAGCGCTGCGGACACACCCGCGGAGCAAAGACTTGCATCATGCTATTTGCCATAGGTGAACGGGCAGTTTAAATTCGAATTTCTTTGTGAGATTTTGCCGCGCATTCGATAGGAGCAGGCTTGACCTCTCTGCTTGCAGGGGGGCATGGTTCGGGGGAATGGTTCAGGACACTCGAACATCCCACCTTTGCATAATATAGGTATATCCGCCGACATTGCTCGGCGTGTCGGACACCTAAGAGAGGATAGAGGATAACCCCCCCCCTAACCCCCCCCCCACCCGACGTCTGATACGTGGGGGGGGGGGGGGAGGGGGGGGGGGGGGGGGGGGACCGCGGCCCCCCCCCCCAAAGGACCGCGCGGCAATTTGATGACGTTCCACTAAACGTAGTCTTCGGGGACCCGGTGTCGCAAAACAGGGGTCCCAGGCTCGATTCCCCCTGCCGGCTTTTTTGCTGGCTTGGGCTTCCTGCATCCTTTTGCCGAAAATCTGGAAAAACTCTGTGTTTTTGGACATCCTCTTTGCGAAAACGCTGGAAAAACAGTGTTTTTTGCGGGAAATACTGGGGAGCAAAGGGGAAGTGCAAGGATACATACATACATACATACATACAGACATACATACAGACATACATACAGACATACATACATACATTACATTACACAACATCACATTACATTACTTTAAATTACATCACATTACATACATACATACATACATACATTACATTACATTACATTACATTACATTACATTACATTACATTACATTACATTACATTACATTACATTACATTTACATTACATTACATTACATTTACATTACATTACATTACATTACATTACATTACATTACATTACATTACATTACATTACATTACATTACATTTACATACATACATTACATTACATTACATTACATTACATTACATTACATTACATTACATTACATTACATTACATTACATTACATTACACATTACATTACATTACATTACATTACATTACATTACATTACATTACATTACATTACATACATACATACATACATACATACATACATACATACATACATACATACATACATACATACATACATACATACATTACTTACATTACACATTACATACATACATTACATACATACATACATACATACATTACATTACATTACATTACATTACATTACATACATACATACATACATACATACATACATACATACATACATTACATTACATTACATACATACATACATACATACATACATACATACATTACATTACATACATACATACATTACATTACATACATTACATTACATACATACATACATACATACATACATACATACATACATACATACATACATACATACATTACATACATACATACATACATACATGCATACATACATACATACATACATACATACATACATACATACATACATACATACATACATACATACGAGAGAGGGAGATTGGGGAGAGAGTGGCTTGGGGGGATGGGGAGGATGGGGAGCGGAGGGAGGGAGAGAGGACGACAGAACACACCAGGGAGACAAGGGAGAGAGGAAGAAGGAGAAAAGGGAGAGGACAATGTCGGCGGACTGAGCCGGAGGCTCTAAAGTATATATATACATATTTGTCGGCGCGCGCCTACTTGCGTGCGAACCAACCCGAGAGAGGTCTGCTTCGTGCGCCGACGTTCTGCGTCTTACATCGCGCCTATGAGCGCCGTTACTCAACAAACCGCGAAACGCAGAAACACACTTCTAGGATTGCCTTGCCCTGACAATGGTTGAACATCAAGGAAGGACAGACCAATCCGCGCCAAGCGTCACAAAATTTCGATACTTCAACGACTCGTGCAACTCCGCGTCCTGCACATCTAGCGCTTTGGCCGTGTGGTAGTGCATGCGCGCAACCACTCTGCGAGGCGGCACCGTTTTCAAGGCGCGCTTCCACTCTTCGGCTTGCGCCGTGACTGGCAACTCCAGAAAACCAAGCAGCTCATGTCCTGCCTCTTGGTCTTCCGCCACTTCCTTCTGGTAGCGGTGGGCTGTGCTGACCTGAGCTTGAAAGTCTGAGGAAGCGTGAGCGGTGAGCAAAGAATAACGCATGGACACCACGTCGAAAAGCATCTTTCCACATTATGTTGAAGGCCAGGGAAATTGAGATTAAGATGGGACACCTTTTGGAGAGAAGGCTGTCTCATGAACGAAAAACGTTTGCGATAGGAAGAAATGGATTAGGGACACCCTTTATAGGAACACACCGCCCAAGAGCAGTGATCAGAGGAACAACATACTGTCTCGGAAATCCTACGGTGTAAGCTTGCGCCTGTCGGCACGAGCTCGATCGCAACACACTCGCGCAAGCACAAAGGAACCCCAGCAAAATGGTTACAGCTTACCTCCGCCCAGAAGCGCTGGAACATGTTTTTTGGTAGCAGAACACGTGGGGACAGTTGATCAGGGCAACTTCAAGCAAGCAAGGACGACTGAACAAGCAGCTAGCGCCCTGCAAACATGGCTTCATTAACGTGTTCGCTTGTAAGGCTGCAGATCCTGCTTCCAGGCCGCAACAGCAGCTGACAGCAAGGCTTGAGCGTCGGCGGACAAGGCTGCGGCGGCACTCCCTTCCACTTCGGCCCGCGGTGGCATCGGTGGCAGCGGCGCGGCCAGGCGATGCAAAATGTCGGCGTGGTCCAACACAGCAGCACATCGTAGCGGGGACCTCTTGGAGATCGTCTTTCTGACTGCTATGATATCATGTTCCGGATCTCCTGCGATAGTGACATACTGGCCCTGCCACGGCATCACCTTGGCGGCCAAAACAATCGACTTGGCTGTGCCACAGCTGGCGGTATAGTTTGGAAAGGCCCGGGGCATCTCGCCGAAAGTTGTCTGTGGTGTGGAAACACGGCACCGACTCCACCAGGCTGAACCCTGCCTGTAAGCGCTTGGCTTGCAATTTAGCAAGATACGGTCGCATGATCGCTTCAACTCGTGCCCAGTCTTCACAAGGGGTTCAGACCGGTGGCAGCAGCAGGGCACCGTCAACGCCCGTCATTGCGAACAGGCACTTGAATTCTCCCCCACGTAGGCGTCGTTTTCCATCTTTGCCTGAGGCAAAGAATGGTTTTGCGAACATGGGGCGGGTCACATGAGGCTTACCCGAGGAACAAAAGCTCATGTATTTTTGCAGGGGAAAGTGCAGAGCTTCCAGGAGACCACGCGCTTTGGGAGCTTGAAGTGCCCATCTTGCCGCAGGCCGTGGCCTGAGAAGATCTGCAGAAGCTGTCGCATCCGATCCACCCTCCGGCGGAGAAAATGCAAGAAGGATTTCGCCGCAAGCAGTTGGAGCTCTCGCCTGTGGGGCAAGCTCTTGATCATGCGCTGCGCGCCCATGGGCCGCACCACCAGGGCAGTCGCAGAAAGAAGGTCGCAGAGCTGTTTGCGAATCTGACGGAAGTTGAACGTTTCGTAGACGGATTGCCTCAGCACCGCGAAGGAGTCGTCCGGTAGGTTTCTTGCATAAGCTGGCATGGATCCCTTGCGAAGACAAACTTGAGTAGAGAACTAGCATGAAGAAACGCGCACAAGGTGATTAAGGCATTTCAGATTGAGTGAAATTGCACCCAGACAATTGCACAGACATCACAAAAGCAGTTCGCATAGCGAGGTTACATAGAGAGCTTGTACGCAGAAAGCTGGCGTAAGGAGCTTGTCTAGAAAACGTCCCCTAACTGCTTGGTTTGTGGCCATGCTAGAACACGCGGGCAAGCACCCGCCAATCCTATCTTGCAAGGTTGTGATTCGAGGGGAATCGGCAACTTCATGTTGGCTTTTGCTGGTCAAACAGCACTTGCAAACAAAAGACAGACAGCCCCCGAAAGCTTGGCGTCACAATGCTGTTCCTGCGCCGAGCAGCAGCAGGTACAGCAAAAAACGATCTGTGAAATACCTCTAACTCCAAAAGCTGCGCCCGCAACTCTGCGATCTGCCGTGGCAGAGCCATATGGGGCCGAGCCCCAGCGTCGCAGGAAGAAACCAAAGAAAAGTCGCACTGCGCTGTTAGCCCGACAGCGGGTCCGAGCACAGCTCCACACAACCTTGCCACCTTGACTCTTCGGATGTGCCTGGGTCCCTGGCCATCACTGTTTGCCTAAGAATGTCATCTAATCGTAGGGCTTTAGGCAGCCACAAGGAGCTTGTTCAAACATGTGCAAAAGGGTATCCAACCATTCTTTAGCCGAGCACGCCAAGCTAGCTGCAGCCGCACACAAACACACAAACACACAAACACACAAACACACACAAACACACAAACACACAAACACACACACACACAAACACACAAACACACACACACACACACACACACACACACACACACACACACACACACACACACACACACACACACAGCGGACAGACGCACGCGCAGAAACTCGCACACGCACATACAGTAGCCAAAGTCACAATAAAAGTGTCTCATAGAGCAAGCGCACATAGCTGCGGGCATCAAGCTGGCTGATACCACTGACCACAAGGGACACTGCGACCGGACTGAAGGAGGCATGCGTGTCTGCGTGATGTCATGGTCAGGAAGTCAAGCCATCAAGCTGGCTGATACTTCTGACCCAAAGACACTGCTGCAGAAAAAACAGCAACCAACCCTTGTTGACGCTTCAGGTGTGGCGAGGCATGCGTGTCTGCAGGATGTCATGGTCAGGCAGTCAAGTAATCAAGCTGGCTGATACTTCTGAGCTTCAGGTGTGGCCTGAAGCAGGCATGCGTGTCTGCGTGATGTCATGGTCAGGAAGTCAAGCCATCAAGCTGGCTGATACTTCTGATCATAAAGGGCACTGCTGCAAAAAAAAGCAACCGACCCTTGTTGACGCTTCACGTGTGGCCTGAAGCAGGCATGCGTGTCTGCGTGATGTCATGGTTAGGAAGTCAAGCCATCAAGCTGGCTGATACTTGGACACTGCTGCAGAAAAAACAGCAACCAACCCTTGTTGACGCTTCAGGTGTGGCCTGAAGCAGGCACGCGTGTCTGCGTGATGTCATGGTCAGGAAGTCAAGCCATCAAGCTGGCTGATACTTCTGAGCTCAGGTGTGGCCTGAAGCAGGCATGCGTGTCTGCGTGATGTCATGGTCAGGAAGTCAAGCCATCAAGCTGGCTGATACTTCTGACCACAAAGGACACTGCTGCAAAGAAACGCTCCACCCCACAACGAAAGCTCCCAAAAGAGCGGCTGGCTGCGGTTTGGCCAAAGAGAGAATGCGGAGGGACAGTGGTCACAGCCTCCACACAGGTGATGAAGCCAAGACTGGCCCTCGCGGTCTCCAATTTCCACACAGACACCTGGCCCCAGCTTCACCGGAATGCCAAGAGCATCACATTTCTTGGGAAGAGGCCCAGGACCATAAGAGGATTGCAATGGGGCTCGTGCCCGCAGCAAAGTTCAACACGCAATAAGTTGCTCACATGTCCAAACCTGGAGGTGCAAGAATCGCACAGTCCCGCTTGGAAAGATCCCACGCGCCAAGCCGTGCTTCCTGCGTGCTTCTCCAAGTGAGCCACCTCCGCAGCCAGCCAACACAACGTTTCGACACGCGCCTCAAAAGGATTGATCAATTCCTCCTTCAGAAGCTTGATGCGCCATGTGCCAGGATGGCGCAGCCTGTAGCTTCCGAGATCAGGTGGCAACGGCTTCCAGCAGTCACTTGATGTGAGAATGATCCTTCAAGACGAAATCAGCGACATAGGTATTAGAACGTAAATTGGAATATGGCTTCTGTCCTGTTCGCTGCAGCTTTCCCACGTTCCACACCAACATCGTCAGTTCGGTTTTCTCGCCCTCTTTGTGGAGATAATGAAATGTGGCATCACGCTCATCTGCAGCTCGCTCGGCTTCCAAGCGGCGATGAAGAAACGGGGGACCATGAGTCTTGATAGAAGCCAAGCGGCGCTTGTGCTCCGCATCCAAACGCGCTTGATCCACGCGAGCCACGCTGCCTTTCAACGTAGATATTGGCCCTTCGTGGCCCATTGGCTCAGCCACGTCAACACCAACTCCTTGACGCCGCCTAGCTTGTGCATCGTGCGAAGTCCCGGGGGCCAATACTCTAATTACCCCTTGCCGATCTTGCTTCGCTCGAAGCTTGGCCACGGCTTCGTCAGACATGTCATATCCGAGGGACTGGCCAGACGATGAGGACGCCATGGCCACCGAACGCCAACTGTCAGGTTGTGTCATGTCTAAGAATGACGTGCACTGTCGCTGGTTTGTATGTGTATATGTCTGGGCCATTTGGAGACACTTGAAGCCACCATTCAGCCAGATTCAGCGCCAAATTCAAGCCAGATTCAACCAGATTAGCTCAACCAGATGCGGCCAGATTCAGCCAGATTCGGCCAGCAGATTCATTCGGCAAGAGATTCACAGATTCAACAAGTCAGCCGCCAGGACTTCCCATCTTAAATCGACCTAACAAAGTCCGAGTATACATCCTCAAAATGTACTTGGACCGTCCGGAACGCTGGACCAATCAAACGGCTGTTGCGGTGGGATATTGAAATGGACAAGCTTTTGCGCGCAAGCTTGCTTGCTAGGGAGAAAAAGTTTAAAGCTGATCCCTTGAATTGCGGGGAAGGTGTGTTCCAAGTTGTTGTTTTGGAGGGAAAAAGGGAAGTTGCAACAAGCCCCCCCCATGATTTTGCTAAGAGCCAAGCCTTAAACAATAACACTGGGCCCAAGGATCAAAGTCACAGTTGACTGTGATTGGGCAAATCGTCTCACTTTTGACTTTTGACTGGCCCATGAATCACACCCCCTAACTGGCTTGTTCATGGTTGGCTTCCAAATACTGGGCGGGCAAAAAAGCATGGACGGCACCATTCCCAAGTCGCTGGTATTTCCCTTTTGACAACGGCCAACTTTGGCTTCTGCGAACGGACATAAATCGCTGAAAGCTCTTCACAGGCTGTGCGGGCGGCCCCCTCCTGTCCCTCAAACATGTTTTACGCTTGTGCGATGTGGATCGACCAACCCAAAAAATGTGATTTTGCTTAGGGACTTGGAACTTGCTGCGAAAATCCTACCATCTCCCGCAGAGCAACAAGCGCTCGTCTGCGTCTGTACAGCTGGGGGGTCTAAAACAGGGTCCCCAAACACAGGTTTCTCAAAACGGTGACCTTTGTTTGGATACAGGGAAACCAAAAGGCACCTGCCGATTGTTTGGGGACCTCTTTGAGAAAATGAGTATCAGACCTCCAACTCCACAGGCGCCAAGAGCTTTTTTCAAAAGGGGGTCTGCCATTTGCAGAAACCTCCCATGCAATATTGTGGAAGGGGTCCACCATTTTGAGCAACATCCCACCAAAAGGGCTGTCGATAAAAAAGAGGTCCACCATTTTGAGAAACCTGCCAGCGGTCTACCATTTTGAGAAACCTTTGGCGGTGATTTCCTTGAACACTGGCATATTACCATCGGCATGATCTTTCCAATACCTGCCTCGAGCAGCGATTTCTTGAAGGGTACGGTGTCTTGGCAGCTAGCTGCACCCAAGACATCACTTGATGATGGAAGTGCAACACTCCATGGTGCAGGGTTTGCCCTCTCGCCGCTTACTGCGGGATGATTGGAATGAGTCTCACATTGCGAACAATGCGGCAGGCATCGGCTAATTACAAGCGTCAGCTTTCTCGCTTTGACGCCAGGTGACGGTGGGGTGTAACGTAATTGGTCAATGGGAGAGTTACGCAGAGTCAAAGTGGAAACACCCTGAGTTCCAAAGTGCTGCCTGGCCCACGCGTCCCGGCTTGATCCGTGGAAAAGGTCGCCGCAAGGCATCAGGGACAACACTGGTTGTGACAATACTGGCTAAACGGTCTTGTTGCTTTGAGTGCCACTCAATTTGGGTGCCACTCATTTCATGTTTTCAAAAACGACTGCTTCGACAAACAATCCATGGGAACGATAGGAAGACAAAAGCGCCAAGACATCTCTTGCTGTTGGAGGGTCAAGGGGTTTTCTTTTGCTCCTCCTGCGAACAGCCAAAAGCGAGGCCGCAGTTTGTGGGCGAAAGACGTGGAAGCCTGCTGACAAAAAATTGCAAACATGAAGCGTTCCCGACAGGCTGCTTTCCACTTCATCAGGGCAAACATCTGTTCATCATCCCAATCTCCCTTTTTGACAGGTCTGAATTCCTTGCCATAGACAAAGAGGGGTGTGGCACACTGAAGTTGCTTCTAGTACTCAGTAAGTGAAGTTGTATCAAAACCTCGGCGTTTTTGGGGTTACTCCACCTGTTTTTTTGTAGACCCCTTATTGTTTTGCAGTGTTTTGAGCTTTCTGCGCTTTCAACCTCGAAACGCGACCTTTTAGCGCAAGTGTGGAGCGTGAAGTACACAGCCAGCTTGAAAACGCAACCTTTCACGTGTAGCACGCGAAAATCACACTTTGGCAGCTCCAGCTTGAAAATCGCAACCTTTCAGTACAAGTGCAGTACGCAAAGTACGAAGCACACTTTGGCAGCCCCAGCTTGAAAGTCGCAACCTTTCAGTACAAGTGTAGTACAAGAAGTACACTTTGGCAGCTCCATCTCGAAGATCGCAACCTTTCAGTGCAAGTGTAGTACGCGAAGTACACTTTGGCTGAGAAAGGCTTGGAAAAATCCGCACCAGACGGGTCGTGGGAATTCGAGCTTGCAAGACCCGTGACAAGCACAAAAACTCACTGCAGCCTAGACGGTCCATATAGCTCATCGTGGCTTTGGCACTCCTTCTTGTGCTTTGTTCAATGCCTTGTCGTACGTTGTTCGCTTTTTTCTGTCATGGTTAGGCAGCCCTCTGGGGTCGGCGTAAGTGCACGGGTCCCGATCGGGAATTCCCGAATTCTCCAGCTAAGGGGCCGTGACTGAAGCGAAATGCCACGAGCCAGCCAGATTTGTGGGAAGTAAAGAAACGGCCAAACCATTAGCCCAGACAACCTATCTATCTGCTTATCTATCTATCTATCTCTCTATCTCTCTATCTATATATCTACCTATCTCTCTATCTCTCTTCTATCTACCTCTCTATCTATGCATTTATCTATTTATCTATTTCCCTATCCATCTACCAATCTATCTCTCTATCTCTCTTTCTATTTATTTATCTATCTATCTTCTGTTTGTTTATCTATCTATCTATATATCTCTCTATCTATCTCTCTATCTATCCATCTCTCTATCTATCCCTCTATCTCTCTCTCTCTCTCTCTATCTGCCTATCTATCTATCTATCTATCTACCTCTCTATCTATGCATCTATTTATGTATCTATTTCTACCTATCTATCTATCTATCTCTCTATCTCTCTTTCTATCTATTTATGTATCTATCTCTCTATCTATCTATCTTCTGTTTGTTTATCAATTTATCTATTTAGCTCTCTATCTATCTCTCTATCTCTCTTTCTTTGTATCTAAGTATCTCTCTATCTCTCTTTCTATCTTTCTATCTGTCTCTCTTACACTTGACCTTGCAAAAGTAGTGCGCCTGCCACAAAATCTGTACTTGACCTTGCGAAAGTGCTGCGCCTGCCACGCAATTCAAGCCTTGTGAAACCTGCGCGCGGCCGTGCCAATGGTCACATCTCCGAACCCGTTCCGAGACCGTTCCGAGACCGTTCCGAGACCGCCTCCGTACAGGCGTCGCGACCGAGGTGGTTTGCGCACTGTCCGCAAGCCCAATTCACGCACAGCGCCAACGTTTCTGCATCTTGCCATCCCACAGCTCTCCTGATTTCAGCATTTGTCGTAGCTTTTTTCGCGCGCGTCCATGCATCTTAAAGCTATCTATCTGTCACGCTAACCATCTTTTAGAAAGCTATCTATGTGTCAAGCTATCTGTCATGGCCATGCGTCGAAGCAGCTAGCTCATTTAGTTCCAGTACTACAGAAGTTTCTTGTTAAAATTCCTTTGAGAAATCGATAGGGGTATGTCTTGCCTTAAAGGATTTGGACCGGGACCTCTACACCGATCGATCTATCTATCTCTCTCTTTTTATCTATTTGTCTATCAATCTATCTCTCTCTCTCTCTCTCTCTCTCTCTTGTTCCATCTCCTTTTTATCTTTCTCTCCTTTTGTCCACTCGCGCGTCTTCGCGGGTCTTCGTGCGTCTTCGCCTCAAATTTCGTTCCCGCCTACTGCCCGCAATACATCGTTGTCAAAGGAAGTTTAGAAGGAACTTCCGTGTTGCGGCAACTCATTGAAAGCTTAGCTCTCTCAGGACAGATGACAAGAGAAGGAATCAGCGCGAGAGAAAAAATGCGCGCGGTGGGAGAATAGAAATGCGCAAAAAAAGCGGCCCAGTGTGTGCCTGTTCGCGGCGCCTGGTCGGGCCGCGTGCGGACCACGTTCGGACCAGTCTCGGATCATGCTCGGAACACTCTCGGAGCGCGGGCCCATTGGCAGGGCAACGCGAAGGTTTCGCTAGGTTTTAATTGAGTGGCAGGCGCAGCACTTTCGCAAGGTCAGGTACCGATTTCGTGGCAGGCACAGCACTTTTGCGAGGTCAAGTTCTCCCAAGGTTGAAATTGCGTGGCAGGCGCAGCACTTTCGCAAGGTGAGGCACAGATTTCGCGGCAGGCGCGGCGCTTTCGTTCGCGAGCTCAAGTTAAAAAATACGCGCGCGCATGGTGGGAGAATAGAAAATGCGCAAAAAACGCGGCCCTGTGCGTGAGTCGGCGTCTCCGGAGAGCTGAAAGCTAGCCTGCTCGCGGCGCCTGATCGGACCACGTTCTGCGGGCGTTCGGACCACGTTCGGACCATGCTCGGAACACTCTCGGAGCGCGGGCCCATTGGCACAGCAACGCGAAGGCTTTGCTACGTTCTTTTTGTGTGGCAGGCGCAGCACTTTCGTAAGATCAGGTGCATATTTCGTGGCAGGCGCGGCACTTTTGCAAGGTCAATTTTCCCAATAGAACTTGCGTGGCAGTACAGGCTTCGTGGCAGGCACAGCACTTTCGCGAGGTCAAGTGTTCCCAAGGTTTGTTTGAGATCTTTCTGAAGTGGTCCGTGACATGAATATAAAAGATGAGCAGGGCAATCCTGCTCATGACAGTAATGCTCCTTCTTCCAACCGCCACACATTGCGGGTAGCCTTCACCAACCCTTCCCTACAATGCAAAGCAAAAGTTCCACTCTGCGTGCAGGAGCGGAAAGCGGTCGCTCCTTTCGGCTTGAAACATGCCGATTTGGGACCCGTGAGGGATTTTGTGAGGGCAGGGATTACAGCGCCGCTTTAAGCCAGCTTTCAACTGTGACCTCCAGCTCAGAAGGGCCCAGTGCTCTAATTAGCTAGTCACTGTGGCGATTTTTCGGCGCCATGCAGTTCGTATCTGCATTGTCTTTTTGGGAAACTATGGGGGAGCAAACATTCGCTCGTGCATGCGCACAAGTTGCGTGGGGACACAGTGCTAAAGTTGTACTTGTGACGTCTGAGCAAATTCCAGAGCAAGAAACCATTACGTAATCTGCTGTGCTGGCAGATCGGCATCTGGCGCAAATGCTGAATGTCCTGGAAAATCCTGCCCGCGGCAAGCGCATGCCATGCTCAACAACTATGAACGAAAAGCGCCAGTGTCCCTTGGTAAGTAGCGCAGGCTCCATCAACCAAGCTGCTGTCCAAGATCCTCTCAAAGCTCAGGATGGCTGCTGTTTGGGTCAAATATGGCTACTGCTTGGGAGGCCTTACCCTGAACCCCCTGGTCAAAGCAATTGTTGCGATTCGTTGTGACCGAACTGCGCGGCGATTGGGAATGGCATGGTTGCAGTATGGGTTTGACCAGAACTTGGCGTTGCGATATGTTTTGCTGGCGGTGCCAAGCGACCAAAACTTCGTCTGAAAACAGCTATGTCGACTTCAGGCACCAGTCTGGTTGGGAAACCTCGCAATTGTCACGTGTTCAGTTTTTGGCCCGGTGTGTCTCAACTACTGGCCGTGGAGGGCCATGCGGCTTGATTGAAGGTGGCATGCGACATGATCATGCAAAACTAGTTCATCAAGGTCCACTGATTTTACTTCCTTTTCTCCATTATAGAATGCTGCGGCGCTGCAGCTTACACAATGTCAACCTTGGTTTGGCCCAAACGGCTACAGCCTCCGCGCTGCCCCCTGACTCTTATTTTGTTTGTGTTCCCCATCAACTGGATGGTGATCTGCGGCTTTTGCGTGCGGAGCTAGGGTTCTGGGGCGATGCTTCAACAATGCCACTTCAAGATTGCCTTGTGGCGGCGTACAAAGATTTTCGCTCTTGGTGCGCGCTGGAGAATGTGAGTTGCGCAGACTGGTCAGTCACTCAGCTATCTCTTGCAATGTTTGTTTGTCGGGCTGCCTGGCTTTGAGGTCTGGAAGCCTAAGACAACTGGCGCGTACTTCAGCGCAAGGGTACAATTCCAGATGCTTAGATGCTTGGATGGCCTCACGCTTCAACTTGGCGACCAGTGGTGCCACTTCTCCTGGCCGCTTGGTAGGATTATGGATCCAGGAAAAATTTGCAGGAGTGGCCGCAACACGAGCTACTGGCACTGTCATGCACGGCTCTGACCCTTGATCAAACAATTTTGTGACTCAATGCGCTGGCGAAACACATGCTTCTTGTGGAGAAGGCACCGCGAGTAACCTGATGATACTAGCCAAGACTTTGAAGCTGCCCAAAAGCCTGACAGGCTACAATTGGAGGTTTGAACATACATTCCTGGATGAAGACAATATGAAATGTCTCAAGCGACACCTGGCTTGATGTGGCCTTGCATGCCTGCTTACATGTTGATGTCGGAAGTATAACTCCTTTTCATTGCAGGCATCTGTCAAAACACTTTCCGGCGGACACTGGAACGCTCTCTACTCGGATCTCCTCAATTCAGGCACTGGGAAGGGCTTGTTCGACTTTCATGCCGGCCGTGTGTGGCAAGGCTGCTAGCCATGCGCAATCACAGCAAGAAACTGAACGCGAGGGTCAAATGGAACCTCCAACGCCGGTAGGGCGCACGTGATGATGTCACGTCCAAACGAGTGCTGCAGCGTGCTACGGCTTTGCTTGCTCGCTTGCTCGGGCGGAGCGGCGGCGCGGGGAAAGCCTTATTTACAGGGCCATAGGCACAACCTCAAAAATAGCTAGAAGAAGCCGACCAGTGAAGTCAGAACTTTTGATGCGGGTGCTCGTTAACTTGAACTTTGGACTTGCTGTGTCACGGTTTGTTCTGGCTTGATTATGGCCCCAAAAACGCAAGGGGTCCAAAATGGTCATGGGATCATATATGGATCTATACAATCAGCCTTTGATCCGGGGGGAGAAGAGGGTTTTTTAGCAGCTCTGAGGGTACCTGAACCCTTATGATAAAGACCGGGGAATGACACTACGGGCTAAGTGTCCAACATGATTCTAACATGCGCTAGTTTGGTTCAAGAAGACCCTGCAACCTGGTTCTAATTGCTTCGGGGAGTGTCCCGACTTTTCGGGAGAACCCTCCGTGCTCTTTAACTGAAGATGAATGAAGCCGGGGTCGATACATGCACGTGTCGCCTGCTCCGGTGGCAAGAGTAACCCAGCTAGACTGCAAGGAACCCTTGCAGTCCAGGTGGAAATTGCAACACTGTGATACCAATGGAAGGCCTTCCAAAGGACGAATTAATTCTCCATTCTCTCCGCCCCGCAAAATCTCCACAAGACACGTGTAGGCTTCATGGACACGCCATTTGTTTCTGAACGGTGTAAGGGGCCAAGGTCACACCAAAGGGCCACGTTAAACAGCGGGTTATTCGGCATCATTGGTTCCCACGCTGCATTCTGTTCCGCGCGTTCATGTGCCCATGCCAAACATGAAGCGACCTTCAGGCTCATGAACACCACTAGGCCTACTTTGTGCACGTCTGATCATGACCGCCTCTTAATCCCACTGTAAAAGGTAACCCTCTCCTCTCGCAGCATGTGCTGCTCGAGTCGCTCGAGCAACTCGGAGCCTGCGCCGAAGTCCACATGATGGCCGTTGTGCTTAGTTAGCTTCCAAAGGTAAACCTCTTGGACCACGTTTTTCAGCGGTTGAACAACAAAAGCACGTTCTGTGAGTCTGTGATTCGACGCGTTTTATAGTTTTTGGGGCTTCTGAGTTTCGGAGAAATGGGTTCAAGACCCAGCTTCAAATTGAAGCCGCCTATGCCTGGATGAATCAAGGCCCCAGCTTTTCATCAAGGACATCTCCTAGAATAGAAGACCCACCAAGACTGGACCCAACCAGATGCATCCATTAATCACCTGATTCATTCGGGCATCCAAATCTTCTGATATTCAAGCCAACATGCATCCTTTTGGCAATGCCCATCCTGCACTACCTACACGTGCCCGGAAGTTTATGAACCAGGGGTCAACATTGGTTCATGTCGGCTTCGTCTCAAAATAGGCATTCCTCAAAGTTGGCGAGCTTCCTTTTAGGCTATAATTCTCCCCCTAGCCATACCAAACAAGCTCCGAAACCTCATATTTGGGAGCATTGGGGACTTGAATACTTTTGTCTGGGCTGTTTTGAGCTTCTGGAAGGCTGCAACACCTTGGCAAAAGGCCCTCAGACTTTGCGACGTTTTGTGCCTCAAACAACTGGCTTGTGCTCAGCTGGGAATGAAGGAATGCATTGTGAGTAAGGCGCAAAAAGTCCTTCGCGCAAAAACAACTGTCATGTTGAGTGCAAAACAATGCAAACTTGCAGTTACCATGCCGCGAATTGATAATGTGCCATGTTAAGTAAAAACGCCTATTTTGCACTTTGCCTTTGCCTCGCCTCGAGAGGCAAAGCGCGGCGGCGGTAAAGCCGCCTCGCTGGTCTGAAAGTCCTGCAACTCTGAGCGGATGGGCTGACTCGCTCATTGCGAGCGCCCAAAACCCAAGTGACTCTTGGCCCAGATGTTTATCTGGGTCCTCCAGTAGAGAGGATAGTATAAGGGTACCAACTTTCTTCTTTTTTGTCTATTTTAGTAGGGCAACCCTCCCAACCCAAAAAAGTTGGTAAAAGGGCACCAATTGCTGGGGGACCTAGTTGTAAAGGCAACATGCCTTCAGTTTCCCAAAGGACCCAGACATGAAAAGGTTCACCTTTCGGGGCCTGGATGAATGGACCAAGGGAAAGCCGAAGATCAGATCCGGTCGATTCACTTTGGGCCGAGCTTTGCGCCGAAAGGTCCGGAAGTACCTACCAAAAGAGGCCAACAGGTGTCATGGGCGTTGCTCTGCCCCATTTGATGTGTTGCAAGGCAATCTGCTGTACAGTCCTCAGCATTCACTCGAGGTCGTGTCAAATCACATGAGCAGCGCCCATCGTGTCAAAGCATTTGGTGTCATGGTTTCTGGTCCAGGCGTCAAAGCACAAGAAGCCATGCCAACGAGAAAGCCAAACTCAAGCCTGGGCAGCTGGCCTCGTAGCATCCGTCAAATGGAAATCAGCCAAACTTCAAGCTGGGTTGAAGTACCAGGGACCCCCAAGGGGGGCCCCTTGAGAACCACCAGATTATCTTAGAGCCAGACTGGATCGAACCTAAGAGTGCCGCAAAATCAGAAGATCTCTCTCGCTTTTGCTTGTTTTAGATTCTTTCTTTATTGTTCGCTCTTTCTCTTGTCTCGCTTTTGTGTCTTTACTTGCATTTCCTTCTGTTTTCTTTCCTTTCTCCCTTCGTTCTTTCTTGCGTTCCATTCTTTCTTGATTCATTTCCTTCCTTCCTTCCTTCCATCCTTCCTCTCTCTCTTTCTCGGAGTCTCAAGGCCAACTCCCCCCGTCCTCGGGAATCCACCGCTGCAGTTCTGGAGGCGCGATTCTGCCTGTCCGTCGCACGGACACGGGCCCTATGTGTTCTCCTTGGACGTCACCCCGCCCAAAGGAACTTCAAATCAGCCCAACAGGTGATGATTGAACCACCCTACGGAGCCCTGAGCGGTTGGACCATATTTGGAGCGTCATCCGCACACGCAAGTGTTGACTCAACCGGTTCGGGGCGAACCGGTTCGGGGAACTGCTTCACAAACGAAACCAGCCCCACTTCGCACTCTGCACTGAACTAGCCCATGGCACTTCGAGGGCAAAGTCCAAACAACTGCGCGTGTGCACTGTTGAGGACCCCCAATTTCGCGGGTCCTGTTTGACGTGTGCAGTCCAGCGGGTTCTGGTTTTGGAGAGTAGCCTTGTTGATTGAACCCAAGGGGAAGCAAGGTGGGGTCCCCTGTTTTAAGACAATTGTCAGAGGGGCGACCAGGAGCATGAAGCAAAGCCGGGAAGGCAAGCAGGAACAACATGGCCCTAAGCGTGAGACGCATGCGCAATGACTTCGTTGACAAGTCGTGGAGGAGTCACGAATATTCTAATAGGCGAGATAACTAGGATGTCCCTTTTGCAGATTCAGTGGAGCAAAGCTATAAATATGAATTTGTACAACCCAAATGCTGAATCTGTAGGGCCCACGAAATACGATTTGAAGCCAAACGACCCCAGCGGGTAGAAAGTTATAACATGTCCACAACCCCCCTTGCTCTGCGAAGCTCTGCCTGAGATCTTCGACTCTGCACATTTGACCTAACATCCTTAACACTACCCCCAGTCGCCATAAACAAGGCAGACTGTATGTGTTAAGCGTTTCCCACCGGCCCGCCTCTGACCCGCGGCTTCGGCGGCTCTTCAAACACTGAGGCCACAAGCGCCGGGCCTCACAGCAAATGGCCATGGGTGGCATATGGCGATCCCATATTGGGGTGCATGAACATCCATTTGCCGCCTATTTTCTTGGTTGACGTTGGAAGGGGAGCAAAACAATAAATTTTAGCAGTTAAGTGGTTGGAATTCAACCACTAAACCACTATAAGCAAAAATGGGAAACATGTTTCCCAACAAACACCATGTTTTGATGTTCACCAGGGGGAATTACAGGGTTTTGACCAGCCAAATGGCTTAAAGTCGCACAAGGCGTGCAAAACATCTGGGCAATCGGGCACCTGGTGCCGAAAAGGAGGATAACCAGAATATCCCCCCTGCTGTTGGGGGGGGAGGGCGGGGCAATTCCATTTTTCTAGTCTTCCCAATACAAGGGAAAATGGAACCAGAAATGGATTTCCAGGGGTCACCCCCCCTCCCCCAATGCCATTTTTAAGGAGGTGGGGATGCCAGAATCAGTTTACGGTTTGAACACAACGAATCCGCAAGCAATGGACCTGCATCTCCGGTCGTGCAAAACAACCAAACTTGTAGCCGCGGAGAACGCGAGCACTGGATACAGGAAGAGTTCGAAGGAATAAGTTTGCGAGAGACAGTCGTCAAATTGGGAATTCGAGAGTACCCCCCCGTTTCAAGTTTTTCATTTGCAGGCCTGCGAAACGTTTCAGAGATGCGGTAGCCCCCCCCAACCCCCTATGAAGCATGTTTTTTGTTTTTTTTTCTGCCAATTGCCTAGGTCCTCCGGTAGAGAGATTGAAATAAGGGTACCCGATTTTTTTCTGTAGTCTATTTTAGTAGGGTTGAACCCTCCCAACCCAAACAGGAACGGTGAGAGGTCGGGCACCAATCGCTGGGGGACCTAGTTGCTAGGCAGGGAATGTCTGCGCTTTGAGGCTGCTGCGCTGAGCTTTGCAAGTCTCAGCAAGCCTGGCCGGCTGAGACCATTCCGTGCGCCCGAGAATTCATCTTTAAACAGCAGCTCGCCACATGAGCCACAATCAACACCCGGTAGATGAAGGGTAGAAAGGGGTAGTCCCAGCCGGAAATAGTTGGGGATGTCCGCCTTTCTAATTCTTTACATGGTTCTGGGTTCACCATTTTTGTACCAGGTTTCGATTGTGACTTACTTGGCACAATCACCCAGAAATGGTCCCAAAACGTGATGTGAGCCACGAACAAACGACGTGCCTCGCAAACAGATATGAGGAACTTGGCTGGGACTCCCGTTTTTGTGGGGCATTCGTTTCCCTCCATGAGCTCTCCAAGCTAGGCATAGACGACCATTTCTTTTGTCACTTGCTCCTCATGTTCAAACTGGCTTGAAGGATAAGAATGGGGGCCCCTTGCAGAGCCTCAAGCATTGCCCAGCTGAGAGCCTCCAGCAAAACTCACAACACCATGCACTGGCGCTACCCCGAGTGATTTGAATTGGCCCTGCCCACACCCAACGCTAGGTCCTCCAGTAGAGCGTTTAGAATAAGGGTACCAACTTTTTTCCGTAGTGTATTGTAGTAGGGGAACCCTCCCCCAAAGAAGGGTAAAAGGGCACTACTGGGGGACCTAGAGACCTAGAACGCATACAATTCTCTGCTTGCATCATGTCAGTCGGTAAAAATTATTTGCCCCCCCCCCCCAGGCACACAAACACAAACACACATCCCTTGTGAGATCAGCTCGAATGTGTGTAGCTCATGCTCTTGTCGTCGACAAAGGCCACCTTTTTGTTTCCTGGTCCATTAAAACACAGATAAACATGAAAACATGTCCAGTGAAGCTCACTTAGTGATATCTCGTCTACGGTATTTGCCAGTGACCATGCCCATGCAAACTCCAGCAAAGCATGTGGCTTCCCTTTAGGCGACGACGGGCTTCCAATAGTTCCGTTGGACACCCCCCAAATAAAGCTCCAATGTATCCAGGATCTGTTTCAAGTGCCTGGGCCTGGTGGTACGTTCCTGTTCCATGAAAGGCGCAAAAGCAAAGCTGGATGAACCTGGTTGACTGCTTTGCGCTGGTTCCACTTCTGGAACACGCAAACTCCTTAGGGAAGATCACATGAAAAAGACGTTGGCGCTTGTGTGTTGAGCTTCAGAAAGTTCCAACAAGGCGAAACAAACATCATTCTCAAAGGGCGCAAAGTCTCGAAGCTCAGCAATAGCCAATTCGGTTCAAAGGAATGTTAGGCAATGGACAGCATCATCAGCGGAAATTTCGAGTACGGGGGAAATCCCATGTCGTTGATTTGGTAGCAGCCGATTCATCCATGGAACTTAACTGTCTGGGGTATATGAAATAGATGGATGTTGTCCGTTGCTCCATAGCTAGTTTACGTGTATAGCATGCAACCCAATTATTGACATAGGGGCAAACTGGCCCAGTTCTGGTATGTACCAAAGTCACCCGCCAATTTGTAGGTTACAGGGAACACCACCCAAGTTTCTGACTTCGAAAACCCCCAGAAATGGTCAACCCGCAACAAAATGCAGGTTCAAGGGAACCACGACTTCGATAACCCCCTGGTCAAACAAATGACCCAGGCAACCTCGCCGTCTCCCTTCCATCGCCTTCCCCACCAAGCCGTCGCCTCGCTGCTGCGTCATTGGCTCGCTCAGCGGTGTACGCGTTGACACGATCCAAGGACTGGCCAAACGGAAACGGGAACGGCAATGCCAAAATGCGATCAAGTCCATGAAACCCATTTCCGAGATGAGATCAGTCCACGCCCAACAATATCCAGTCATGGACAGTCCACAAAGCCCGTTCTGCATGGAGGCCCCTTGAAGTGGCTCCCTCGCTTCCCCCGTGGCAAGAGGAATCCCTCAGTGACCCTGGGAAAAAAGGGAGCCCTTTTTGGGGCTTGGACCATTTTGAGTGGGGCAGCCACCCAAAAAAGGAACAATAATTGGGGCCACTGAACAACTGAGGAATGCATCCAGATGCCCTCTGTTTGTGGGAGGGAGGGTGCCACCACCCAAGGACTGCTGTTCCGTCCAAAATATGTCCAAAACCCCCAAGTGCTGTTCACATGGGCAAAAAGGACTCATCGGTGCTGGCATCGTGTCATGGCAGACGTGCTTGTGCAGGCAACGCCAGCACAAGCTACGCGCTAGTAAGAAAGGCACCGCACCAATCCAGTTTACCTGATTAACATGCTTTAAACAACACACACGCGGATGGTAATCTGAAAGACTGGTCATCGCACCAATGAATTTCACAACTGAGATTCCAGACAACTTTCAACACACGAAGGCAAGAGCAATCTCAAGCATCTGGAATGTATACGTGTGCGCGTGTCTGCAGCTGTCACGGCTGCATGTGTATGTCCATATATGAACCCCTGGTATAAATCCCTAGTTTATTGGTTAATTTTACCGTTAGTTCAAGCGTGATTTTGGGAAATCCGCCCGCAAAGGGTCCAAAATGGCCATGTGTTCATATATTGGACCTATACAATCAGCCTTTGAAGTTGGTTGACAAGGAGCAAAGTTGTGCTTGGTTGCAACCGGATTGCTTCACATGTGCTGGAACGGTCGCCGTTTGGACAGTGGCCAATCAGACCCATTTCACAAGAGGTTTGTCATAAGAAACCAGAACAAAGTCTGAATGTATATGTCCATGCATGAACGCCTGAAATACACATCTAGTTTATGAGTTAATTCACGGTTCGTTGTGGCTTGTGGGAAATCAGCCCCCAAAGGTCTAAAATGGCCATGGGTTCATATATGGATCTATACAATCAGCCTTTGACCAGTACAAGTCGCAAGAGGCACAAAGGCAATTGGCCCTGTAAAAACACTTGGTCAAACAGGAAGGACAAGGCAACATATTGGCTAATCAAGGTGATTACAGCAAAATGTCTGCTGGTAAACATCATCGCAAGCTCGCTCAGTTGTGCTGGAATTTGGCAGCCCACCAAAACCTACCTCCTCCAACATACGGCGATTTTCGCTGAAGTCATTCGTTGGACATGTTCCGAGGTGTTTGCAGAAACACACCTAGCACGACTTGCCTCGACTCTTTGGGCGTCAACAAGCCATCAACGTTTAGTGATTTGTCATCCGTTTAGTGATTTGCCCAGGAAATCAGGTAGGCCAAAACGGACCAAAGCTAAACCAGACTTGGCCAAGACCTTTGCGGGAAGACCTCAAATTCCGGGCTTGTCGCCCAGACCCTCAAACAACAAGCTTCAGCTTTTGGGACGTTCGCTGGACCTGAAAACTCAAAGGTTACTAGGTCCTCCAGTAGAGAGTTTAGAATAAGGGTACCAACTTTTTGCTGCCAATTGCCTAGGTCCTCCAGTAGAGAGGTTGGAAAAACGGTACCAACTTTTTGCTGTAGTCTATGTTAGTAGGGTTGAACCCTCCCCCCCAAAAAAGAAACGGTGAGAGGTCGGGCACCAATCGCAAGCTGAAAGGTCAGATCCGAACCGGGAGCCGCCTGCAGGACTTGATCCCAGCCGGCCAACAGCTCGCCGAACTCGGTGGATTTCAGGGAAAACCGTGGGAAACCCAGCGAATTTTTCAGGACCCTCCCGGCTTTTCTCCCTAAGCATCAGCCCACCACAAGGACACTCACGTAAAATTGCTTGGGTTATTCCTACATGCCTTGGTACCCGCTGAGGTCATTTAATCCCTCTTCACCATCAACAAACCAGCCCTAAAGGGTATCAAGGGACCCTCTCAGTTGTTCAGTGACCCTGGGAAAAAAAGGGAACCCCTTTTGGGGCTTGGACCATTTTTAGTGGGGCAGCCACCAAAGAAAAGGGAAAAATCATTGGTGCCACTGAACTGAGGCCTTGAGGTAGGTGGGGTTCTCAGACCTAGCGCCTTTCGGGACGTCATGTGAGTCACAATCAAACCCCAGTACAAACATGGTGAACCCAACATGTAAAGGACTAAGGCGGAAGTCCGCAGCTATTTCTGGTATCGGCCCTTAACCTTCAACCGGGCTTAAGAACTGGAGCTTCCCTCGCGAGCGGCTAACCAAAAGACCTCGCTGTTGATTCGTGGGAGCTCTTGAAAATGCTAAGGGGACCAACAGGAACCAACCCAATTTGGGGGCTCCCTGATTTTCAGAACCCTCCCATTGGTGGCAATTGTGAGTGCTTTTTTCTCTATGCATCCATTGCTGTTCTCAGAAACGAGACAGATGCGACAATGCGCTTGGCTCATGAGACTTTTTCTTGCCCATCTCCGCCTCATTTGTTCCCAAGCCGACCGATCAATCCACCCCCCAAACGGGACATCTCGTTGGACGCTTGCCTTCGCACATCTGTTTTTTGGAACCCCCAACATGTCTGCGTATCCTGGGCTTGAATTTCAATTGCCTTTGGCGGACAGTGGGACACTGGGACACAATCCACTTGGTAGCAGTTGGGATGGATAAAACCCAATGGATAGTGGGACAAACCTGCTGCGAAATCGCATAGCCTCCTCTGGGTGTGGCTCAATAGGAATCGGTCCAAAATGGCACCAAACTTGTTGTGTGCCACTGAAGTGGTCTAAACCCAAAAAGTTTAAGAAGCCTATTCCGATTGAGTCACACCCTGGGCGAAATCCAGGGGTTCGAAGCAGGCGGTTTGTCCCACTATCCATTGGGATTTTATCCATCCCAACTGGGGCAAGTTTTCTGAAGCGAGCGCTGAGGCACCCGACGCCTGCGATGCCAGGCTTCTCCGCCGGCCTCGTTCTCGTTTCGGGGCGATCGGTACTCTTATGCAGGTCCTCCAGGAGAGAGGTTGGAATACGGGTACCGTTTTTCTTCTTCTTTTTTTCCTTTTTTCGTTTTTGTCCTTTCTTTCTTTTTTCTGTAGTCTATTTTAGCAGGGGAACCCTCCCCCCAAAACGGGGGGAGGAAAGGGCACTACTGCGGGACCTAGTTATGACATGGGTCTGTCTTTTGTTCTTGTACCTCCTATGGTGGGTGTTGAAAGGAAACCAAACGGAAAACCGTTTGCCATTTTGGAGGGGTCCTCAAAAACGACACAACCATATATTGGCTTGTTTCCTCTCAAGAACAATGGCTTCTTGGGGTTTCATGTTCATCTGGCTACATAACTGAAAACTCTACGTGCGTGGACACAATCCACTTTGCACCAGTTGGTATGTGGTTTGTTCCCATTCATACAGTTTCATCCATGCCAAGTGGTGCAGGACTGTGTCCACAGTGCTGGTGGAAGAAACTGGCCACATTTCAGACTGGTCGCAGACCTCCGCACGCTGGGGAATGAGGGAAGACTGCAGCCAGAAGCGAAGACTTGGCTGAGTCAACAGGTGTTCAAACCCCGATCGCGGAGACACAACTGAACCAACCAACATGTTGATTTTTGAAGCCTGAATCCATGACATGGTAATAGAGGAGCACCACTCATCGCCGCATAGCATCGGATGTCGAATGTGACAAAGGGTTGAGGAGCGGTTCAAATCCAAATCCAATCCACCGACCTGGCCGGGCGACCTGAACAAAGCTCTGACCGCAACGAACCTTCCAACGGCTGCTCGGCACCTCGTGAATCCACTGAAAGGCACTGAAAGATCGAAGAGATCCATTCCAAACACTTCCGTTTGGTTAAGCCCCCTGGAAAAAAAAACAAAAAACATCCAGTAGTGATAGATTCCCTTCAAAACCAGCGAGGGAAAATAAAAATTGTTCTTGAGCAAATGGATGAATATACGCCCTGGTGTCTGGCGCGCACGCGCTTGCGTGTCGTGAGTGTGTAAAGGTCCCGGAGCGGCTAGGTCCTCCAGTAGAGAGGTTAGAACAAGGGAACCCGATTTTGTTTCTTTCTGTAGTCTATTCTAGTAGGGGAACCCTCCCCCAAAAAAAAATCGGTACAAGGGCAGTACTGGGGGACCTAGGCGGTGAACATGCTTCTGGTATCTTGAAGAAAAGCAATGCGATTCTCAGTCCTCCTGGCCTTAGCGCGTCTTTGGATCAATCCTTGGGCGAAGTACTTTGCAAACTCGTTTAAGAGCTTCAGAACCAAGCCGCGATTACATTGGGGAAAGGAGAGCATTGTCTATTCATAGAAAATGCGCCGAGCCAATAATAACACTCAAACAGATGCATTCACCAACACCGAAGCCGGTTTTGAGGAGTTCAACCTTAAAACAGGCAGACAAACATCCGAAACGCCGCGCGAGAACGAGCTGTCCGGAGTTCGGGCGCTCGCAGTTCTTTCTCACGCCCGCCACTCGGAAGCCACCAAGCGAACACTACCGGTAGCAGGCAAAAACCAATCCGATGCTCTGTGCACCTCAAGCAGAACAAGAACACAATTGAATTATTGCATTCGGCCCCCTTTTTTTGAGCTGGTACCCTTTTTAGGCGGTGTTGAAGGGTAAAACCGAAGCCATTTTGGATTTGTTTGGGGGTCTCCCCACAAAACACGACACACCCGCATACATTTTGCATCCTACATTTGCTGAACACAAACACATGCCGAGCATGGTGCGCCGAACGAGTCAGAAGTGGAAGTGACGCAAACTACGCGCACAATCTTTGAAGATTGCGTTTGGGACGCATTCCTGACCGTTTGGCCGGAGCGTCTAACTTTGGGAAACTTGGGATGCGAGCAAGTGCCAACAGCAAATCTTGGCCAGAGAAATCACGTCGTTTGTTTTCTGTTTCACAAAATCGCCCACCAAAAAAACACGATTTGTTTTGGAGACCCCAGAAATGCCATTGGTCGCGTCGCGCGACCAGAACCCACATTTCAATCGAGAACGCTGCCAAGGCAGAACTTGAGTATTGATTCGCCAAGCTGAACCCCGCGCCCCGCTCAAACCACCATCTGCATATCCAGCTCCTCGTCCTTCTCGTCCTCCGGCTCCTCCTCCGGCTCCTCCTCTGAATCTGCCTGGCTTTCGATGAAACAGAAAATGATGAATCGACTGAAAAGCTGGCCCAAAACCGGGTCATGTGGGGTGAGTCTTGTTTTAATGGACTCCCCCCAAAATGGCTTCGGTGTTCGGTTTGGGCACCGCTTAGAAACACCCGAAAAAGGGGGTGCCAACTGAAGAAAGACGAGACACCCAGGTTCATTTGAGCTCAGTTGTGTCTAAGGGTTTTGGAGACGACGTTTTGGAGGGCCGAAGTGAAGGTTGCTCAAACTTGAGCTTCAACTCACTTCTTGAGTGGATTGGTCAACAACAGTCCATACTTTTTATTCACCACTAGAATGGTCTTCCCAAAACGTTTCAGGAACTCAGGGAATGGGTCAAGCATTCCTGAACATTGCGGACACTTTCTCCGAGCCCTTTGCATCATCCCCACTTTTTTGTGGGATTCCTGAGTGCCCGCCAGGGGAGCCAGTGTCCACAGATCTTCAAAGCTCCCTATCCTCCCCCGCAAACAAACAAAACAACTAGGCTGGAATTAGGACCCCAGCAACAAAATCTCCTTTTTGCCTGGTTAGTGGAAAACAAAGGGACCCCAAAAAAGCAAAAAGCCACCAAAAAGGGGTGGCTGATTCTGGGGAAGAAAAGAAATCCCCCCATCCTCCCGCACCTCCGTGAGCTTGCAGTCCGTGCTATCGCAAGTGCTGATGAGTCCGAAGTGCTCACCCACCCCAAAGTTCAAAGCGTCTCGGAAGGTGAAGAAGAAGACGTGGTCAGGGCCTGCCAAGTCCACTTTTGCCAAGAAGCATGTTGTCAGAACGCTCATTGATCGCAGTCTCTCGGTGCAATTGCTGCAAACACACTGCAAACTCACATGATACCCCCAAAACGAGGCTCGATCTGTCCAACAAATTCCAGTGACGGTTGTGGGGTTGTTTGTGTGCATTGTATGCTGTGCCCCCTTGGGCCATGCATCCCAAGCATCCGCCTTTCACAGATCCAATTGTAAGATCCCACTTCAGGAAGTTCTGGTAGTACCTGCAGACATGGACATCCCCTAGTCCCAAAGACCCAAGTTGCCATGCCATTTCCGCAAAAGCTGCTCGCGCCCCAAGCCAACCAAGAGTTGAATCTCGAGCGGTGCCGAACCTCCTAGAGATGCAAAACCCCCCGCCCAGTAGAGTGACATCCAACTTTCCCTGGTTGAAAGGGAACCCAGGGCATAAACCTCCTTTTGAGAACCTCTAACAAACACAAGAACCCACAAACCCCTCCCAACAAATTACAACGACACAGACTTTACATCATTTTGAGAACCGCTCCCAAGAAAGCACGGCCCTTGCCCTCTGTTTGAGAACCCCTCCCAAGCTTGGTTGCTCTTGACCCTCTGCAAAAAGTGAACCACCTTTCTTGGGGGCTTGAGTGGAATTACACCTTTATCTATTTCAACCTCAAAAGTTCAAGGTCTAAAGCTCCGTCACCCACTAGCCGTCCAGCCATGGGCTCACCTTGGCGCCCGGTCGGCGCCCCGGTCGGCCCGGTGGGCTCACGTTTGGAAGGCGGCTTTCGAGGAGAACTCTTTGCACTTGGCCATCTGGGCGTTGGCGCCCTGCAGCGAACCCGCCTGGCGCAATTCTTTGGAAGGAACGGCAGCTCCTGAGTCTTTCTTCGATGTGTTTTATATTTTTTTCTTCCGAATGGGGAATGGCCACAAAAAGTCAGAAACCTAATTATTGAGCAATAAAATATGGTCCAAGCCCAAAAAGTGACCACAGTCCTGGAGCTCGGGAAGTAAGTTTGCTCAGACTTGGCACCCTATGATTTCTGGGGGGTCGATTGGGGTAAAGTACCTCAGAGGCTATCTCGGAGGACAGTCATGCTGTTGCTCAGAGGGAAGGCCCTGTGAACTCGACATTCCAACACCGGAAAACAAAGCAAATGGCACACAATTCTCGCACGGCAACGGCTTGCCACTCACAACCTTTAAGTTCAAAAATTGGCATAGGGAAGCTGGTGCAATGAAGACTTGGCATGGTTGACGTTGGAAGGGGAGCAAATATTTAAATTTTAGCAGTTAAGTGGGGATTTCCCACTAAACCACAGTAAGCAAACATGTAAAATGTTTCCCAACAACAATCATGTTGGGATGACTTGATGAAGTGTTGGTACCTTTGGTGGACTGTTCAAGAGCAACACGGGGCGAACATCTGATATCCGCGGCCTTTGATTAGTTCGGTGTGTTTGTTGTTAGGGGACCCCTCCCCTCCACAAAAAAAAACAACAATGAACACATGGTGGCTTTGTCCTTCTGGTGTCCTTTCAAAACTCACGCAAAAGGGGACCAACTCGACAAAGGAAACCATACCCCTTTGGGTTAGAATCACTTTCGGAAGAAACGCCCAACCCGCTTTTGAAGCGGAAACACGGGTCGGGTGAGTGCGGGTCGATCCTTTTTCGCCGGCGATGCCTCCAAAGAGCGCAACGCGATAATTCACAGCTTGCCACTCAGTTGACCAGCTGGTTGGTTTGTCACATATTGCAAGTGGAAAGGCTGATGTGCGGTTGGTTTAGTTGCACCATTTGGGGACTCGACTACAACAGACTTGTGGGCAATGCCCACTGCGATACTCTAGGGCAGGTACCCTAGTACAGAGATTCCTTCGTGGGCTAATGAATGCTAGTCACAAAATATTGACATGCAAACCGAAACTCAGAACCAGCTCGCAGAACTTCTCCATGGGGACTTCTTTGCCAGTGGCAGCATATGGACCAAATTGAGCAAACAATCTTGCACTCCTTGCGGCCCGTGCCCATCTTGTTATTGAGGCAAAGAGAAGTGTTGCCACAGCCCGAGATTCTACTCCCAAAAGGCAGGCTTGCACCTTGTACATTCAAAGAAATAGGTAAAGTCTTAGATCCTGGACCAAAAACAGGCGTCTTCGAAGGCCAAGTGGAATGCGTAGATATATTTTTTCCACGTGGGCATGCGTGCGCACAAAAGACACACCCCGATCGGTGTCTCAAGATAAGACAGCTCCTTTGGAGCTGAACAGAAAACAAGTTCATTAATTTGGATAATTTCTGCAGAATGACTCCTTCGGCAAACTGGTAAGATAATGCCTCCAGCCACTTTTGGGCAGTGCTCGTGTTCAGAAGCCGCCGAACTGCTCAAAGGAGCTGTGATTTCAAATCCATCAACTCACAACAGTATGCTAGATTATTTATATGTTGTTTCTGCCGCCAGGCCGGACAATTTGCAGTGAGACCTGAAAACAGAAGGCCGCAAGCCGGGTGCTCATGACCCAGCTTGTCGCTTTTGACCCACCCAGCCAGCATAACCATCTGAAAAACAAACAGCCCAAAGTGCTGAAGGCTTAAAAAACCCATGGCGGTCAAACTATTTGAACTTGGGGATAGCCACACCGACCTGATAGGTCAAAACACAAAAAAACATGGGGCAAGCGGCTCTGGGAAGGTCCTTTCGACTTTCCCAAATTCAGCTCATGGAGCCGGACACCTTGGAGCCGAACAAAAGCGCCGGATAAAACCGGGTGTGCGAAAGGTGACCCGTGATGTCAACGTGGATCATCCCGCTGGGTTAAAACAAAAACGGAGAATACCCTTGTCTTTTCGTAGACCCCCCCCAACAACAAAAAACAATTGTGGTGGTTTTTGTGATGGTTTCCCTTTGACACCACAAACAAACCAGTGCTACCAACTCCATGCACAAGACAAAGCACCCATGTGGCAACCGTGACTCCGAGCCCTTTGTGATTTCGGTACTCGGCATGGCGAGGCCCTTGCACAGCTCATTTGTTGGTGCTCCAAGGCCGGCTCCAGCTTCCCTCCGTTCGTTTTGTCTCACGGGTCTTTCGTCGCCGCACGAAAACGCCGGCAGGCGGAGGGGGACATTCCCAACTTGGCGTTCACCGAATCCAAGAGCTCCGCCACCTGCGCGTTCAGAAGGCCACGTGGAGATTTCAGGGATCCTACCCGAATCCCGAAGATCTCCCCAAAGGGTAAGAGACCCAATTAGGCAAAACAAGGCCAAACAAGACCAAACACCTTTTCCAGTGGGGCGGGGGGCGATGAACTCTTTGGACAGGCAAGCCGCCAAATACTTGGAGCCAAGAATGCATCAGAACGGACACGCTGCGAGCTAGCCAACGAAAAACTAACGTAAGGTTTCAACAAAACACGTCTGCGTATGTCAGAGGGGTTTGGTTTTTGAGATGCTACAAAGTTAGCCCGATCGCGACGCCTTGCAATAGCCAGAGAAATAGATAGATAGTTGGACGGAAAGTTGATCGAAAGGCAGACAAATAGATAGGTAAATAGACAGATAGACAGATAGATAGCCAATTGGTAGATAATGGAAGAGTAGATGGGCAAACACTAGATAACTGGGTAGATGGATAGAGATAGAGAGAGAGATAGACATATGGCTAAGTAGATAGCTAGATAGATAGATAGATAGATAGAAAGGTAGATGGACAGCCGATGGATAAGAAATGAAGAATCGCGGACACATAAGAAAGACAGACATAAATGTTTGAGGCGTCAGGTGTCCAGTGCCGCAAAAGGGTTTCCAACCTTAAACGCCCTCTGCGCGCGAAACCGGCGGAGAGACTCTGTGATTCTTTGGCTACTTCAAGCTCGGGGGCTTGCCCGATTGGAGCGAGTGGCCATCCAAGCTATGGACTGGCGACCGGGGACACAGCCAGGTCTTCGGCTGCTTCGGCACCCAGCCCTTGGAGAGAGTGGAGGAATCCCAGGCGTTCACCTCCACAAGGTGGGTCTTCTTCCAGCTCTGCGGGGTTCCCAAAGCCAACCAACGTGGCCAGTCCCTTTCATGCGCAGGACCCCTGTCCACCCAGGGAGGAGAAAGCACAGGCGCAGCAAGAGGGCCAGCATGTTGCTCTAGTGAATTGCACACACTTGCCAGGCCGTAGGCGCCCACCACGTTGACCCACCATTCAACATCCAGCCCCAGCTGCAGGACTGCATCAGCTGGGCGGCCTCCATCATCCACCCCCCCTCCAACAGATCTTCACCATGTTGCCGCCGAGCATCCCGAGCCCGCTTGCTCACCTTCTTGCGAGCGAGAAGAAGCTTTTCGGCACCCTGTTCCCCATAATGGCAGTGCCGCCAGGAGTTTGGCGGACCCTCCCCAGAAGGAGCGACGGTGATGCCAAGTTGGTGGCTTGAACAATCCATGGACTCGATGCTAGCGTCCGTGAAGGATATTGCCTCCCAGACAGGGGAGAAGCTAGGGAGGCAATTTTCCTGAAGCGTGTATGATAGTATGTTAATGTAGGTAGGTAGATAGACTAGACAGATAGGATGGGATGGGATAGGATAGGATAGATGGTTGGATATATTGGCAGACTCAGAGAGAAAGCAGGAGAAAGAAATGAAGAACCACAGAAGGAAAGAAGAAAGAACCAAAAAAACATGAAAGAAAGAAAGAAAGAATGACAGAAAGAAATAAGAAAGAAAGACAGAGAAAAATAAAGAAATAATGACATAAGTAAGTCAACAAAGAACGAACTAAAACAAGAATTAACTAAAACAAGAAAGAAAGACATAGCAAAAACACAACACAGAAACAAATGGAAGACACACATAACATAAAGACTGAAAGAACAACAGACAGAGAGAACGAACAGAAAGAAGGGACTAAAGGAAAGATGATGGCAAAGAACAAATGATCAATAACAAGTATAACCGGCAGCAAGAAGAGAAAGAAGAAAAACAAACATGAAGATAACTGCAAGTACAGCTCTTTGTTGAAACTTCCGCCCGCCGGCTTGGCTGGCTCCACGGGTATTTGTAAACAACACAGGCAAGTGAGGCTTGAGTTCGCGCGCCTCTGCCTGCCTTGCGACTCAGCGAGCTTCAGGGCGTGTGACCGCGCGTTCTGTTTCCAAAGGCATTCATGGGTTCTTGCAAATGACCCTGGATCCTCACTCTTATCTGGTTTTCGCCTCTTCCCGCTGGTAGAGGTGAATCTACCGACACGCTGCACGGTGCGATTCGGATGTTGTCCATCCACATGACATATGTTGCTCGGTTCAGTGGGGACATGATTCCACAAGTTTGCAACCAAAGGTCTGTGCGATCTGAACGCAAAGGGCCCGCTGTAAGTCTGCTAAGATGTGGAACCTACGTGCTGCCTCCTGGGCTTTTTGTCGAGCACTTAGCTTTGACATCCCTTTCGCAACCGTGGATATACATGAATCCCTCTATACGTACATACCTACTGTAACATACATATATATATATATATATAAATATGGTACCCCGCCCCAAAACCCACGCCCCAAGAGAATTTGACGGTATTTGGGGGTTGTTCAAAATAACAGTTCCTGGAAACGGCCCTTTCGCCGGCCTTTCGCGGTCCTTTCGCGGTCCTTTCGCGGCCCCATGTTTTCCTTTCGCGGCGACAAACCAGTCCTAAAAAACTTGTTTCCGAGCCCAAACGAGGGTTCTACCATGTATTCGTTATGTTTCAAGTCCTTTCGCGTTCCTTTCGCCGGCCTTCGCGATGCAGTGTTTTCCTTTCGCGCTAGATCTTTAGAACCTCCCTTTACTTAATTTTAAGACTTGCAATTTAGAACGACTCCCATTTACAGTACTGTTGTGTGATTTCCACCCCTTCTTCAGGCACTCCAATTTCCCCCCCCCCCCTTAAAAAAATGCTTTCAAGCGCTCTACTCAAGATTCAAGATTCAAGATTCCCAGGACTCTAGATTTGGAATCTTGAATCCAGTTTCCCCACCCAAAATGCTTTAAAGCGGATTCCAGATCTACAGTCCTGAGAATCTTGAATCTTGAATAGAACCCAAAAGTGCTTTAAAGCGCTTAGGGGTGCCAGACTGGATTCAAGATTCCAGATCTAGAGTCCTGAGAATCTTGAATCCCAAATGCTTTAAACCGCGAGGGCAGGCTAATAAAGCATCTGCTTTCATCCATTCCTGTTTGGGTGTTCACCTTCATCATCCTTTGGACTTGTGTACCATCCGCAGCTTAACTGCCAAATCCTGACATCTAGTCTCATTCTGTGACATACCATGGACAAAGTGAATGTGTCGGGCACCATGCGCCTCCTCCAACATGGCAGAGCCCTCATCACTTGGAACGTGAGCCATGCCCCGTCAGATGATGTGCCGCAATCCAAGGATGCAATTTGCTCCATTGAGAAGGGCATTCGTCATGGTCACTTTCACGTTCACCAATCTCGCTTGCCTCTCAAACAACACGTGCTGACATCCTTGATTGCCAACATTCAGCTTGGTATTCAGTTCCTGACAGGCTGCTGGATTTGATTTGCTTGCGAGAGCCAAATCCAAGAGGAGCCTTTTGGCCTTAGTAGATGCCTCTGGTGCCGCGAGCCTGGCGCTGGAAAACATTGCCGAGACTGAGGGCGGCCATGCCGCAAACCTGGCGCTGGAAAACATTGTTGAGACTGAGGGTGGCCATGCGGAGCAAGATGGGGATCTCAATGGGGAGTCTAGTGAGGCCAACTGCACGAACGAGTCCGAAGGCGAAGCTGAGGGCAGCGGCATCTACGATGAGGATGGGGAGTCTGAGCATGCCCGCCACGGTGCAGAGGAAGAGCCTGACTCAGTGTCAGAGCCCTCATCACACTCCACATCGCATCGCGAAACTTCGGTGTCTCACATCTTGGAAGAAAAGGTTGTCAACATCGAGCTAGACCTGGAGAGAATGCCCTCAGTGGCTTGTCAACCTCGGACTACCAGATAGGCGTGCTGACCGCCGAGGCGCAGAAGCTTCGAGGAGGAAGTGGCCTTTCTAAAGATTCAGGCGGCAAAGAAGCAGAAGACCAGCCACTAGCCACTGTACATAGTGCAATGTACCAGGGTCAGTCGATTTGTTTGGTTGGAGTTCATATGGAATGGCAGTGCAAGCAGGGGCGGAAAAAAACAATGCAGAACGCAGCTGTCCGCTCAGCAGAGTGCACATTCTCCCTAGCAATCCTGGACCATAAAGAACTTAGCTGTAGTAACTCACTCCTATCCCTGTAGCTGTAATGGCATTGTTGGATGAAGCCGTGAAACAGTTCATGTGCGACGAATTGTCTTCTCCTTCCTGCTCATTCAAGACCGCTGACAGCATCCAAAACCCAATTAGCCTTTCCAACTTCGTGTCGGGTTCTTGCCGTGGCGCGCACAAGGAGTGAAGTCCTTGACTATCCTGTACGATGTCCAGCTCAATGTCCCAGAGTTCCCTCGAGCTAAGCTCCGGTCCGCGCAGTACCAGTATTGGCTGAAGAATGCTGACCTATGGGAAGCATCTGGGGAGCTACGCGAGTGGAGAATGGCAAAGTTTGTCCGTCCCCCAGCTGTAGATGCAGGGAGTGGTCTTGCTACAGCTACAGGCGGGTGTATGATGTATGGGCATAAAAAGCGCAGCTTAGTCTTTGCTGCGTCGTCTGAGCTTCATTTGACTTCTTAAGCCCTGACATCTTTCATGCATCTTTGCAACAACTCTCACAACCTAAACCATCGATACGAAACGTCAAATATCTGCTGCAATCCCTGTCTTAGTCAAACTGTCACACATCTGCTGGATAAAGTCTGACACTGGTCTACTAGAAGGAGTCTGTCATGCCTGAAAACCAAAGTCTTAATGAATCATCTACATAAGTCTGCCAACATTGTGACATGAGCCCATTTCTGGTAACATCTGTCTCAAATGACCTGACTCCCCTTGCAAAACCCGGCATATAGATATTAATATATGTATCTATATATTGTACGTATACTATAATGTTTACATACGTACTGCACACAGCCTTGTAGTGGAATAGGAGCCGCATAAGCACCTGAGGTAGACATGTCGTCTTCGCTTTTCTCGCCTCCGGGTCGCGGAAGAAGGGCGCGCAGTGCTGCAGCACCGCCTGAACGCCAAAACCGAGGGCAGGGGGGGTCCTTTGGGGTTTCCTTTAAGCCAAATCCTGACGTGGCGCGCGGGAGTCTGGACGATGGTTGGAGATGGAGAATCAACATTTGAAGATGTGGCTGGTGGTTGTCAGGGAATCCATCTAGAAGGAATGAAGAAATGGATCTCTCACAGGAAACCACAAGCAGAACAGTCTTTCCTCATTCCGCACTAAGACCCGGCAACTTGATGGTGGTTGGGACAGCCCGCCAAAGAGGGAGCTAAGGAGCTGCCAGTTCTGACATGGCCTATTTGCATCCTCATCTGAGACAAATCCATCTTCTAATCTTACAATTCCGAAACCTCACACCAGGGATCCCCAAGCCTCTTTCCATGGAAGTGGACAAGGCGGTCCTTCCAAAAAAACAAAAAGTAGTCGTCCCATACCTTCCTGTCGGCTTCCATGATGTTTGGAAAGTTGAAGACACTTCTTCACGATGAGCTCGTTTCTACCCCATAAGGTCATAAAGCAGGCAGAACTCATTTGCTGGCTGGTTCCAAGGGAATGAGAGAATGATCCCTAGAAACCATCCAACTGGTGGTTTCCTTTAAGGGGATCATTGGGTCATTCCCAAACCCCGTATTGGTTCCCTCAGAACCATTAAGCTTTGTGAACATGTGTGCGTTGACACCCGAGGGTATCCTTTTCTAGTTGGTTTCCAGGGAAACAAAAGGAGCACTGATCTTGGGGTGCCCCGATTTCGACACATCACATAATCTCCTTGCCCTCCCCCCAACTAAATTTAAACTCGTGGTGTCAAAATGGGGCCCGACCGACCTGATGGTTGGCTTCCGCAGAAGCTGAGAAGGACCCTCAACACAGATCCACTGTCTCACGCGTTAAACGGCCGTCAAACTGCAATCTATCCTCGAAATGCGCATGCGAAACTGAAACGGACAGGGCTAACCACAGATGTGTCAAATGCAGAACACCAGCGCCTAACTTCCATCGACTTGCGCTTGCCAACATGTGAAAAGGTCTATAGAGCAATCTGGTATAAACCGTTGTAGCACCACCTGCTAAATTGGCCGAGCACTCCGTTTCGAGTTACCCAGCCTAGGTCCTCCAGGAGAGAGGTTAACTTTTTTTCTGTCTATTTTAGGGGACCAAAAAAGGGGTGAGAGGTCGGCACCTAGCTGGGGGACCTAGCAGCACGAAAAATCTGCTCGCCTGCAAACCCTCACCGTGGAAGCCGAAGCTGGACAGAACCGACGACTGTGTCGCAAGCACCAAGTCCTCTCGGCCTGCGAGGCGACTCAGGCGTGGTCACGGAAGCGGGGGAGAGACCAAGAACTCGGCAGGTATTTCCTGTATCAAATGCAGTATGTGTACTGCTTCGTGTACTACTTCTGTGCACTTTTGGTGATGTAGCAATCCTCAACCGCCCGTTTTTTGCGGGAGTTTGGCCACTTGGAAGCCTCGATCCGAGTCTAGCCTGGAGCTGTGAATTCTGGATGGACGAAATGCGTTGAAACCACTTGGAAACCATGGTTGTTTGGTATTTACGTTGGGGAATCGAATCAATCCAGGGTTTCTTAGGATCAGGATTTTCTCCATTCCAGAGTAGGTGGGAACCACGGCATTGCTGGTGACCGCCCACTTTCAAGGGTAGCCGATTTGACGTGACCCCCCCCCAAAAAAAATGCTCCAAACAAGCCAGGCAAAGCGGATGCGGCCGCCAAAGTAGGACGTAGCTGGAAGCAAGGGCATGCTGATCTTGGGTCTGTGGACATGGGCTAACTGGCTGGCCAATGCGAAGAAACTCATTTTAGTTGAAATGACCCCGAGCAAAACCATCCCCCAAGGTTTCCCCTAAGGGAAAGCCTTCGTTCCCAAACTTTTGGGTCGTTCCCTATCGAATGCAAGACAAACGGCTTCGCTGAGATTCTCCAGCTAAACCCCCGAGCTTGTTGTCTACGCTCAGCTTCAAGTGTGAGCTGCACGCCACCAAAAAAGCCAACAGGAGATCTCGTTGTGATTGTTTTTGGGCCACTCCCAACTTGATACACTGGAATGTGTTGCTAGGGATCTGTTGAAATGCTTGGTATCCTTTGCGACTATTCTTTGGTTTTCCTTTACGGGCGGCACAACAGGCCATCAGCATCCAACAACTTGCCCAGTGGCTACGGAGAAAAAAGAACATCCTTCGTTGGGTGGCTAGAAAGAAACACCCACCGCAGGCGAAAAAGGAGTGCCTCAAAATGGGTTGCGCTTCCTTCCGGATTTCTGGATGTTCGCCGCAAAAGAACTCCAAAGAGGAAACCAAAAACGAACCAACCATTCTCAGAGGATCCCTTGGTACCCTGGGATTGCCTTTTGCTTTCTGGGGATTTTCATTTTTCGGTAGTCTATTTTAGGGGAACCCTCCCAGCCAAAAAAGGGGTTAAAAAGGGCACCTAGCTGGGGGACCTAGACTATCTCCTCAGGGCACAGAGGGAATTCTGGGGAGAAAGGACACGCCATTCTAGGTGTACCTTCCCCATTCTTTCCAGGGATCCTTCTTTTCAAGAAACCATCAAAATCCCAGGGGAAACAGCCAGGTTTTGAAAAGAACGATGGTTGAAAAGAATGGCAAAGGAATCAACCCCTAGAGCCATGCGTCGATTTGCGAATTTCGATGCTTTGAGCCTTCCAGCTCGAAGTAGCCCTCGGGATCTTCGAAGTTGACGTCGCCCAGCTTCACATCAAAGACCCTCCTTGAGCCACGTTAGCAGAAACACATCTGGGTATGGGTCAAAATGAAACCACCAGGGGACCGCAGGTTTCAGCCCTTGTTTCCGTTCTCCAGGCTTCCATTTTGGGTACCTATTTGTGACCCACAGCCATCTCCCAAAACAAATGAACTTGGAGGGCAACAACTTTGCGAGTCGCTTTTTCAGCATGGGATAAACGGGGGGATTCAAGGAGAACCTGGTCTAAACCCCCCAAACCTCACTTCCTGAATGGATTAGTTGATTGGCCAGAACAAGTCACCACACTTTTTGTATACCACTAAAACGGTGAAACCCAGAAAGCGATCAAAAGTCCGCAACGGAACTCCGGGAGTGAGAAAACCCAGCAGTTTCTGTCGCTCTCCACTCGTTCGCCGGCCATCTTCCATTTGGTTAAGACCCTGTCCAGTAGTAAAATCGACTCCCTTTCAAAACCAACTGGGAAAATAAGAAAAAACACAGTTCATTTCAGCAAATGGAAGTATATTCCCCCTTACAACATCACCCCCAGCAAGGGCCACTCACCTTGCATGGGCCATTCGGCTCCTGGAGTTGTAGTTGGCCACACGCTTCAACTCCTCGACCTCCACCTGGAAGGCAGCTGCGCTGAACTCCTGTCGGAGCGTTGCACCCCTGACAACCATGACGGACCAGGGCCAGGTTGGACATCTTCCAAAATGGCCATGGGTCATACCTCCGTACCCCCAGTGAACATCCCAATCCCCACTAAAATAGACTAACATGGGTAGTGCACCTATCCCAAAATGGTACCATTGGTTTTGAACCATGGCCAAATGAGCTTGTCGACCCCATCAAATAGCAGGTGGCCTAGTATGTTTTGTGCCAACCCGAAACCCAGCTCATTTGGAGCAAGTGGTCCCATTTGCTCCAACTCAGTTGTGCAGCCGGACAAAGGACACCCCTCGTTCCCTGTCCAAGGAAAGCTAACCCAAGCAAAACGCTTCAGCGGCGTTTTTAATCAGAAACTTCCCCTCAGGTGAAAGCTGTGAGCGGGGGCGGGCGGGCGGGCGGGCGGGCGGGCGGGCGAGCGTGCGAGCGTGCGTGCTTGCGAGCGTCTGAGTGTTGCAGTGTTTCAGTGCTTCAGTGTCTGCATGTTTGTGTGTGCGCGTGTGTGTTCAGCTTGGTTCCAAGAAGGGAAATCTTTATTCTTGTTTGGGGGGGGGTTCCCTATTTTGACACATCCCCATTTGCTCTAGACAACAAAGCCGGTGGACAAGTGGAGCAAACCCTCAACTCACGTCTGACCACGGGGCGCTTCCCCAGTCTCCACATCTGGCGTTAGAAACAATTCGTTTTCCCAGGCGCGAGTCATTTGCGCAGACACCGTGTATACTATATACACGCCGGATTTAGCGCAACTTGCCCTCTCTAAAAACAATGATCTTTGAAGATCACGACAAAGGAGGGTGATTAACATTGGCCCCTATTAGCCCCCGAGTTTGCCCGGGCACTTCTCTTGAACAACGGCTACCCCCAAACAATTCCTCAAACTGTCACCTGTGAATCTCTCGGAAATGAACATTAAGGTCCTCCGCCTTAGACGGGAGGGCTCGGCTTTTTTGTCGGTCCTTGAGCAGCTTTCGCAACAGCTCCATCACCCGG